>JAQFVV010012397.1:0-600000 GCA_028023455.1 Epiperipatus broadwayi | reverse complement strand
ATAGATTGCAGAGGCTTCTACTATGTGGTGATGCTGAACTGAGATCAGACCCATATAGCTATCTGTTTTGCTATGCTGAATTTGAAGACATTACATGTCTAAAAAATTCACGCTTGCAAGCTGAATAGAAATTGTTTCATAAACACTCAGAGTTTGTGTTTAGATCTAGTTTCTTTATTCCTGTCTTTCACTGATGATAGCAAATAGCTTGAAATCATGATCTGAAAGTGGAATTATAGTTAGAGATAGTGAATACTACTCTGACGTTTATGTAAACAAAACATACGCTTGATCGGTGTTTTTGGTAGAACGCCATCTGTGGACATAAATACAAGCGTTAGCAAGTTTTTTAACTTGCATTTTTGTTTTTCATAAATGTACCTTTGAGGTCTTTCTTGCAATGATATAGATTGCAGAGGCTTCTACTATGTGGTGATGCTGAACTGAGATCAGACCCATATAGCTATCTGTTTTGCTATGCTGAGACATTACGTGTCTAAAAAATTCACGCTTGCAAGCTGAATAGAAATTGTTTCATAAACGCTCAGAGTTTGTGTTTAGATCTAGTTTCTTTATTCCTGTCTTTCACTGATGATAGCAAATAGCTTGAAATCATGATCTGAAAGTGGAATTATAGTTAGAGATAGTGAATACTACTCTGACGTTTATGTAAACAAAACACGCTTGATCGGTGTTTTTGGTAGAACGCCATCTGTGGACATAAATACAAGCGTTAGCAAGTTTTTTAACTTGCATTTTTGTTTTTCATAAATGTACCTTTGAGGTCTTTCTTGCAATGATATAGATTGCAGAGGCTTCTACTATGTGGTGATGCTGAACTGAGATCAGACCCATATAGCTATCTGTTTTGCTATGCTGAGTTTGAAGACATTACGTGTCTAAAAAATTCACGCTTGCAAGCTGAATAGAAATTGTTTCATAAACGCTCAGAGTTTGTGTTTAGATCTAGTTTCTTTATTCCTGTCTTTCACTGATGATAGCAAATAGCTTGAAATCATGATCTGAAAGTGTAATTATAGTTAGAGATAGTGAATACTACTCTGACGTTTATGTAAACAAAACATACGCTTGATCGGTGTTTTTGGTAGAACGCCATCTGTGGACATAAATACAAGCGTTAGCAAGTTTTTTAACTTGCAATTTTGTTTTTCATATATATATAGTAATAGATAATGGACAATATTATTGATGTTAGAACTCAGCAAAAGACATAACAAGAAGAAAAGCTTTGGCTTTAGTTTTTATTCCAAACCCATTTGAAAGAAAATTAAATTTATTGGCAAGATGAATACTATAATCATTCATATTTTATAGACTGCTTGGCCATGCACATTGAAATTCTATGTTTATAATCATCATGGAATGGACAGCTTAATAATTATATGTGTACCAATATATATATATTGTACCATATTAATATGTAGAGTGCCGTCTAGCCGGTAAAAAGTGATCACTTGATCTGGTGAGAAAATAGCAAATTCATGTACTGGGATGGCCGAAAGCAACAGGAGAAGTGTTTATAAGATAAATTCTATGTAGAATTCCCTCCCATCATAGGTCTTTATGATTCACTGCTGGAAGGCATACCTTTAGGCTGTCTCTTAAATTACAAGTATATATGAATGACTATTTATTCTATTTATATTTTAGATTAATAACGAATATAATGATAATAATAATAATAGTGATGATCCTCACACCTGCAGCTTTACAACTAACTTTACAACTGATATCACCACTGACATTACATAAACCATGCCTGTTATTAATTTAGAATTGAAAAATCAATACCATGGTATGCCAATGTATATTATAATAACTTTCTATGGGCTAATGGAAGTTCCTATAACAACATGTTGAGATGCCTGGCATCTTTTAAGTCATTTTATATTGCTCCTTTTTTCTAATTATATTTTTAAACTGGGTTACTGCTTGGAATCTAATAGTGATGGTGATTACTAAGCTATTTCCATAAAAAAATCATTCAACCTTAAGAAACATATATACTTTCTTAATCAGATAATTCAATTTTATTGTGAATTAGTCATTAACGTACACAGAAAAAATTTACATAATAATCAATAAAGATAGGTGATAATAAATGTAATCCCTCTATTTGCCCTTTCCCCTAAAATTTATAATCAGTGTTTGGACGGATGTATATTGATACATTCAGTAGGTTATATAGAGATGTTTCAGATTATAGAAAATTTAGATTTCATAAATAACCTAATCACAGCAGACACATACCTGTATAGTATATAACACATAAAATAAATATAGAATATTGAAAAGGTAAGTAACAATAGTTTCCCTAAATTATAAAGACATGAGTGTCTAGCAATAGATTTGTTTCTAATCATACTCTTCATCCATCCAGTCCATTATTAAACTAGGTTATTAATTACTTTAAATTTATTTTTCATTATAATAAATTGCTATCTTTCTTCTCTTTCTAGATTTGCGCATTTATACACATTCCACACCCAAGCATACAGATAGTATTGTGTGTGTGTTATTTTTCACTATTACGAAATCATGTATTCAATTTTCATATATATATATAAGAATAATTACAATAAAATAACCCCTTTTTTCATGATACCAAAATTAATAAACAAAAACAAGCAACATTTTATAAATACATATGTATATCAGTGGTTACATTTAATATTAATATTAAAAAATAATATACTATGGATATAATCAATATCAAGCATTATTGAAAAGTCCCCACCCCCCTCTTAATAAATGATGCTTATTTTAACACTTTGGGATAGAGAAAGAAAAGAGGATGGACATTTAAAAAAATTAGGAGTTATTGATAAAAAGTTTGATATTACCAAATGCTTCTTTGCATGGAGAAATCATCTTTGTTAGTTTACTAACTTTTATTTTAAGTAGGGTATATTGTCTGACATGCATAGATATAGATTACAGTGGTTATTCAGAAATTTTTTTCTTTAAGCTCAGGCTTTGAAATTTTACATTGATGATGATGATCACATGGGTCTTGGGACAAGAATGGTCAGTTTACAGTTTGCATTTCTTTATAGACAATTTGCTTTAATATTGCAATTGGTTTTCTTTCTCTCCCCCTTTTTTTTCTTTTTTTTTCTTTTTGTGGGCATGTCAATAGACAAATGGATACTTTTTCATAGATTTCAGAATTCTCTCTATGTATTGCAGTTTCTAGATGTTATTTGAATCCAAAGCGTGGAGACATGAGACAAATGCGAAGTTGTAGTCTTGGTATCTTATGATTGACCAGGGGTACTTCTTGGTTTCCATAATCCGTTTGAATTTTCAGATGTGGGAGAATTCTTGGATGGCCTTCTTATCTTCTGGAATAGCTACAGTTGTGGATACCACCAGTTGTTGGTAGAACGTCTTTATCTGTAAAGCTGAGAGACAATTATCTGACAGTTCATTTCTTTCTTTTTCTTTTTTCTTTCAAAACTTATTTTTTGTTGGTTTAAAATAATAACAGTTTCTTTTTTAACTCATTTTTAAAATTTTCTCTTTGATACTCTAATGTGATTCAATATAACAACTAAACTAAGGCTATTCCAGCTTTATTACTCTAACAATTCAACTCATTAATATTTTAAGTAAGTAATAACTTTATATTAAAATTTTAAAATTATAAGAGTTACTTATAATGCTTGTACATTATGAAATTATATTTAAAGACTAATTTTAAAACTATGGATATTATACTAATCATTTAAAAATGACTAATTAGTTTCATAAACAATTATTACCTGGCAATAAAGTTTACTTATTAGGATTTTTTTTAATAATATGTCATCACAAAACTTGGCCTTCATTTCTGATACAAAATCTGAGGATCACAGTACATATTATTTATAGATTATATGCAGTAGTGTTTGCTATACCATATACCTATTATGTCGGCTTAGTAGAATGATCAGTTGCCCTGAAACTATTAGTGTAAGAAATTTCAGGAGTCCTTCCAAGTTTATGTATTACTTCCAGTCATAACGCTACAGCTTGCCTCATGTGTAGATACAGTGACACTTAAAGATGTTCTGTGACAGCTCGCCTTGTGTTATTTAGGTTCCAGAAACTTCCAGTTGTAAAGTGAACATGCTTCGCTGGTTTAACTATGAACCTTTTACTGTACATATATGCTTACACATTCTACGTTTTGACTGTCACAAGGTCAAAGCCATTTTTATTTTAATGTTTTAAAAGGTACACAATCTAAGTTTTAACTGTCCTGCAATCTACTTCAGAGCTACTTTTACTTTATTTTTTTAAAAGTTTTTAACTTTTAAAAACTTTTAAAAAATTAAAATAAAAATGGTTCTGAAGAGGACAGCAGAGCAGTCAAAGCATAGATTGGGTATCCATATATGTACAGTAAAAGGTTTTTTGCTAAAAAGTGTTCTAAGTAGAGTGGAAAAATTGCATTTATATAAGATATTACAGCAAAATAAATGGGGAATTTGGTAATATTTCTGAGATTGTTATGCTTAATGAACAAATGGTCCTATTCATTATTGCATTTTATGAATTGTAATAAGTATGTGTGACTTTACCATTATTTGCTCATTTAAGAAAAATAGAGGACATTATAATGGTTTGTAGTTTTTGAAAATAAATACTGACTCTTCATCATGATTCTTTTATTTATTTATCTTTATCAAATAACAGAAATGATACATGAATTGGTTGTAGCTAAATAATATATATTTTTAATATTTGATTTTCCACTTATATTGGTATGTGAATAGATTTAAATCCTCAGATGCTGAGAATCCTGTTTTTTTCTGAAGAAATAGGCATTCAGTTAGTTTTTTAATATTTTTTCACTTTGATGTATGCATTTAGAACGAAACTTAAACCACCAAATTACAGAATTACTTATCTATTGTCAGATCTGTATATATATTCAAGGAGGTTGCCTTGGTTTCAAAATCTTACATTTATTTGAACTTCATGGTAAGTACTTGATAGTAAAGAAGGAATTCCAGATAGCGGCTGGATGCATATATGCAGTGATTTTGATTTTCAGCACTTAAATCACAGCAACATGATAAGAGAAATACTCTGCTTTGAGAATCAGATTATGTTATAAAGGTATTGATATATATATATATATATTGTAAAATATTAAATTTCCTAATATTTATTTAATATAATATTTATAAAGGTTGATATTACTATATATAAATTTATTTACTGTAACTTGCTTAATGTCAAAATAATTAGAATCTTTATGTACAATGCTCAGAATTTATGAAATTTTAATGCAGTCTGCGTGAAATGTGAAAATTGTTTCCGTTACAAACTTAAAATTTTTTTTCCATAATAGTTGCCTGATTTCAAATTCATTTACCTTTCCATTATTGTTTGGTAATTTTAAATCTAGTCATTCTGAGAAGACAAAATTAGGTAGCCTATTAATAATGTCTTCATCCTACTTACTTTGTGCAAACATGTAGAATAAGTACTTTCCATAAAGTATGATATAAGTGTTTTTTTTTTATTTTTAATATTTTATCATACATTTTTGAAGTAATTTTTTAGACAATTGATATATTTACAGTTTGTTTGAATATGTCTGTGAGATAATATTATTCTCTTCACTAATTATTGTAATAATTCTAACCTATGACTTCATATACATAAATTCAGCATTATATGTGTTAAAATTTATGAGATGTGAATAATTTTTTCATTATTTTTTGTTGCTGATTTTATTTATTTAAAATAAATTTATTTTCATGATGTACAGTTTAATTTTTATAATTATATTTTTCAAATGTTTTATATGAAAATAAAAAATGAAATTTAGTTTTTACTGGGTCAACATAAATTCACTGCATTTCATGATGTGAATTGTACTCTTGTCAAATTGTGATTTGTTTTACTTTCATTTGATTTAATGTTTAGACTTATTTTTCAATATAATATGGTTATTTTTATTATATATATTTAACATGTATATTTAAAATTCAACTAAAACATTATGTATTAAAAAAATCATATTGAAAAAAATGTCTTGATTATTTATATGATAACTATTTATCCTATTTTAGTGATGTGTGGAAATCCTCCAGAACGTCTCAATGCATTTTATAATTTTTCTATTCCAAATAAAACAAATGGAGTTATTATGTATCACTGTAAGAATGGATACACATTGAATGGAAAACCAGAAGTGATTTGCACTGCTAATGGTTCATGGACTGATTTACCTTCCTGTAATTGTAAGTAATTTTATTGCATTTGAAATAATTAAATTCATTTTTTATTAACTCAATTAAAAGATTTATTTTGATAATATTTTAAAATAAAACATAATCTTTATATCATGTTTTCCAATTATTTATAGAAATTTATTGAATAATTTATATGATTGTAAGTTTATTATTTGGCAGTATCTCTTTCTTTACAAGCACATATTCGTGTATGTAAATTACATACTCTGCCATTCTAAATATTAATTTAAAATTATACTCATACAAAGTTGAAATAAAAAATTTTAAGAATATTTATTGTACCAAGTATACAAGTGTATACTCTGTGTAGTTTCATAGTGAAAGATAATTGCTCATAGGTTGATGGTCAAATGAAAAAGTAAAAGTAAATGGAAGTTGGTGTGGATATATTATGCTCAATCTATGTCATATGATATTTAGAAACGACATTATAAATTCTACACATAGCCAGTTTTATACTTTTAGATTAATTTTTCTTCTTTCTAGGTTTTGAATGTCTAATAGTATTTTTCAGAATTGTTCTTCTATTTTGTCTTGCAGACAGTTTCATTTTAAATAAAAATGAAGAGGAATAAAAAGTACTGATAATAAAAAGATTAATTGTATATTAAATTTGTAAACCAAAATAAAATATTTATAAAAACATTATAATTATTTTATTTATTTATGCTTAATTTGTTTTGTAGTATCATGTGGGTATCCACCTCAAATTGCAAACTCGTATTCTAATTTTTCAATTCCAAATGGAACTCAAGGTGTTATAATCTATCATTGTAAAATGGGATATGTTTTAATTGGTCAAAAAGAAGTTCATTGCAATCTAGAAAATAAATGGAGTGATTTTCCTTCATGTGAATGTAAGTAGTTTTAATATCATTATCACATTATTTTTGCATTTTATTATCATTCTTTTAATTTTTTAATTAAGATAGGTAGTTACTTATTATAAAGTAAATTACATATTCATAACAAATAGCTTATCACATTATCTTAAAGATATTTTTTGTATTAATATTAAAGTTGCTCAATTAAAGCATTTTTATGTCTTAATGATATTTTATTATAGAAAATTCAAAATTAGCTTTAATTATCATCTTTGTTTCGTATGTGGTTTTAAATAATATGTTAGTTTTCATATTTATTTAACGTTGTAATTTTATTATGTACTTAATTTATACTATTAGTAACATGTAGTCTCGTTACTGGACTGTCTGTGCATGTATAATATATACACAAATATAAATAAAGTTTATTATTTAATTATACAAATATGTGCAGACAATATATGAATAATATATCTCCTTATTATAATGCTATTCTAGAATATTTATATATATCAAGCATATAATCTCATATGCTAATGAGAAGTAATTATGCAAAAATAGACTATTATAAAAATTTTTTGCTAAGACTTATTTGGTGTTTGTGTAAAGAAGCATAATAATTACACATATGTATCATATATTACATTGGCAGTGATTTGACTGCATACTTTTTATATGATATCTGCCAAAATTTAGGTTCATTGTTCATAACATATATTGTAGGCATACCAGAATTGATGCAAGAAGAACTTTATTCATTTAAACACAACGTAATGAATTATAATTATCTACTATGCATGTCTAGAAATTGACACACACAAGTAGAAATTTATTTATAGACTTTGGAGATTTTTAATGAAATTTTTAATTACTTTTTACTATTTATTCCTTTTTCTATTTTATTATTTGACATTGAATAAATTTGTTTTGCTACCTGAAATTGTTTTTGAGTTTATTTAAAGTCACTGCTGCTTTCTTGACTGGTAATGAGATAATAATACTATTGGGAAATAGAAAAATGACATAGTTGACAATTGAGGAAAAAATAGTATTAATATAAATCTCTATGGGATTGATAGAAGTTGATGCAAAAATAGCTGTTTCAGCAAAAAAAAAATGATACCACAAAGCAGCAACATTCGTGAATTTGTTTTGGATAATGCCACATTTTGGAAGAGTTATGTGGCTAATGTTGAAATATATATGCTTATAAATTAAAATTAAGGATGATGAAACAAACATGTTTATACTCATGTGGCTCATAGGAAAAAATGTATTGAATTTGGCCAATCAATTCTGTAACCCTAGGATCCCTGATGAAATTTTATATTTAGGTGTTGAAGGAGAAACTATATATTTATTTCACATTTGCAATAATTAAATGGGTGGCACAATTCATATTGAGATAAAAATATGCTTGGGACATAGCAGAATGAGATTAAGGAATAGAAAGCAACTGCCTTGTGAAAAATATCAGAATTATGGCATAGCACTGAAGATATTAATAAAGAATTGTGAATATAACCTAGAGTTAAATGATAGGTTATTTGAATAAATATTATATGGAATGATAGACCCTTAACTTTAGAAAAGTATTTTTAAGTAGAACTGGATCCAAATTATAAATGCATAATAGAAAAATGTGCCACACAAGAAATTTTATTAGATAACATTTTGGAATTTGATTTTCTACTTTCTAATGAAATGTCAAATACCCAATCGTAATAATAAAAACAGATATAGATAGACTGGTCTGCAAGAATGTAATAAGTATTTTAACATTTTACAACTGTGGAACAAATGGCCACTTCAAGTGAAACTGCACATTTGGAAGTGGGAAATGCAATATTTGTAAAATAACAGAACATTAAGCAGGTGTCTGCCATAATAAAGATGGAAAATGTTAAAACAAAAATAATGCTAGACTATAAATAGTGTGTGTGTGGGGGGGGAGTAAGATGTAAATATAGTATAAAGAAGTTAAAAGATGTGAAAAATGTCCATATTCTGATGGATATGAGAAGAAATTTATCATGGATGTGGATGGTGGAGCAGGTCTTTTTTTACTATCATATATAGACTGGATAAAAATTAGTGATAGCAACAAGAAGAAATGACTGTATCTTTGAAATTAAATTTTAAGGTTGCAACTACTGTATTGTAAATAAAGGAGTAAGTGCTTTCATTTTAAGAGTCCATATAAACCTTACCCCAAGAGTATAATAAGAAGCAGTAATTAAGCAGAAGTACCCTCTTCAAGTTAAGATCAGAAACGTTATTGACATAACTGGGTGACATTAGCCTAATATAAGACACTAAACCAATTATATGCAAGCCACTTTTCACATTAAAGGAGAAAGTAGAAAGGATATGGGATGGTTCACAAAGGCATATTTACACCAGTAGAGACTCATCCTAGAATATTCCTGTAGTAATTATTGTGAAGGCAGATCAAAATCTTTGCTAATGTGATAGACTCGTGTTATGCTAAAGAAGTTTTTGAATAAAGGAATCTATCCTGTTCAGGCTTGTTTTTCTAAAAATGGATTTTTTATTTATTAAAAGAAAAAATTTATTTTTGAAAATAAAAGTACAAAAACATTGTAGTCAGTTAGTAAACATTAGTTTATGATAGGGATGTAATTAGTCTTGTGCAATGAGTGTTTTGTAATTAAGGTTAATTCTTGCCCAGGTTTCCTGGAACAAATGGTCTGAAGCCAGAAGTTGGTCTCTTTCCTTAGAGATCATTTCTGTGAAAACATGACAGATGTCGTGATTGGTTTGGGTAAATATTAGCTTACATCTAGTAAGCCAAACTGCAAAAAGGAAAAAATTGGGAAAGTCTGATAATGGAGAAAGTACCATTTTCTATGGATTTGTTAATGGAAAAAGCATCTGTTATTTCAGGTGACCCACTATTGACAATGAAATCGTGAAGTGGAGCTAGAAGGGAGCATGAGTAAAAGAGATGCTGGATCGTTTCATCATCAGTCTGGCATAAGTGACACTTTGAATTGATCTTTGTGATTCCTCTTCTCCAAACCAATAAATGATTGGTGGGAAGTGAGGAGAGATTGAATTTGAGTACGAAGTCAATATATTTGGGTTCAAACTGCCAGTTCTTAGAACGCCTGATGATTTGTTTGTTATTTATTCCCAGCAGAGAAGGCAAATTAGTTTGGTTTGGATTTATAAGCTTATATGTCTCCCAATAAGTCTTCTTGTTTTTGTAGAATTTGTTTTGTGATGTTAACTAGGCTTTTAGTGTGTTTGAATATATCACTAGTCCATTTACTTGCAAATGGTGGAGGTGTGTCTGTAGATTCAAACGGAAAATTGATGTTGGCATTAGATAATTCAAGGTAGATTGAGCAGAGTAATATGATTGATTTTTGTGTATAAAGCTTGGCTATAAAATGCAGACCCACACCACCCAATTCCATGGGCCTCTGCATTTTAGTCATGCTGATGGCAACAACCTTCCCTTTCCAAAATAACTTAGAACAGATTGAATTTATACTCGATTGAAAGGCATTAGTTGGTTTGATAATGGATAGAAAATAGTTGATTCTGGGAAAGATAATCATATTTAGTAGTGTTGCTTTTCCAGGGAGTGATAAGGAGATTGAAGAAAACAATTTCACTATTTGCTTGGTTTTGTCTAGAATGGACTGCTGTATCTGCTTTCTCATTGCAGTGGCCGATAATGCAATGGGAAAACCCGAAATCTTTGAGGCTTGGCAGTGTAAATTGACGGAATGGTTTTGCCATTGAAGATTTTCCAAACGGCTGATTTTACTTGGTTGATGTGTAGATTATATTGTGAGGCATATTTGTCCAAGATCAATTGTAAGCATAGTTAATATTTGATGGAGTGAAGAAATACGGTGACATCATCGACGTCGGAGATGTGTATTTCCTCCCTCAAAAGAGGAATATAAATTCCAGGTAATTTACTTTCAATTTCTTTAAGGAGGGATCTATATAAGTTATAAAGCAGAGGGTACTAAGTGGATATCCTTGAGGAATTGAGAGATGGGTCTAAATCCAGGGGCCAGGCTACCATCAAGAGAGGTGAAGATGGACCGATTTAGGATGAGGTTACCAATAATCCTTACATAGACTGGAAGAACTGAGTAGTTACTAAAGGTTTGTAATAATGTGGAAGGCACTACAGTGTCAAAAGCAGATGCAATGGGCATAGTTTTCCTGTGTTGGCTAATGTATTCTCTGACAATCACAAAATGACGAAAGGCATGAATTGTGGTGAGCCCTTACGGGCATATTGATGCTTTGAGATATGTGATAGTAGCTGGTCTTGGATCCTATCCTTGATGATGGACTCAATGGTCTTGATGAGTAGTGGGGTAATAGATATAGGCCATATGTTAGAGAGTTGTGAAGGATTGATTTGTTTCTTCATAAAAGGCACTAATGCGATTGGGTAGAGATCCGGAATGTTTTGAAACTCACCTGCAAGAACATCAATTAACCAGCGAGTTTGGGTGCAGTGAAATAACTTAGGTGGAGCAGCACAGAGTGAGGTATTCCATGAAGATCAGGATGGGTGTTTTCAGGGTAGGATTGTAGTTTCTGAATTATGTGAGTTTCTGTTATATTGTGACTGTCAAAGTGCATTAAATCGTCCCAGGTGTTACCAATGTCAAGAGGACAGCTCTGTAATTTGGATTGAAAGTTTTCATGTATGAGTGTTAGCATTGTAGATCCTGTATAGTTCTGATCAGTAGTGTTCATGGAGGGTGTAGGTCGCTTGACAGCACCAATTGCCCAGCAAATGTAACTTGGTGTCCAATTGTGTTGTGTTGCAAGAAAAATCTCCACTTTTCATAAAATTCTCATTACTGATAGAATAGCAGAATGATTAACCCTATTACTCATTTGCAACTTTACAAATGCAATTAGTTACTGTATGGCATTACAGTTGTACCTAACATCTTTCAGCCTAAAAGGGATAATTTTCATCATTGCATGGAAGTCATCATTCCATATTTATATGACATAAATACGTACTGCTGGATCTGAGTGTGAACTGGCATTATGCATAAATAAACAGATAAAGTAAAACAATAGTAAATGCTGAGCGACCTAAGAATGTAAATGATTTGCAGTTCATTTTTAGGCATAAAGTTTTTGAAATATTTCTAAAAGGTCAGCTCTATGTTATCACTTTTATATAAATTATTAAAAAGTGACAATGATGGAAATGGTTGGAAGAACAAGACATTGCCTTCCAAAAAGCTAAAGACTTCATTATGTCAAAGCAATTCCTCATACATTTTTGTAGCAACTTGGATATGATAATTACAATAGATGCAGCAGAATGTGGAATTGGCATTGTGGTTTTGCACTGTTGGTATGGGGAAAACAGTGTTTAGTTTATGTCTTGAAAATATTATTGGCAGCTGAGAAAAATTAGTCAGCTCGACAAGAAAGCATTAGCTATAATATTTGCAATAAAAATTTTACCATCAATACATTTATGAATAGAAATTTCAAATTTGTATTGATCATTATCACTACTGATAATGGCAATAATAGAAATCATGCCAAACCATCCAAGTTATTGTATGCTATGGGTGATTAAATGTGGTAGCAGTATATGATTATGAACTATTATATAAGCTTGGAAAGCAGATTGAACGTGCAGATACCTTATCATGCCTTTCTGATGCTAATGTATGAGAATCACCAAAAGCTGGACTCTTGGCCTAAATAAATTCATTTATGAAAATGTCTTAATCTACACCCTTCTGTACCCAATGAATGATTATGTATTCTTAATAATAGTACGCTCAATATAAAATAATCAGAAACACTCCTCCAGATAGCACCATTAGAGTTCTGAGAGAGATCTTTGCGAATCAATTGTTGAGATTATTGTGTCAGATAATGACTTTTGTATCTCAGAAATTTAAGGATTTTCTAATAGATATGAAAATATGCCAAGTACTTATAGTGTCATATCATCCTGATCTAACAGTCTTGCAGAAAAGACAGTTAAATAATGAAAATCTACACCGAATAAAACCTGTAAAAAGGATATTACACAATCATTATTTGATGCAAAATTTTTCTTCAATCCATGCACAACTACCAATAAGAGACCAGCCAAAATGTTAATGGCAGAAAATTCCACACTCATTGTACTAAATTATTGCCATTTACAAATGAAAATGTAAATGACTCCATGGATTGTGAAAATTTTAAAAGGTGTAGAAAGGATTTGGATATATGGTACTTGAAAAAATAAATGGCAACAAGGAGATATATTAAAAATCTTATCTCAACAAATAAGATTAATAAATTGCATAGTGGTAAAAAGGTTAAGAGATATATATTGAGATAAGGTGAATAAATTGCATAGTGGAAAAAAGATTAAGAGATATATAATCATTTATAGCATCATAAAAGTAGGACATGTTTGAATTAAGTTAACAAATGATGATGAAAATTTTACTTTGAAGGAGGCAGAGTAATAAGACAGAACCAACAACCCAATTTGGAATCAAACTATTGAAGCAGTAAAAGATTATTCAATCAATCGCACTCCAACTAGGAGTCTGAATTACCATGTCACAAGAAAAGGAAAAGTCTTTCCCCCAGAAGAGCACACATACACAACAAATTTGCAAAATTAGAGGATTATATGTATGAATAAGAGTAGTATTTCTAGAGTAGGGAGGATTGAATCATTGTGCCTATATATCATATTGTGACAGTCAGTTTTAAATGACTGCCACAAAGTTGACTGCAAGCATTAGTTGCAGTCCAAACAAATGTACGTATTGTAATAAAAAGAGTGGTCTGTGCAGATATAGTTTCTCTGTTGCTTACACACACACTATATTTAAAATAAATAGGATGAATGGTGATAATACGCCTATAAATAAACAAATGCGGACACCACATGTAAATATGTATTTGCAAATAACCCAACAGTAAACATATTTTATTTTGATTTGATTTGATTTTAGATTCTCAAATGTTGTATTTTTTTTTTCCTGTTGCTTGTTGAATATTCTTTTTGGAAAACTCAAAAACAATTTTTATGTGACAACAAGTATACAGTTTTATAATTTTTTTTTTTTTACAACTTAATGTTCATGACCGCAGGCAAGCCAATGACCTTTTTCTTTTATCGTATCATGTTTTTGGAAAACAAGTGTAGAAATTATATCAGGGGTTATTCGGCTTGACATCTATTCAAAAGTATTTAATTAAATAAATGTAATTTTACTTTATTGTTTAAAGAAATCAAGGGATTGGAATTTAAATGGTCTGCGAAATTTTGAAATTAATTAAAAGATAGCTAAAATTAAATCTATTGTTTGGACTTGTTTAATTAAAAACAGAAATATAAAAGCAATAACTTGTGGAGGGGATGAGAGAATACACCCTGTAATGGGGGGGATATATAAAGGCTGGTCAGGTGAAATTTAATTAGTTAGCTGGGTTACATTGGTTGATACTCACATGGGCACTCTTACCCGTTAGCAGTATAGTTTCCAGAGTGTACAGACAAAAGGAAAAGAAAAAGAATTAGGAGTGTAAAAACTATTTATTCAGAGTGCTGAACGTATTTTTAAAAGAATCAGACCAAGAAATATGATATTCATTGACTGAAAAGGAAAAATACAATTGAAATTTAACCTAATGTTGTATATCGCTAAGGAAATGGAATCAGGATTTATTCGTGATTCAGCAATGGATATGGAGTAGAAAACCAAGTTCGGTACATTCGCACAGCTCGGAGTCCTACATAGCCATCCAGTGATGTGACTTTCCATTTCTGAAAGTGTAGCTGCTATGGACAATTTGCCAACCTCCATATAGGCCCTGTGAAGTAAACACCTGCACAGCAGATATATATCGCCCTCAAAATCATAGCCCGGAGAAGAACGAAGACTTCGGGAAGTATTATTTATGTTTTTTTATATTTTGTTTTTTATGTCTTATTATGAGTAATTCGTCATTTGACTTAAATTGCTATTACTAAATGAACCAATGAATTGCGTAATTCAGTCATAAATATTTTGTTTGTAATTTTAACATAAAGCTACACGTAATTCATTGGAGTATCTAAATAAATTATAAAAGAATCGATAAAGTAAAAATGAAATATTTCAAAATAGTTAAATAGAAATTATTGGGTGGTTTGGTCATTGGAGGTATGTGTTTCGCTTTGAAATAATAGAAAATTTATTCCATCCGCTAAGTGCAGAATTGTTTTATAAGGAATAAAAGTATGTAAGACAGCGTTCCAAATAATTATTATTGTCCGCTACGGGCAGGACTCGTATTCTGGAACTTGTAAGATTAAAATTTTAGTTTAGCACGAGTTTATTCCCCGAGTAAATTTATTCCATCCGCTAAGTGCAGGATTGTTTTCATAAGGAATAAAAGTGTGTACAAAAGTGTTCCAAATCATTATTATTGTCCGCCACGTGCAGGACTCAGATTTTGGAACACTTAAGATTCTACTATCATTAACTCATGGCTAACTCATTTTTTTTTTGTATTATTATGAAACACGTACATACCATGGCCAATACACATTGTTTTATAAGAAATTTTGTTTTGAGTTTAAAGTGTAAGCAGGGGAGAATTTCAGACCATTCCTTTCCCATTCATGAAACTTTAAAATTTATTATACACTTGAATTTTAATTACTATCGTTTATGTGTGTGTTTATTATTTTGTAAATATTTTTATAATCATAGAGGGCTTAATAAATTTAATATCTAATTTTAAACTACAGAGTTGTGCTGTGTATTTGATAATGATATTAGTGTTTGACTTTTCTGTTAACGAAGCAACAAACCACCATCCCGAGATCATGAGTTGATTGAGCTAGTCAGGGATTAAACTTACCAGGATCGGGAATCATTCGTTAGGCATTCACTTTCTATTGATTTTTTATAAGAGATTATAGCTCTTTACTTATTACATGATCATATCCCTTAGGCAGGGGAGCAATCTCTTTCTTAAGGTGGCGCGTAAAGGTTGCAGTAAACGAATCTTTCAAAGGTATGATTATAATAATGTATATTTTGGATGCCTTCGAATATTTCTTAATTGCTGCTCGATCTCAGAAAACGCATTTCATGCTCAATGCGGTATAGAGAGAGCCAGCGACCATTACAATATATATATAAATGTAAATAAACTTTATTATTTAATTATGTAAATATGTGTGGATGTTATATGAATAATATATCTCATTATTATACTACTCTTGTAAATCTACATATGTTAATCATACATTTAAATGTATATTAAAAATCAAATATGTTCGTGAGGAATAATTATAGAAAAATGGATTTTTATTAAAAAAATTACTAAGACTTATCAGGTGTATTTGTGTAAAGAAGCTTAATAATTATGGTTGTGTTTCTCATTTGCATACTTTTGATATTATAACTGCTAAAATTTAGGTTTGTTATTCATAACATATAGATATTTATTTCTGTTATACCATAATTAGTGTGTGAACAATTCATTTAGGATGAAAACATGTGGGTTATAATTGTTTATTGTGTGTGTGTAGAAATTGAACACAGAAGCAGAAGCTTATTTATTAACTTTGGAGATTCTTAATAAATTTTTTAATTGTTTTTTAATCCTTTATTTTTTATTCTTTTTTCTATTTTGTCTTCATTGAAGAAATTTTTATTATCTCAAATTGTTTTTGAGTTTATTTAAAGTTACTAATGATCTCTCAGCTGGTATTTAGATATTAATTCTAACAGGACTTAGTAATTATTAATTATAAAATGTCTATGAACTTCATAGTTTGTCATATATTCATTGAGCTTAAAAGTCCAAGTTAGAACAATTGTTTTTTTTTTAAAATTAATCTGAGATAAACATAAACAACTCTAAAATAATTGTGTACCGGTTCGACTCTCCTGTAGTGGTCTTGCATGGTTAGACTCTCATACGCACCGAGCATGAAGTGACGTATGCTACCGAATGGGACATCAATCATAATTCTTTAAAATATTTTTGATTAAATATGAGTAAATACCTCAAAGAAATTATTAGAGGAAGTAGATTGAACCTAAAATTAGGCCCATCCAGACCTTCCTTGTTAAATTGTTTCATTAGCCGATTAATTATACGTTGACTAATTAAAGTGTCCTTACACACCTTTAAGAGTACTGAATATTTCCTTCAGTCTCTAGCGCCACTCCCGTTCAAGATTATACTTATTCCTTTTCTTTCCCGAAAGAGTGTGTAAAATATGACTAGTCATTAACGAATATGAATATTTCGAGACGTTCGGACTAAAATAAAAGAAACAATCCAACTCCCCGGTAAGTTATCCCTATCTAGCTCACTTCATATTCTATAAATCTCAGGTTAACTACGTGGATTTGCATTTTGATAAAAAAAAAAAAACTATATATCTGTACTAATAACTTAATAATTATTTTAAAACTAAGTCAAAAACTTATAAACGATTTTAATTACAAAAGTGAATATTTATTATCCCCAGATTATTATATTTATCCTCCACTAATGCATACATATAAGTCCAATATATATAAAAAATATTTAAATTATATTTACCCTCCACCGATGCATATACATATGACCCCAAGATATATATATAAAAAGAAAAAACACAATATCTAAAAGATTACACAATGGGTGTGCCCTATATTCCTTCCCACTTTAGAGTAATAAATCCATATAACAAGGTATGCAGTAATAATATATATATCATAAAAAAAAAATTTACAAAGAACATAAATGAGAGAGAAAAAAAAATAATAGAATATAAAATAAAAAAATATATATATAACCAACTATACACGCTCCTCTGAATTTGTTCTTGTATTCAATTCGAACTTCCTGGGCCACACGCTACTTCATAGGGCAGATAAGGCTTCCATTCACCGACATACTTTGAGTCTTTCTTGTCATCAGGGTCTGCTATTTCTTCTAAGGCATCTTCGGACTTGATAGCCAAACAGGTGGTGTGCTATGGCTGAAAGTCTACTCCATGGTAGGATAATAACCCGGAACGTATAATTGAGCCATCTTTCAAATTATCAGATCTGTAAGTATACTTCTCCCGTATATATGTATATCGCACACGGCTTATTAGGGCAAGTAGATCCTAAATAAATTGCAGCTCTCCAACTATGATTCGTCTTTCGTTTTTTTTTTTTTTTTCTATTTAAACGTATTGAGAATCCATGTTGTTGATCATTTTCCAAACTCCACTTAACGATCCTTGCTAAATGCTAATTTTTCAAATTCTTTTTCTGGGAAATAACCAAGTGATTATAATTTTAACAGACACAGTTCATTTTCTCCTTTCTCTCTGTCGGATTGTTTTTCACAAATCTCTATACTGTTCCATTTTTTTAGACTAGCGGGAGACAAGATTTAACTTTCTAAATCTTTGCCATTGGAATGCTTTTGCAAGCTAGCATTAACTTGTCCACACTCTTTAGCAGGCTAATCTCCCTTGGTCCGCACGCTTTAGCAAGCTAGTACTCGACTGACTCAAAGCCCCCAGTAAGCAGCACATATAGCCCAAACAGTCCAATTGTCATACCCCCTCTACGAGCTATTGCATCAGCTAATAATAAATTTAATTATACCTTTCTACATTCTTTTACCTTTTTATTTATTAAAGTACACTTTTGCAAGCTTCCATATTGAGTACTTGACACCCATTGTGCTTACATTCCTTTCTTAGATAAAATCTATTTTATCTTTATTCACGATCAACCGAAAATTCTTTTATACAAAACATTTTCTTCGGTTGAAAGTAGATTGTAATTAGCAAAAAGATTTTTTCCCTTTACAAATTTAATTAATTAATTTCAAACCCTCTCATTCTAACAATTAGAAAAGATAAATTCCAATAAATGCAAAAAAATTTTAACTATTTAGAATTTTCTTTTCTTTTTTTAGGGAAATAATAAAAAAAATAAAATACATTTCTATATATGTGTGTTCGAACATTTATAAGTAGTAAAATACAACAAAAAAAAAACTGTTCTACACATAAACAAATATTACAACTTATTTTCCCTTTTTTTTTTTTTTTTTTAGACAGGTTTGCTAGTCGAATAAATTATTAAAACATATATATACTGCATACACTTGTACTGTGGGTATAATAAGAATATAATATAGCCCAAACCCATTTATTTATGTACTATATCCGTACCTCCCACTTCCCCTCTGAATTATAATTTAATAAATCGTATTAAAATTATAATTTTCATGTGATACATGTAAGCTGTGCTGAATCTTCAGCAAACAGCCATTTTGTGCATGGCCATTATACACGGACTGGCACAATACCCCCGTCCCCGATGAGACTGTTAAAAAGGAAACCATTCTTTTTTAATGGTCTTACTTAACTATTTTTACATCTTCTTTAATTACTTACATTTTAAATTTAGCGTTTATATTATACGTTTTAACATGCAAGTTATGTCAATTTTGAATTAATCGCTACCTTCCCATAGGGTTTCAAAGACCGAGCATTATATGTGCCCTTAATCCCTTGTTCCATTCTCACTCAGAAAGCATTATCCCTGCAACACTCTACAATTTCAAAAGGGCCTTCATAGAGATTACAAAATTTTTTAAATTTGAATTTCCCTGGATCACTAACATGGGGTGTCCTAACCATGACCTTGTCCCCTACTTGGAATGTATACTTAGGGGTTCCCTTCCGTTTTTTACGCCTAGTGCTCATTCGTTGCATTTGGGCCTTAGCTTGTGTTTTATCGTGATCCCGGTCGATGACTCCCTCTTGGCTCCCTGAAAGACTAGTTTTATACAGTTTTGGAGGGTGTTTTCCAAAGTGTAATCGCATGGGAGTAAACCCAGTGGATTCATTTACCGACCAGTTAATATAATTCAGTGTCTGAGGTAGTTGTTTAACCCATCCCCTATGGTTTGTTGGCAAATAGGTACGGAAAAGTCTACCCAACTCCCGCATGACTCGTTCACAGGGGTTACTCTGGGGATTTCGGATTGATGTCAACAGGTTCTTGATACCTCATTTGGAGACCCATCGGTTCCATTCCTCCGACACAAAAGGGGTTCCATGATCCGAAAGTATTGCCTTTGGCTTCCCCACTTTTGGAAAATGTACAGCGTCTAATCCCGTGTAACTTCTCGGGTGGTGGTGCGTGCCAAAGGGTAGGCCACCCATTTCGAAAACAAATCATATGTAACCAGTAGGTATCTCTTTTTGTTGAACATTGACAAGGGGCCATAAAAATCTATAGCCATCACCTCATTCAGGTCATCAGGTATGATTGATTTCATTGGGCTGACGTACGTTTGATTCTGTGGTTTCGTACGTTGACATATTTCACATTGATTCAGTACAGTGATAATATCCTGGTGCATCCGTGGCCAGTAAAACCACTGTCTTAAACAATACTCGGTTTTTGGCATTCCATAATGACCATACAACCGATGCATATAACTGATGAGAGCCCGTCTCATTTTTGGAGGTATCATTGCCTTCCATTCATCCTTGCCTTTTTTGAATTGACAATATAACACTCCTCCTTCAACTTTGTATCTATCCCTTATCTCTCTGGAATTAGTTGTTCCAGACTTCTGGCATTCTGTCCAAATGCTATTTAGATAGCTGTCTTCTTGTTGCCTCTTAGGTAGTTGGCTTAATTCTTTTTCTATGTCTTCATCTTTTCCCATTATCGTGGTACTTGCTATGTATGCTTGCTCCAGACTGAGGTGTTTCGGGGTTTGTGCAGGGACAGGATGACGACTGAGGATGTCCGCAACCACGTTTTCTGCCCCTTTGCAATACCTCACAGTGTAGTTAAATTCCTGCAGGAATAAACTCCACCGGACTAACCTGCTATTAGTAAGATAGCTGTGATTTAGAAACTCAAGACTTTTATGGTCGGTTATCACCACTACTTGAGAGCCTAACAACATAGGGCGAAACTTTTGGAAAGCCCATACAATGGCCAGAGCCTCTTTTTCAGTGACCATATAATTAAGTTCTGGTCCCTTCAATAAGCGGCTTATAAAATATAACACCCCAATTCGTCCATCAGGTTGAATTTGTGACAGAGTGACACCCAGGCCATATCCACTACTATCGGTCTGGAGAATGAATGGCTTATCATAATCAGGATAATCCAACACAATATGTTTTAAAAAACTTTGCTTTACTTGGTTAAAAGCTTCTTCCTGTTCAATAGTCCATTTCCATCTGACCTCTTTTCTAATCAATCTGAGCAATGGTTCCATTTGGCCAGCAAAATTCTCACAAAATCTGTTATAAAAGTTACATAGTCCCAAAAATGACCGTATATGTTTCTTTGTCTGTGGTCTAGGGAAATCTGCAATCGGTGTTATTTTATCTGGATGAGGTTTGACTCCTTCCTGGCCTACCAAATGACCCAGAAATTCGATTTCCTCAGAGGCCACTTTACTCTTCTTTAAATTTATCTTGATATCTTTTTCTTTACATTCCCTAAAAAACTGTTCCAACTGCTGGAGATGCTCTTCCATAGATGCAGATGCTATAACAACATCATCCACATACATGGTCAGAATTTTCTTGATATCAGATGATAGGACCCGATCTAAACACTGCAGCAGCCCAGCACCACTGTTGATCAGTCCAAATGGCATACGATTAAACTTGTATGAATATCCCCCATACCTGAAGGCAGTATACTGGCGATCATTTGGGTGGAGTTCTATCTGCCAGTAACTGGAAGTTAGATCGAATGTAGAAAATATTCTTTTCCCTTTAAATTTTCCCAGTAACTCTTGTATCGGAGGTGGGATTGTACAGTCCGGTATAGTCACCTTATTGAGCTGACGGGCATCTAAGCACAACCTTACTGACCCATCTTTTTTTCTAACCACCACCAAAGGGTTGCAGTAAGGAGACGAACATTTACTAATTATGCCCCCCTTCAACATCTGCTCTAACTGTTTCTCCACTTCTTTTTTAAATTGATTTGGGACTGGGTATGACCGTGCTTGAAAAGGTTCCCCTGGTTTCAGTTTGATCCTCTGTTGATATCCTCTAATCTTCCCTGGACTGTCCGAAAAAATCTCATGATACTCTTGGAATATCTCTTGGAGTTTTTTGCTGTCCCCATTAGATGCTGTCTTTACTTCACTCATTTTTTCTTGCATCAAATCTACAATAGATTGACTTATGCAACAAGTTTCCCCAAAGTTTGGCAACTGAGGTGGCAAGAATTTAATATCATCTCCCTGGTAGCTCATCCTTCCCTTTTCATAATTTACAATACACTGGTTCTTATACAAGAAATATGACCCTAATATGACGTCATGAATTAAACTACCCATAATTAAAAATACATGATAGACTGTCCTCCCATTTATAAGTAATTCTAACCATATTTGCTTGGGTATAAGGTTTGCTTTTCGGTTATTTGCAAGGGTGATTTGTGTTGCCTTTAAAGGTAAGGTCTCTATCCGTGAGTTTACTGATAAAATTTTCTGGTATAATTCTTCAGATATCACTGATATCTGGCTACCAGAGTCTAACATTGCAATGACCCCAATTCCTTCAATTTCTAAAGGTATTTTCGGACAACTCTGTGGTGCATATTCTGGTACTTTATCTTCCCAAGAACAGACCAGATTTGACATTTCCTTTTCAATGAAGTGTTTACGCAGCCCACTCTTTACATTCCAATGCTGGGCTGTACCTTTAGTATTCTCTTGCATGTCTTGTACCACACAATCCTGCTCTCTCCCATCTATGGTGTCTAGCCAGTGAGCTATTTGTTCAACTGATTTTACTCCCGTCAGTATTAGCATCTGTGCAAGATGGGAAGGCAAATTACCTCGGATAATTCTAATGATTCGATCCTCCAACATATTACATGCGCTTAAAGTCCGTAGTCTTGCTACTTGTCTGCGGAAAAACTGTGCCAAATTTTCACCTATACTATTTTTGTATTTCTCCTGCATGACCTGATACATAACTGTTTCTTGATGCTCTACGCTCCAGAAATTGTTAACAATCATATCCTTATATTGATTGAAGGTTGGAGGATGATGAAACAAAGACTCCCACCAAGCTAATGCGTCTCCATTAAGATGAGCACTGGCAACAAGCAATTTACTGATTTCATTTACTTTGTTTATCCGAAAGTAATTTTCCAGACTTCTTATATGCTCCACTGGAGCCTCCCCACTTTTCCTTCAAATGTACGGATTTTTAAAAATTGGTTAATATTTAATTGTGGCAGCTGATCACTTCCATTGGTCTTTTCTATACGACCATCCAGATGATCTCCACTATTTGCCATATGGTTGTCTTGTTCATTTTTAACATTTTCAACCATCCTATTTTGTTTGTACTCCATTTCTGTGTCCTGCTTTGTCTCCTCTGGCCCTAACTTAACTGACTGACTATCTTTATATTTGCTTAGATTTATCACATCCTCCTTAGTTTGCTTAGATTTATCACATTTCATTTCCCACTTTTGAAATCTTACATCTATTTCTTGTACTAATTCGCTTCGCATTTCCTCTATTTTCTGAACGATATTTTCCTCTTGTTTAGCCCTGTCTGTTCTCCATCTTTCTACTTCTTTTGACATTTTAGCCATTTCCTTTTTCACAAGGTTTGCGAAATCTTCCATCATTTCCTTTAAGCATTCTTTTTCCTTTCCTAGTTCGTTTTTCTGACAGTCCACTTCCTGTTCTTCAGACAGGTTTACTAGCGTTTCACTGATTATTGCCTGTTCCATTCTGATTTTCCCTGCTCTCGTAAGCATTTATGGGTTTAGATTTACTGAACTTGAAAGTCAAGGTATTCTTACCTTTATACTAATGTTTATTAACTCAATTCCAGAAAAATATTTAATTTAATTTCGTATAGTAAATTCGCAGTACACCACGTCTTACGCTATGCCCTACTAATCGCCCTTTCTTCCAAGCACATTCCCTGATTTCTAATGACAATTTACTCAAACGTGTGATAATATAACAAAAAATTTCAAATGCCCCATTCTACTTCTATGCCCTAATAAATGACAGAATTATTTATCTAACTTCTGTTAATAATTTATTTCATTCACGATAATAAATTTTTGCTCGAAAAAGAAAAAATCTTATAACTAAATAATCAAAACCGTATATTTCAACCTTCTCTTACGCAATTATTAAAATCCTATCTCATTTACAACGTTCTTCTCTTAACTTAGCTGTCCTAAATTTGTTTTGAAACCACGAAAATATAGTATAGATTTCTACTAATACTATCTTTTTTCATCTTAATCTAGTTCGTCTTTACCACGATTGAGGCGCCATTTTTCTGTACCGGTTCGACTCTCCTGTAGTGGTCTTGCATGGTTAGACTCTCATACGCACCGAGCATGAAGTTACGTATGCTACCGAATGGGACATCGATAATAATTCTTTAAAATATTTTTGATTAAATATGAGTAAATACCTCAAAGAAATTATTAGAGGAAGTAGATTGAACCTAAAATTAGGCCCATCCAGACCTTCCTTGTTAAATTGTTTCATTAGCCGATTAATTATACGTTGACTAATTAAAGTGTCCTTACACACCTTTAAGAGTACTGAATATTTCCTTCAGTCTCTAGCGCCACTCCTGTTCAAGATTATACTTATTCCTTTTCTTTCCTGAAAGAGTGTGTAAAATATGACTAGTCATTAACGAATATGAATATTTCGAGACGTTCGGACTAAAATAAAAGAAACAATCCAACTCCCCGGTAAGTTATCCCTATCTAGCTCATTTTATATTCTATAAATCTCAGGTTAACTATGTGGATTTGCATTTTGATAAAAAAAAAAACTATATATCTGTACTAATAACTTAATAATTATTTTAAAACTAAGTCAAAAACTTATAAACGATTTTAATTACAAAAGTGAATATTTATTATCCCCAGATTATTATATTTATCCTCCACTAATGCATACATATAAGTCCAATATATATAAAAAATATTTAAATTATATTTACCCTCCACCGATGCATATACATATGACCCCAAGATATATATATAAAAAGAAAAAACACAATATCTAAAAGATTACACAATGGGTGTGCCCTATATTCCTTCCCACTTTAGAGTAATAAATCCATATAACAAGGTATGCAGTAATAATATATATATCATAAAAAAAAAATTTACAAAGAACATAAATGAGAGAGAAAAAAAAAATATATAATAGAATATAAAATAAAAAAATATATATATAACCAACTATACACGCTCCTCTGAACTTGTTCTTGTATTCAATTTGAACTTCCTGGGCCACACGGCTACTTCATAGGGCAGATAAGGCTTCCATTCACCGACATACTTTGAGTCTTTCTTGTCATCAGGGTCTGCTATTTCTTCTAAGGCATCTTCGGACTTGATAGCCAAACAGGTGGTGTACTATGGCTGAAAGTCTACTCCATGGTAGGATAATAACCCGTAACGTATAATTGAGCCATCTTTCAAATTATCGGATCTGTAAGTATACTTCTCCCGTATATATGTATATCGCACACGGCTGATTAGGGCAAGTAGATCCTAAATAAATTGCAGCTCTCCAACTATGATTCGTCTTTCGTTTTTTTTCTATTTAAACGTATTGAGAATCCATGTTGTTGATCATTTTTCAAACTCCACATAACGATCCTTGCTAAATGCTAATTTTTCAAATTCTTTTTCTGGGAAATAACCAAGTGATTATAATTTTAACAGACACAGTTCATTTTCTCCTTTCTCTCTGTCGGATTGTTTTTCACAAATCTCTATACTGTTCCATTTTTTTAGACTAGCGGGAGACAAGATTTAACTTTCTAAATCTTTGCCATTGGAATGCTTTTGCAAGCTAGCATTAACTTGTCCACACTCTTTAGCAGGCTAATCTCCCTTGGTCCGCACGCTTTAGCAAGCTAGTACTCGACTGACTCAAAGCCCCCAGTAAGCAGCACATATAGCCCAAACAGTCCAATTGTCATACCCCCTCTACAAGCTATTGCACCAGCTAATAATAAATTTAATTATACCTTTCTACATTCTTTTACCTTTTTATTTATTAAAGTACACTTTTGCAAGCTTCCATATTGAGTACTTGACACCCATTGTGCTTACATTCCTTTCTTAGATAAAATCTATTTTATCTTTATTCACGATCAACCGAAAATTCTTTTATACAAAACATTTTCTTCGGTTGAAAGTAGATTGTAATTAGCAAAAAGGTTTTTTCCCTTTACAAATTTAATTAATTAATTTCAAACCCTCTCATTCTAACAATTAGAAAAGATAAATTCCAATAAATGCAAAAAATTTTTAACTATTTAGAATTTTCTTTTCTTTTTTTTAGGGAAATAATAAAAAAAATAAAATACATTTCTGTATATGTGTGTTCGAACATTTATAAGTAGTAAAATACAACAAAAAAAAAACTGTTCTACACATAAACAAATATTACAACTTATTTTCCCTTTTTTTTTTTTTTTTAGACAGGTTTGCTAGTCGAATAAATTATTAAAACATATATATACTGCATACACTTGTACTGTGGGTATAATAAGAATATAATATAGCCCAAACCCATTTATTTATGTACTATATCCGTACCTCCCACTTCCCCTCTGAATTATAATTTAATAAATCGTATTAAAATTATAATTTTCATGTGATACATGTAAGCTGTGCTGAATCTTCAGCAAACAGCCATTTTGTGCATGGCCCTTATACACGGACTGGCACAATTGAATATTATAAAAATGTTACAAAATTTATTAATTATAATCTTCACAAGAATGAAAACTAGTCTATATATTATGCTTCAATGTAAAAATTTCTTAGAAGATTGATTATAATCATTGCAAAACTGAAATTTAGACTTCCTATATTTCCAAAGCTAATTTTTAAGTTTTATGAATACAAAGTAATTTCTTCTCTAGTAATTCTGAATACTATTATGTAAAGAGATTTGTTGAGATTGAATGAAATACTTAATCAGATATTAGGAACATATGCAGTATGTTTGGGAATTTTAATCTTCTTTCATTTACAGACAGTAGGATATGGTAGTGTTGATACTATATTATAATTAATAACTATCTTCCATTACTGAATATTTTTTATATCTAGTTTTAAAACCAATCTTAGTAAATCATATTAATTCCTATATTTTTCTTGGAATTTTTTTATAGTTTTTTTGTATTAATTGTTTTAAACTAGCCAATTTGATATATTTGTTGTTGCAAGAAGTTGTAGTTATATATTAATATAACAACATTTTGCAATATTATAATAACCAGGCATTTGCAGTAAAATAATGAAACAATTTTTTTAATTAAAATTAAACACTGTAACAATTGCATGATTCAAGATATGAACAATTATCAAGCTGAAATCTATTCTACTGTTAAAAATTGAAAGTAATGTATTAATTGCTCTTACTTTATTTCAACCATTTTATGTCATGCATTAGTCAAATTTTTAATTTTTTTTTCCTAAATCATCAGAAGTTTGCTATTTATATAAGTAATATTTTTTAGAGATTAATGTATGCATTTAGATATATAATTCATTTTTATATTTATATAAAAATAATTAATTTTTGATTAATTATAGTATGGTTGAACAGATTAAAATTTTGCTTTAATTAAAATTTGATTGCTCATTTATTCATCATAGTTTTGATTATAACAGTTGTTGAGAATATATTTTTGGTTAATTATTTTATAAATACTGTCATGTTCTTAAAAAAGTTTTCTAAGCTATTGAACTATTTAACATGAAATAATTTGTATATAATAATTCGTATCAGTTTATTTCTATGTAAAATTGCTGTATATTATATAACCAGTATACTCATACTATAAAGAAAACAATGATTCCTGAATTGTTGCTATGTCCAAAGTTGTGATTTTCTTAAATGGCCTAATTATATTGAGTTCAATGAAACTAACTTTGATGTTACCTGTCTGTAAAACAATACTTCTCAACAGCTCTTATTAAGGAGACAATCAGCATTCATCCAGATATTGCTTAACATAATATGTTTATACTAGCAATTAAGAATGATGCCATAAATTAACAACATAGAAAAAGTGGAAATAAATTCAATTTTGTCAGTTTAAATGCACTTCAGTAAGAATTTTTTTTTCTGATCTATAAATTAAGGAGACAGTCAGAAATTTCTAAACATAATACATTTATATATGCAATGAAGAATGAAGCCTTAAATTAACAACATAGAAAAATACTGGTTGAAGTGGATTAAATACAATTTTAAAAGTAGAAGTTGAAATGCTTTTCAGCAAGAAAAAAATAAATCTTTATTTCTGATCTATAAATCTAACTTCTACACTCTTGTGGGAAAAGGCAAATATTTCATATGATAAAGTGTATTGATATTCAATTGTAAGAATTTATTGGAATTATCCATTTCTGAAATACTGGCAATGAAAAGTTTTTTTATTAAGAAATAATATTGAAATACAAGTATAGGATATACATATAGTTAAAGGGGATTTGAACCCAGACTTTCAAGCTTCCTAGAGTCATCTACTCAAAGTAACTGATACACGTGACCATATACATGTGAAAAAGATAAATGATCTCCAATATATATATATATTTCATCCCGATCCAGGATTTATCATTCGCCCGGATTATCGTCTTCCACACATATATATAATCAATGCTCGGTTTATATTAAGATAGCAAATCTACACACTTTAATGGACAGGCTTCAGTCCTCTCTACTCACCAACTTTTCAGCCATCCATATCACTGAAAATCTGATGATGGAATGCTCAACGTCCTTGATGAAGCCAATATTAAAGTCCTACATATGAGGGATCAGATTGACTTAAAACCAATATGAGGATGACTTTAATATTGGCATCTTCACGGACCTTGAGCATTCTAATCATCAGATTTTCAGTGATATGGATGGCTGACGAGCTGGAGAATGGGGACTTGATGCCTGTCCATTAAAGTGTGCAGATTTGCTATCTTAATATAAATTGAGCACTATTATATATATGTGAGGGAGATGATCGCCAGACCAAGTGATGAGTGCTGGTTCAGCATGGAATATATATATATATTGTACCGGTATAAATCCACCACGCTTACTCATACACAGTACCCGAGTTCAAACCCAGTCCACGTTTAAGAATAAATTTCAAAACGCCAACTAAATTCAAACCCAAACCCCGGTATGACCAACCGATGATGACTTTATAACAGCACGGGGTTATCCCTTTACTAGCTCAACTCAGAACACAGACTAAATTACTTACAGTTTTATATATATAGCTCTATTATACTCTGGATATTGGTACGGTCATTAATGTAATGTATATATTTAAGTTGCCAATACAGACAGTAGGTGACTAAACAGACTTCGAGAGTAATGAGTTGGAAGACACAAAATTAGATTAAATAAATTGTTTAATAATAAATAGAAAGCATAAAATATAGTATTCAAAAGTACGGTAAGATTTCCATAAATATTCTCTTATAATTAGCTACTAGTCTTTAGTACTCATTTTATCGGGTAAACAAACTCATACCAATATTTGTGTAGCGAAATGATTGACGGGTGGCTAAGGGAATCAGAGCATTTGAGCATTGAAAATATTTATCTACGATTTTTGTTAAGTTATTTTATTCGAATAGATTCGAGCCGTTGCGTGTACGAATAGTTGGAGGGTGGTTTCGTATAAATATGATATCTAAGATTGATGTACTAGTGGTTGCCTAATTTGAAGAGCCCTACAGTAATTACTTGCGGTGCATCAACGGAATACCGGGCGGCTTGTTCTTTGACAAGGCTTAATGCCCTCAAGTAGATCCGGGACACTACAACCAGCCGGGATTATGTCGAAACCCGGTGATCCAAGAAATAACCTGGGAAAGAATTGTTTTCTTCCCCATATGGTAGTATGGTGAGACGCTAACTTCGGCGAAGGAAAGGCATTGCCACAGTCATCGAGGACGAGTGCTTGAAGTGAATTTGAAAAGGGATTACACAAAACCGGATAATCAATTCGTATATTTCGATGCAACAGGCTGATATAACTATTCCAATAAAACATGGCGGAATCAAACTGACCGCGAAAGCAATAATTAATTAAGTTTACTCTGAAACCCCTAAACCCCCAGGTTGTTCAGGCGGTATCGATTTACAAATTATACACTGAAACTATTTCTCATTTCATGTATGCAACTAAGATAATAACTTAGAACCCTTTACATATTTAAGATTGAAATATCGGTTACAATAGTATGACGAACTAAAAAAAACATAATAAAGTGATTTAATATCTGCCAACTCAATATATAACATAATCTTTACTTTAATAACGAACTTCCTTTTAAAATAACTATAATCAATATTATAAACTAGCTTTAAACAGAGTTGGGAAATATTTCTATTGGCATCGTTTGTTTATAGCATAAGTAATAAAAAAAATATAAATGTCTTCATTTGAATTATTGTTAGTAGATACAATATTTATAAACTATTTCTAAAGACTAGAGCAGAGGAAAAGGAGAAAGAAAATTTACTGACAGGTTTGAAACAATAGCATTATAAACGAAACAAAAACTTACATGTGATTCATTTGATTTACAGATTAACTTATAACATTAAGCTCGGGGTGAAGTTAAAAGTTCATGTAACACCGTTACCCTTCTTTCTTCATCCGGCTTGGCTTCACGACGGTATTTCTGACGAACGTAGGCGCGCATTTGAAATTTACTTGGAAGGCATAGTCAATTTGGATATCGGAGGCTGGGAATTGTGAAGCACATAAAACATGATCAGTCAGCGGCACGAAGGTTCAAATTGGCGGGACCGAGATCAGCTCCTGGCACTTAGCCCATCGACATTACGGTTTACTGGTGGACTTCTTAACAAAAGTTGGAGAGATTTCTCTAGCAACTGCTTTGCTGTTTTTTTTAGACGATCTACTCTCAGCCACGTCGAAAGTTAGAATCCTCGTTTTTTCTAAGATGGCCACGGTTGACCTTTTTGTCTGGTTTTTGTTTTAGGCTCCACCTACTTTTCTCTAGCCTCCAGCAATCCAGCTTGACCATACAATATCAATTATCCCTTCCATTGTTCCGTTTTCAGCTATCTCTAACTTTAATACGCAATTTTAACTTGACACAGTAATTACAAATATAAATTCCTTATCTAATTTCGAATACAACTTAATTACTCTATACATTTGTACCATACAGATTTTAATTAAAAACACTGATCAAAGGAATGTGACTTTTGATCAGCATTTCTAAACGACTTTGTATAATTCTAAAAGTCTAAAATTTAAGCAAATACACCCGCAATGAAACTTTTAAATTAAGCTGCTATAAATTCACAAACCACGCACACACGAATATTATTTCATGATTTGTGACATTTATGCACGGAATCTTTACATATTTATTTACAAAACATAAAATATATATAGCTCAATTTTTGTGACTTGAAATGGAAAAATCCCATTGTGGGCGAATAGTAGTTCGAATTACCGTACTTCAACACATGAAACTAAGATCGGTTCTTTGATCTGTCTGTTTCAATATATATATTGGAGATCATTTATCTTTTTTACATGTATATGGTCATGTGTATCGGGTATAATGGATAGAGTGGTTAACTGTAGGGAGCTTGAAAGTTTGGGTTCATTAGTGAGAAGCCTTGAATTTGAGAACACTGGATCGAGATCTCAGGTGCTAATGCAACCATCTAACAGCCACCTTTTACCTATTGAGTTAACTATAAAGCTAGGCGCCTAAAATGAAAACATCATAATGTTTTCAACCTATGCTCATTCTTTTGCATAATCATATAGTTCTGAACTTAGTTTAGCATTTATACATTAGTGTGTCTTTGATTTTTTTAAAAAACCCACTGTTATCCTATGGGCAGGCTAGATATAAAAGCATCAAACATCACATGATCACCATTTCATATGTTTACAGCTGCTGTTAATAAGAGTACTAAACTCTCCATACAGTAGTGGCACCAAGTGCAAGCCTTTGTAATGTAGGAAGTTTTGTGAAATGGTGATCATAAAATGTTTTGATGGTTTTATAATTTTAATGGATTAATTTTGATTAAATATATGAGTTTAATATAAATTATTTAAAACTTGGAAGTAATTTTTTATTATTATTAATCATTGTTTAAAGCATTTTGAAACTTCAGTTTCAGCACATTTTTTCTCCAAATTAAGTAATTAGAGTAAGTGCTTTATTACTATATGGGAACACTGGTGCTAGCTTTCTAGTAATATCTTTGTGACAACAAAATTTGATTTTGATTTTATACTTTTATATATTATTTAACACTATCTAGATTAAATGTGACCTTATAATAGATAAAGCTTGAAACATTAAAAAAATGTTTGTCATTATTTTTTTGATTATATCTTTATAAAATATTTTTAAAAAATATAAATATTTTTTTTTTTTTTTAAAAAAAAAGGTCATTGTTTTCAGTCATTATCTAACTATTAATTAATAGCTTTTCCAATTTTAATCCTGTTTTTCTGATCCATCGCTTTTTTTTTTTTTCATAACATTTTTTTTTTATTTCCAACATCCATCTCACACATGATCTATTTTTATGGTCATTTGTAACATTTTTTTTTATTTCCAACATCCATCTCACACATGATCTATTTTTATTGTCATTTATAATCTTTAGAGTTTAACATAAAACTTTGTTTATTTATTGGCATCTCTTCTAGTAATATGTCCAACCTAACTCTATTTTAATTGCTTAATTCTATCAATAATATTGATAATAATTGTTTGTTTTTTCAACCATGTATTTCACTTTCAATCCTCTTTTCTTCTTTCAACATACATCTTCATTGTGGTCTGAAATCTAGATCCATAACAAAAGCAGTGATGAAACATATTTATATTTTTTAATATTAAATTATATCTATCAAAAATATTCCATTCAAATTTAATTCTGATATTAATTTTATTCATTTTATTTCTATATATTAATAATATGATTAATATATTCCCTAGTAATTAACTTCTTCTCATTCATTACTTTATTTATTTCCTTTTTTTCTTTTGAAAATACATTGAACATTAAGTAAGTCATTTTTTGCATTAATCTTTACTTTTAATTTTTTCAATTTAGTTTTTATCTGTTAGCTTTTATAATATGTTCTGAGGTTTTATATTTTCAAAAACATATCTTATATACAGTCTAAATAAATTAAATAATCTCCATTATTTTTATTTTCTTATCTCTGCAAATGCTATTAGTGAGACCATGTAATCTAATCATTTCTGTTGTATTTTTATAAATATTGTTTAGAATTTGACAATATTCTGAATTTATTTTGATTATTCAAAGTTAATTATTGCAGAAATATTTTTAGACTTAAATGTTTTTTTTACAATTTTGAAATTCAGTGTAAAATGGCAAGTCATATTTCCAATTGAATGTAATCTATTGACATTTTTGATTGGATAGAAGCCATAGTTCACTATGTTTATTAAAACCATATTAGTTAAGATCTTGCATATATCTGACATAAAAATAATAGTTTGTTCAGTGGAGCTGTGAACTATGCTGTATTTTATTCCAATCCCCCATTGTGTTCAACATCTATAGTGTATAGCAATAGCTTACCTTTTGTTGATAAACATTGATTAGAATACAATACATATTGCTTACTGAATTATAAGTGTATACACATTACTTTTCAACATGTGCATATATATATATCTAACACAGATCTTTTTTTATATGCATGTAATAGCACAATTTAAAAGAATAATAATATAATTATTGAGGGGATACATTTACATATATTTTACTGTGTATGTTCACTCATGCATTCATCAAAGCAAGGCAAATAAGCAAAAAAAAAGTAATTATATTTTTATTTTTAACATAATAATAGTTCTGGGTAATTTTTTTTTTTCATATAAAGATAATAGACTGTTTTTTTAAAGAAGAAATTACAGTCTTTACTTTTTTCTGCAAGTCTGCATTAAATTAAAGGTATTTCTCTTAGAAAACAATTTATTATGCAAAATACTGCACATCAAAATCAGAAAGGTTGATGAATAAAGAATACAATATATGTTCTTTCAACATAAACAGAATACATTTTATTTATATATGCATAATCGTATATGGCACTCCAGGAAAAAAGCTACTTGAACATCATTTAGATTTTTTTTTTGGTTAGTGTATAATTAGAAGTCACAAATTTAGGTACAGTGTAGATTGTAGTTCCAAAAATATCTAAGATATCAATATCTTTACTTTATTCTTTTAATTATGAAATACATTTTTATTATTTAAATGTTTGTTATATAACTTTACGTAATAATTTTTTCCTTTTTCATCTGCTTCTTTTAAAATATTGACAATAATTCTATTATTTCCTGTAATTTTTCTATTGCAAGTTTTATTTTTCAGCTACATTATTTGGCACTTCAAAATTGATTGTACTTTGATTGTTGTTGTTTCTTAAAAATATATTTTCATAGAATTTTTTTATGCCATTATTTTTGGTGCTAATCCTTTTTTTTTTTTTTTTCATATTCTTGACAATTTCCTTTCAATATCAAAATATTGTGTTATAGTTTTTTACTTTTGTTCTTTTCTATATCTTTTCTTGCCAATTCACACTTGCATTTTCTTATATCATTATATCTATTATTCAAATTTTATATGGATGTCCAAGAGTTATTATTATTATTTTTTTTAACCATTTTACAGACTGATAAATAAATGGATTATTTCACTATATATATATATTTATTCATATATTATCTAGAATTAAAATTATTCCAACAATTTTAACATGTTTAATCTGACAAAGGATATGGTACTTAATTTCAGAATGGAAATTTGTTGTTGCAGGTGAAACATTGAATTAACATCAGAAAAAAAAAAAATTTTACTTTTGTGAAGGACTCTTGTTCATTATTCATTTATTTATGTATTAAATTAATACAGTATATCAATTTTAATAATTCTGGCAAAAATTAACCAATCTAACTAGAGATTATTAAAAGAAGCTATTGAACATTTTAAGAAGCTCTGCTATCATGGATATTAGGAAAAAATTATTAGAGGAAAAAAATCTTCATTTAAAACTCTTAATGAATAAGTGAGACATAATTGATAATATATGAACTTTTAATCAATAATTTTTGAGAATAGAAAGTCAAGAATGAAAAATTTTAAAAAGGAATACATTTCTATAATTGAAGAAGAATGTTTTGATGAAAGGGATTTGTAATCACATGGGAATATTAGTTACTTTTTTTATTTAATTGTTCATTTTGTGAAACTGATTTATTTAACTGCCAACACATTATTTAATGGAAAAGTTTTCAGTCATCCTCAAGCGAGTAAATACAGCAAACTGTTATTTCTTCCAGGGATTTGTTAAATTTGATGAAAATGGCTTTAAATTGTTTATATGGAGTTTTCTATCAAATAATTATAAACAGTACATGTACAAATAATGCTAAAAGCTAAACTATTTATTTAAATAAAACAAATTAAGCCTATATATCATTATCGGTGGTAGTTCAAAATTAAATAATAATTCACTATCAATTGCTTTTCCTACTAAAGATAGACTTCTGAAATATACTTTAAATATATGCACATACACACACTTAAAAATATACTCTGTTATACAAAATTCATCCTAATTTTCAATGTTTCCATAATAAGAGAGTAAATAAAATGCATGTGTGTTTTTATGATAATTTATATCTAAAATATTTGCCTTCACCAGGAATGCCAGTTGTTAATGTATTTTTAATTAACTTCAGGATGATATGTATATGTAATTTTTTATATAGATGTGTGTGTATAAATGTGTCTGTTAAGAGGGCTTCCTATTGTGTGTGTATGTGTCTGTAAAAGTTCTTAAATGTTGGTGCATTTATTGAAAAAATCTTTAAATAATATATATTAAGGCTATAACCTTAAGACTAGATGCTTAAATGCGACAGTAGGGACCTCTACAATGTTAACACAAGATTAACAATTTTATGAAAAAAGAAGAGTAGCCACTCTTATCTTCGACCTAATTTCTTATTATATAGGTGAATTTAAAGCATTTTGATTTGAGAGCGTGAAGCTATTAACTACTTCACTGATTAAGCCCACAATTTCTATACAAACTAACATACACAAACTCTTTCGATTTACAAAGTATCAGTGCGAAAGATCTTTAGTAAATATTTCATGTTTTATTTTTGAAAAGTGTAAAGATAAGATTAATTTTCTATTAATATATTTGTATTTTTTATCTAAATATTTAAAAGTTAATCAAAATATGGGAGGGGGGAGCAAAAGTGTTTGTTTAAAAAAAAATTAATGCTTAAGGAATTAATAATATTTCATATTATTTCAGTGATGTGTCAAGAACCTCCGGATATCCCCAATGCATTTTATAATTTTTCTACATCAACAGGAAAAAAAAGTTTTGTAGTATATCATTGTAAAAATGGATATAAGTTGAATGGAAAAGCAGAAGTTTTTTGTACATCCAATGGTTCATGGCCTGAGTTGCCTTCCTGTGATTGTAAGTAATTTCATTGCATTTATAATTACTAATTTAATTCAGTGTTCAAATTCATTTATAGATTCGGTTTTGCAATTTGTTATTTATTTATTGAGTTTTCTCATATTATTTATCTATTTACATTATATAGTTTTTTCTATTTTCCCATTTATTATCCATCTCTCTATCTGTCTGTCTATTAGCCATTCAGATCCATCCAATCTTTTCATCTGTTGTGTATATATAATAGATTGAACCTCTGCCATAAATAATATAGAAACACTGAAATAGAGAATGAAAAATAAAATTAACTTGAATAACCCATGTATACTCCAATACTTTACTGTCAAACTCATGTTTATTATAGAAATAAATAAAAACCATATTTTACTGTTATAATGCTGTTGCTTTTTTTTGTTTGTTTGTTTACCATGACTATGATGTTAAGGTATTAGAAATATATTTCGTTTATTTAAGTTAATTTTATTTTTTTACTCTCTGTTGCAGTGTTTATATATATATTATATTTAATGTTTTCACGGTTTATCCCAAAAATTATTTCGTTTATATATATATATATAAACGAAACAAAACTATTAAGTATTTGGATTTATTTATTACAAGAGAAAATATGTTATGTTATACATTAATATACTATTGCATAAAAGAGGATATATAAATTGTAAATCAAAAGTACCAATTATGCACAAGATGGCAAGTTATAGATCTTTTTTGTTTTGTAATGAAAAATTATGTTGTTACCAATGTCATAAATTAAAAAAATATTGAAATATTTATCAAGCAATTGTTTGAAGTTGTTTATAAGATTGAACAGATTAATAATACTTTATGACAATTTAAAAAGAGAGTACTTTTTCATTCCACTGGATAAGCCACTTGATGGCACTGTTTCTCTGCAAACCAGCAGAATTATACCATTTACGTGGTCTGGAACCGAAGTTGCCATTTACACGAGGCGACTTTAGGCAGAATGAAAATGAAGAATTCCGGTTTATTCCCCTCTTAGACAGGACAGTTTTTATCAGAACACACAATAAGTTCCTGCCTGCCTTGTGTTGCACTCTTTGCACAAATCGTGAAAGTTTATATATTGATATCGTATAATATGATGGCTGCTTGATTTAAAATGTCCATAACTGTGTTATTGGGAATTTTTTATAAGTTGGAAATACCTAATTTGTGTACTGATACCTACTGAGAATTATCATAATGTTAGAGATTATTCTGCAGAGGTGGAAAGCCCAGCCCATTTTCAAAAGTGCATGCATGAGTGCGTTTTGCAAAAGCTCATGCGCAACATCGTGTTCATTGTGAGAACAAAGAAACAAAATGTCTGACGAAGAAAATTTTAAATTCTGGCAGTTGCTTGTCACTGAGGCTGACACTGTGTCATTTCTTTAGGCCAACAACATACTGCCTGCCATAAAACAATGTGTTTGCGGCAAAAACAAGGTGTTCGACACAGACGCAATAAGTTTGGTAATTTCACTTGAATTTGTTTTTTTTTATTTGTTATAAATAAACACACAATCTAAATAAATCACTAGTCTTTTGCCTTTATTTGTTTGCGTATCAATTTTTGATTAAATGTCTGTTTATTAGCTGTTTTGTTTTAATTCTTATTTGTTGTGCATGTGTGTGGTTGTGTATAAAAAGCTGTATTAACTTTAAAACCTATGGAATGGAATGTTACACTTTCCAGTGTTTTTGTTTTACTTTCTTTCTTCTCAAAGCAAAAAAAAAGTAAGAATGCAGGAAGCCCTCCCAAAAGAAACTAGAAAGCACAATGGTTTAATGTCTTCTTTTTTTCACTTCTGAAATTAAAAAAACAAACAAAAAATAAACCGCAAATAAAAACAAAATGAAAAAGACAATCAGACAATCAAAGGAGGTGTGTTAATGTTTTTAATTGTATTGAATGTTAGGTTTTTTTCAAAAACAAGAACAACAAATGCACAAAATCTAAATTTTTAAAAAACGATACATAAAAACAAACTAAAAAAGTCAACCAAATGAGGTTTGAATTATCGTATTTCAAGCAATAAATAAAAAGTAGTAAATGCTAGTTTTTTTATAAAAAAGAACAAATATACGAAATCCAAAAAAATAAAAACGAACTAAAAAAGTTAATCAAATGAGGTTTTGCAATGCCATATTTCAAACAATAAATAAAAAGTAGTAAATGTTAGATTTTTTTAAAAAAAAAAGAACAACAAATATATGAAATCCAAAAAATAACACATAAAAAACAAATAAAAAAAGCTTCAAAACAAATATTCGATAAAATATGTCAAACAAAAATATATATCGATAAAATATGAAATAGAAATATATATCAATAAAATATGCTAACCAAAAATACTATGTCATCCTGGAATGTTATATTTGTTTACATAGAAACAGTGCCATCAAGCGGCTTGTCTAGTGGAATGAAAAAGTACCAAAGAGAATTATAATGATTTAAAGGGGTTGATGATTGGTAATAAAAAATGGATATCTATTCCATTCATTTCAAATGGTCAAATGAAATTATTTAAGGATATATAAAGATGTGTTTAATGTTTCATTTTTTTCATGGCTGGAAAAATTAGAATATACTGCGCCAGTTGTAACAGAGTTGGCGCAGTCGCAGAGAAATTTTTTCTTCATGGCTGGAAAAAGTATAGAATAAACTGCACCAGTTATAACAGATTTGGTGCAGTAAAACAGAAAAAATTTTCCCTCACGGCTGGAAAAATTGGAATAAACTATGCCAGTTTAAACAAATTGGTGCAGTAACAGAGAAAATTTTTTCCCTCACTGCTGGAAAATTATATTATAAAATACGTTTGTGTGTATTTGTGTATTATTTTTTGTTTTGGAAATTTTTTTTACATTGCCGTAATTTCATTACGTGGTATTTTTCTTTTAGAAAAATAACAATGTAAAACTGTTGAATAAAATTGAATGCAGGCATAAAGGCATGTCAATTAGAAGTTTCAACCAATCACAAGAGCTTTATTCTCAAGACAACATAAAAGCTGGTTCTATTGATTAAAAAGCTTTGTTGAGTTAGTTACAATAACGTAACTATAAAAACAAGTATGAGTGGTTACTCAGTATAAATAAAAAAAGATGGCTAAAGCAAAATCGGCTCTATGGAATCTTTTGATCCGGCTCAACCTGAGAGCTAGCCAAATTATAAAGAGCATTTGATTAGTCTGAGATAAAGTTAGCTACTCTAATGACCACAATATGTCTGCAAATGTACGAAATATTCCAGTCTCAATATACGGCTGTAACCCCAGCTGAGCTGGGTTTTGATAGAGTGTTGACAATTCTCACAGAGTATTTTTCTCCTAAACCCTTGACAATAATGCAGAGACATCATTTTAATCTCAGCATACAAGAACAGGGAGAAACAACTAGAGAATTTGCAACACAAATCCATATATTAACCTTGAAGTGCGAGTTCAAAGACTTCATGAATGAAGCACTTTGTGATCGTTTTATTTGTGGCATAAACGATCACAATTTGTGGCTGGAAAATGTTAATGATTCCAGAAATAGATTTTGAGACAGTGGTAGCTCAAGCAAGACTAGCGGAAACAATAGCTAGTCAAACTAAACCATTAAAAAGACTTATAAAGTATGAAGTGCAAAAAATTTGAGCATAACACTGGGTCACCCAAGCACTCGGTCAGGTCAAATAAATCAGCATCAAATAACTCATGGCTTAGTTATAGATGCAATGAGCACATACATACAGAATGTCCATACCGCAAAACAACATGCACATTTTGCATAGGACATATAAAGGCAGCATGTCTGAAATTAAAAAGACAAATTGAAATATCTATCCCTAAAGATAGAAAAGGCACTTATAAGAAATATAAGCAAGTTGCCTGTGTAAACCATACCAGAGATGACAAGTCTGGGTTTATATACACTGTCATTATTAATGATACACCAGTCAAGATGGAACTTGACACAGGGTCAGCAGTGACAATAGTTTCAAGAAAGACTTGGACGATCATAAATAAAAACAATAAATATAAACTGCACCCTTGCAATAGATCAATATCAGACTATCAAGGGAATAAAATCAAACTGTTGTATCAAACAACAGGAAAAAGTACTATGCCTAACAAAACTATATACCTACCACTGGTAGTGGCATTAGGTAACCATAGTGATTTAATAGGCAATGACTGGTTCAGTCACTTAGGATTCAAAGTGCCCAAAGTGAAACAGCTGACAACATTATCAAAGTTGAATACTAATGAATCAGAAGTCTCTAACAAAAAGCTGAAAGCTGAGGCCAAACTTCAACTAGAAGATAAAAACAAAATAAAATTCCAAATAGGAAAAAAAGTGCTATGTCATATGTACTATGGGTCCACAAGATGGAGATCAGCAATAGTGACACAAATAAAGGGCCTCTACATTGTTCTGAAAACAGATGGTCATCATCATCATCACCATCACAACCAGTTAAAACTCAACTACACATCAGAAGTTATCAAGACAGCAGCAGACAACCAGAAACAAGCTCATCAAGGGAAGAAGATGAAGACAGGAACAGCAATCAGCTGGAGAAGTCAAGAAAGCGAACAAAATGTCATCCAGTGCATTTCAATGACTATGTCCTCCAGGGATAATTTCAACCAGGGGGAGGGATGTCATATCTGATCCTGCCTTTGACTATTCCAGATCCCTTGCCTGATTGACTAGTACCCAGTTGCTATCCAATGGGATTAAAACCGTCACTGGGGTTTGCGCACCGAATCTGTGTATTTCCTGTAGGGTAAGGGATCTGCCTTTAAATAGTCAGTCTTTTGGAGGCAAGGCAGAGAGCAATTACTTCTGTTAACCTGAATGACAGAACGTGCTCTCCATTAAACCTTCTGGTATCAGCAAAGGTATTTATCTAGTCATTATTGCGACATCCACGCAGTGAGGCAAGTCCACCTATGGACTGGAAACTGCTACGTCTGAAGTAGAGCCGGCTTGAGGCAAGCTAACTACATAGCTGGAAGAGTTTTCTTACCAGAGCTCATGCTGCAGGCTAATCATTAGCTGGAAGCAAGTTCCATACTTCGTACGACTATCTCAGCATTGAAGCATATCAACTGTATTTGTACATTTGTTTAACTAATGTGTGTATATATTTTGTACTAATAAATTATACATATTTATTGCTGAATAGTTGTTCTTTTGTGTCTGTTGGTTTGGTAACGAACCTGCAAGCCTAACCAAACACAACACCCTCTATTTCCCCTAAAATTTATAATCAGTGGTTGTACGGATGTATATTGATACATTCAGTAGGTGTTATATAGTGTAACGAGCACAGACGTTCGTTACATTGTTTGTTTGTTTTTATTTATTAAACATGAAAGTAAATTAAAAAGTTCGCATTTAAAAATTTTCTTTAAGAATTAAAAATTGAAATTAAATATCATCTTAAACTCGTATATATTAAATCGCACAGATAATGAAAAATTATTAAAATAAAACTTTATTAAAGAAAAAGTATTTTAAAACTAAATTTTAAAAAGATTTGGAGATAAAATTATATCTTTAAATTTATCTTTAAATAGATCTTTGATTTGGAAAACAGGTTAATTAATCAGAAATGGAAATGATAAATTTAATTAGTCAAATGTAAACCAGCCTTGGGCATTTAAATGTAAAAACATCGGTCAGATAGGAAAACAATAGAAACTTTTAGCAAATGAAATAAATCCATTGGGAAATCGGATCTCAACGAAAAGGATCATCACATCGATGACGTAATGTTAAGTCAATCTTTCAAAGAAATATAAAAGGACAAGTTTGGAAATTATTAGGGAGTGATTATGATTAATTACGATGAGAGAGATATGTGTTAGTGCGGAAGTGAAGGAGAAGGGATTGAAAAAGACGCACGATTCAATCCCTTCAGTTTTGCTAGGAAAGAAAGAGAAATGAACTATCGTTTTTCTACATTGAGGACCAGTTAAAGCAAAAACCTCCGGATGGATAAATAAATCGGCCAACAGAATACCAATCTTAGGACGGCGTGGGAATTCACGTTCATGACAAGCAACAGATAAAGAGGAACTGTTTTAAACCGTAAGAACTTTATAAATAATGTGACAGTCAGATTATGTATGCTGGTTTAACCTAGTTCGAATCCTAAGCGAAAGTACCTCGAAGCCACCCATACGCGAGATATTAAATCAAGAATACTATAACCTCTGCCCTATTTCGCCTATTCTCGAGGCTAATTTACGAACCAACAACACCATCTGAGCCACACATAAATTATTTTTCAACCGGCCACAAAGCTTAGCAACAGCGGTAGAGACATGGACGGGAAATCCTAAGGAGCTAAATAGTTAAATGTGCAAAAGTACTAAGAAATATGTGTTTTGCGTTATGCGTGCCTGGATCATTGAAAAGTAAAATAAAGCATTTATAACAAATTTAGCAAAAGTCAAGCTTGTTAGTTAAATAATAGATCTTTAATTAATGACTTTAAAATAGGAATAATGATTTAATGGCCTCCGCTATTCCCCTAAATTACTGAAACAAACTAATTAGACAATCAAAACAGATTAATAGGTTTGCGGTCTAAATCTTTTCTTCCCAATTTTATTAAAAATTGTCAACTCGATCTTCTCGATAAAGTACTGAAGCAATGGATCTGAAGTCCGATCCATGCTTCACATCTTCCTATAAACTTAATTAGTATTGTAGACCTAAATTAAGTTTATAGTTCAATATCAGCAGGGTTTTGCATTAAAGTTAAAAATAATTATGCTTATTAAATGTGTATTGCAGTTAAATATTTTATTTTAAATAAATTTCATTCTATTGATAAAAATTGCTTAACCTGTTAATCAAACATATATATACATCTAGCGTATATATATGAGTTAATGCAAAATTCTGCTGAAATAAAATGCTTATTCTATTGTAAAATAATAATATATTGTTGTTCAAATTTTATTAAAATATTTAGTATGATTTGATTTTGAGATAAGCCCACCAACATTTCTGAAAGAATGTATATTTTAATTAGTGAGCCGTTCAAGTCTAATTAAAGATGGCATTTTCTTTCTTGCTTTTTAATTAATAGAATTCCAACTTTAAAGTAAGAAAGTTGGAGTAAAAAATTGAAGTTATTTTTAGAACGTGTTGCTTTGAAACAAAGGAGCATGGGGAGGCTTATCAAGATCTCAGATCATACAAACAATGGAAGGTAGCTGGCAGAGAAAGTATAAATAGTAGGGAGAACAAAAGAGATGATTATTCAGATTTTTCTTTTTGAAGGAGTCATTTGATTCTGATTTTGCTTGTGAAGGCGATTTATTAAGAGTTTTCTTGCTGTTTTATTTCCAAGTTTTCTGGAAAGTGTATTCAGATTTCTCTTGGGAGAAATCCGTCAGATTTTGCTTCACATTTAGCTTGTGCTTCAAAATAAAGTTATACAGCTGTCATTTTCAAACAATGGAGAAGTTGGAACCTGCTCCAGTTAAAACCAACCGTATTTTGAGGAAAATGGATATGCTTGGCTAGGCAAATCATAGCTTTGCCTATCGCCGAGGTTCCTAAATACCATCCAAAAATGCCTTAACATCCAATCAATAACCATATGAACTCTATGCCGTGTCTGGAGAACTTTTCATGGAAGCCATACTTCATATTTTCATTGTCCGGACAAACACCTATCGTCGGTCGGATCAAGCCACGGACGCCGTAGGGAACATCACGGAAAAAGGACGGTATCGTATCTACTATATTAACTATCTCGTATGCTACTTTTGATTCATATTGTTTTATTGTTGTATTGAAATATATGTCTTTGCTATGTAAACCTTTTATGAATTAACCTTAAATATATTTTGGGATCATCTAGCTATATGTAACCCTTTTACCTTCGCTATTCTTCCTTACTAACCTTTGTAAATATTTAGTATTTCGTTGCGGTTAAATTTAATAGTTAACTTTTTGTCATTTGAAATCTCTTTCCAATTTTATTTATGTTGTTAATTAAATCCAAGTCAGTTTCCTTTGTGTGCCAACTTGATCTCTTTGATAACACCTCTTTTTGTCCGCCATTTGCTTATCACGTATATTTGATTTAGCTATATACATTCTAAGTCAATTTTAAACACGGTTTTTAGCGCAAAGCCATAAGAAATGCTTTGCGAAAGGTTTTTATTATCTATCGTACTTTATCGAGAAGATCGAGTTGGAATTTTTTTTTTATAAAATTGGGAAGAAAAGAATTTGACCGCAAACCTATTAACTTGTTTTCTTTTTATTGTCTAATTAGTTTGTTGCAGTAATTTAGGGGAATAGCGGAGGCCCATTAAAGCCTTATTCATATTTTAAAGCCATTAATTAAACATTATTTAATCATCAAAACTTGAGTTTCTTAGTTATATTAAATGCTTTATTTTTACTTTTCAATGATCCAGGCATGCAAAACGCAAACCCCAACACATCTTTTTATGTACTTTACACATTTAGCTTTTAGCTCTTTAGGATTTCCCGTCCATGTCTCTACCGCTGTTGCTAAGCTTTGTGGCCGGTTGAAAAATAATTTATGCATGGCTCAGATGGTGTTGTTTGTTTGTGATCAGGCCTCGAGAACAGGCGAATGGGCAGAGGTCATAAGTATTCTTGATTTATATCTCGCGTATGGTTGGCTTTGAGGTACTTTCGCCTAGTATTCGAACTGGGTTAAATCTACACACATCATCTGACTGTCACAGTACGATAACAAAAAAGAATCTTTCGCCAAGCAATTCTAATTGCTTTGCGCTAAAAACAGTGTTTAAAAATTATTTAAAACATATATAGCTAAATCAGATATACGTGATAAGCTAATGGCGGACAAAAGAGGCGTTATCAAAGAGATCAAGTTGGCACACAAAAGCAACTGACTCGTATTTAATTAACAAACATAAATAAAATTGGAAAGAGATTTTAAATGAACAAAAATTAACTATTAAACTTAACCGCAATGGAATACTAAATATTTACACTGGTTAGTAAGGAAGAATAGCGAAGGGAAAAAGGTTACATATAGATAGATGATCACACAATATATATATTTAAGGTTAGTCTAATAAAAATGGTTACATAGCAAATACATATCAATTCACTGAAGCAATTAGAAAAAAAATGAACAAAAGGTAGCATAAGAAATAGTTCAATAGAGGAGATATGATTACCGTCCTTTTTCCTTGGTCATGTTCCCTACGGCGTTCGTGGCTTGATCCGACCGTCGAGATGTAGTTGTCCGGACAATGAAAATATGTAGTATGGTTTCACGAAAAGTTCTCCAGACACGGCACAGAGTTCAGATGACCATTGAGTGGATATTAAGGCATTTTGAATGGTATTCCGGAACCTCGGCGATAGGCAAAGCTATTTATTTGCCTAGATATCAAACTTATATGATTTTTAGCTTGAGCAGGTTCAAACTTCTTCATGATTTGTAGACAACAGTTGTAGACTTTTGGGAATAAAATCACGAACAAAATCTGACAGAGTTCTCCTAAGAGAAATCTGAATGCACCTTGCAATAGCAAAATCTGAATCAATCTTGCAATAGCAAACTCTGAAAGAATCACCTTCACAAGGAAAATCAGAATCAACTGAATCCTTCAAAAGGAAAAATCTGAATAATCAATCTTTTGTTCTCCCTTCTATTTATACCCTCTCTGTCAGCTACCTTCTATTGTTTGTATGATCTGAGATCTTGATAAGCCTCCCCATGCTCCTTTGTTTCAAAGCAACACTTTCTAAAAATAACTTTAACTTTTTTACTCTAACTTTCTTACTTCAAAGTTTGAATTCTCTTAATTAAAAAGAAAGAAAGAGAAGGCCATCTTTAATTACACTTGAATGGCTCACTAATTAAAACTATACATTCTTTTAGAAAATGTTGGCAGGCTTATCTCAAAATCAAATCATACTAAATATTTTAACAAAATTTTAACAACAATATATTATTATTTTTTTATAGTAGAATAAGCATTTTATTTCAGCAGAATTTTGCATTAACTCATATATATATATACGCTAGATGTATATATATATATATGTTTGACTAATAGGTTAAGCAATTTTTATTAATAGAATGAAATTTATTTAAAACAAAATATTTAAATGTAATACACGTTTAATAAGCATAATTATTTTTAACTCTAATGCAAAACCCTGCTGATATTGGACTATAAACTTAATTTAGGTCTACAATATTAATCAAGTTTATAGGAAGATGTGAAGCATGGATTGGACTTCAGATCCATTGCTTCAATAATGAACATTAAATTAAAACTTTCCAGATTTAAATGATTGCAATATTATCCTATCTGACCAACTTAATTTATTAATAATGTTATTTGATGTATTTCTTTTTTTATATATATATTTAAAATTATTTCCATTTATTTATTTATTTTTTGTTCTTTAAGTTTTATCATGATTTTTGTTTTTCGTTAAATTAATTATATAAATGTTAAACTTAAGTCGGGCGTGAATGGCTGTATAGATTTGTAAAGTTATATTAGGGGAGGGTAATCTTAGGTTATTTGTTTCGTTGTTAAATTGGGTCAATGGATTGGATATATTGATGTAGTTAGTAGATGTAGTCGGAGATTCGCTACTGGCGGAATCGTTTATATATACGCCGCACTCACCCATTTGCCTATGGAAGGAATTATAAGACGGAGAACACAGTTCCTTTCTATGGAGTTTTTTTTTTTATTGTTCTTCTCATTAGATAATGTAATATTCCTATCTGATGAGGGTCAATGTCTTCTCTTAATCTTTTTGGTGCTGCCGTATTCCGTATTACATTGAATACATCGATATATCAGATGAATTGAGGCCAGTTTGACTGCAAATTTTAGCCTAGGGTTAAATAGGGATAGAATATTTTATTTTCAAATGCAAATCTATGTAGTCTATTCATACTCGACCCTAAATAAAAATGCATTAAATTTAAGTTGTTTATAGACGCTTGCATGGATTGGTTATCGGTTAAGTATGTTTTGGGTTTTCATATTTGATCAAAATATATAGACATTCGATAAATAATGATACCTTACGGTGAGTATCTATAATGTATTTATTCGGATGTCTTTTAAGTTATTGGTGACAATGCAAGTATCTTATGGTGAATACTAGAGGGTTTCTTATATTTCCCTATGCAATTGTCAGTAATCAATAATTTTGTATTTTGATCGTTTATGTTTATTTTGAAATGTTTTTGACCGTTGAAATCTATGTAACCGATCTATAGCAACATATTAAAACAAGCTTTTATAATCCCATCTGTGCGAACTTAATTAAAATGTAAACTTATAATATAATAGAAATTAAAATGTAAATTAAAATCTAAGGTAAAGTTAAAAATAATGTTAAATGTTAAAATGTAAAACTAATACTAAAATAATTTTAAATCTTATATATATGTGCATAAATAAATGTTTGTATGTTAATTACTGGCAGTGGCTTATTTTATTCTTTTATATATATATACTCTTATATTATATTATTAAATCTCTGCTATTCCACTGAGCTGGTGACATGGGCTAACGACCGGATACAAAAAAAAAAAAAAATTGTTTTTTTTTTTGACTTACGCATCTGCCTACTCTATAAATTTTTCTAGGTTCAAATGCCTAGATGGCGCTCTGTAGTACAGTTTACGTAAGTCTACCTTTTCTGGATCGTTACAATAGAGATGTTTCAGATTATAGAAAATTTAGATTTCATAAATAACCTAAGCACAGCACACACATACCTGTATCGTATATAACACATAAAATAAATATAGAATATTGAAAAGGTAAGTACCAATAGTTTCCCTAAATTATAAAGACATGAGTGTCTAGTAATAGATTTGTTTCTAATCATCCTTTTCATCCATCCAGTCCATTATTAAACTAGTTTATTAATTACTTTAAATTTATTTTTCATTATAATAAATTGCTATCTTTCTTCTCTTTCTAGGTTTGCGCATTTATACACATTCCACACCCGTGCATACAGATAGTATTGTGTGAATGTTATTTTCTACTATTACGAAATCATGTATTCAATTTTCATATATATATATATAAGAATAATTACAATAAAATAACCCCTTTTGTCATGATACCAAAATTAATAAACAAAAAACGAGCAACATTTTATAAATACATATGTATATCAGTGGTTACATTTAATATTAATATTAAAAAATAATATACTATGGATATAATCAATATCAAGCATTATTGAAAAGTCCCCCCCCCCTTTAATAAATGATGCTTATTTTAACACTTTGGGAGAGAGAAAGAACAGAGGATGGGCATTAAAAAAAAATTAGGAGTTATTGAGAAAAAGTTTGATATTACCAGACACTTCTTTGCATGGAGAAATCATCTCAGTTAGTTTACTAACTTTTAAGTAGGATGTATTGTCTGATATGCATAGATATAGATTACAGTGGTTATTCAGAAAATTTTTTTTTTAAGCTCAGGCTTGGAATTTTTACATCGATAATGATGATCACATGGGTCTTGGGACAAGAATGGTCAGTTTACAGTCTGCATTTCTTTATAGACAATTTGCTTTAATATTGCAGTTGGTTTTCTTTCTCTCCCCTCTTTTTTTTCTTCTTTTTTTTTCTTTTTGTGGGCATGTTAATAGACAAATGGATACTTTTTCATAGATTTCAGAATTCTCTCTTTGTATTGCAGTTTCTAGATGTTTATTTGAATCCAAAGAGTGGAGACATGAGACAAGTGCGAGGTTGTAGTGTCTTGGTGTCTTAGGATTGACCAGGGGTATTTCTTGGTTTCCGTAATCTATTTGAATTTTCAGATGTGTGAGAATTCTTGGATGGCCTTCTTATCTACTGGAATATCTACAGTTGTGGATACCACTGGTTGTTGGTAGAATGTCTTTATCTGTAAAGCTGAGAGACAATTATCTGACAGTTCATTTTTTTCTTTTTCTATTTTCTTTCAAAACTTATTCTTGTTGGTAGAATGTCTTTATCTGTAAAGCTGAGAGACAATTATCTGACAGTTTATTTTTTTCTTTTTCTTTTTTCTTTCAAAACTTATTCTTTGTTGGTTTAAAATAATTAACAGTTTCTTTTTTAACTCATTTTTAAAATTTCCTCTTTGATACTCTAATGTGATTCAATATAACAACTAAACTAAGATGATTCCAGCTTTATTACTCTAACAATTCAACTCATTAATATTTTAAGTAAGTAATAACTTTATATCAAAATTTTAAAATTATAAGAGTTACTTATAATGCTTATACATTATGAAATTATATTTAAAGACTAATTTTAAAACTATGGATATTATACTAATCATTTAAAAATGACTAATTAGTTTCATAAACAATTATTACCTGGCAATAAAGTTTACTTATTAGGATTTTTTTTAATAATATGTCATCACAAAACTTGGCCTTCATTTCTGATACAATATCTGAGGATCACAGTACATATTATTTATAGATTATATGCAGTAGTGTTTGCTATACCATATACCTATTATGTCGGCTTAGTAGAATGATCACTTGCCCTGAAACTATTAGTGTAAGAAATTTCAGGAGTCCTTCTAAGTTTATGTATTACTTCCAGTCATAACGCTACAGCTTGCCTCATGTGTAGATACAGTGACTCTTCCAGATGTTCTGTGACAGTGTGCCTTGCGTTATTTAGGTTCCAGAAACTTCTAGTTGTAAAGTGAACATGCTTCACTGCTTTAGCTATGAACCTTCTACTGTACATATATGCATACACATTCTATGTTTTGACTGTCATAAAGCCTTGTTCAAAGCCATTTTTATTTTAATGTTTTAAAAGGTACACAATCTATGTTTTAACTGTCCTGCAGTCCACTTCAGAGCTACTTTTACTTAAATTTTTAAAAGTTTTTAACTTTTAAAAACTTTTAAAAAATTAAAAAAATGATTCTGAAGAGGACAGTCGGGCAGTCAAAACATAGATTGGGTATCCATATATGTACAGTAAAATGTCTTTTGCTAAAAAGTGTTCTAAGTAGAGTGGAAAAATTGCATTTATATAAGATATTACAGCAAAATAAACGGGAAATTTGGTAATATTTCTGAGATTGTTATGCTTAATGAACAATTGGTCCTACTCATTATTGCATTTTATGAATTGTAATAAGTATGTGTGAAGTCATCATTATTTGTTCATTTAAGAAAAATAGAGGACATTATACTTGGTTTGTAGTTTTTGAAAATAAATACTAACTCTTCATCATGATTCTTTTATTTATTTATCTTTATCAAATAACAGAAATGATACATGAATTGGTTGTAGCTAAATAATATATATTTTTAATATTTGATTTTCCACTTATATTGATATGTGAATAGATTTAAATCCACGGATGCTGAGAATCCTGTTTTTTTCTGAAGAAATAGGCATTCAGTTTTTTAATATTTTTTCACTTTGATGTATGCATTGAGAACAAAACTTAAACCACCAAATTACAGAATTACTTATCTATTGTCAGATCTGTATTATACTGGACAAAAGCTTTAGACTCGCATAAATTGACCGCCAGGGCTCCACTAGTCCGAAATTTGGAACTAGACATTTATTTTTAAGGGGTTACAGGATATGCGAATCGAATGCGCCGGACTAGCTCAATCAAGCAAATGAGATCTATGTTTTGTTCAGTGAGTTGGAAAGGTAGCAACAGAAAACAAAATCAACTAAGTAAAGGAATAAATAAATAATTTTATTAAAAGTATAATTAAATGAACATAAATCTAAATAATAAACTTTAAAGCACATTTAAAATATGTACTACACGTACATTCGCAAAATTAAACTAAAATATTCATATGGCTTTGAGAGCGATTTCCTGGGTGTGAAAGAGTGCAAAATACTGGCAGTAGCAGAAGTATTAGTAAGTATACAGTGATCTCACGTCAGACAAGGGAGGTTAGCTTCCTGCTTATAACCCATAGTTAGGAAAAGAGACTTATGTCAAAACAGAAGAAATGCGAAGATAGCTTCCAAAACATTAATAATAATAAAAAGGGTGTTGAAAGTTATTACTTTCAATCGATTGACCCCCCTCTGAGTGAGACAGGCTAGGAGCTCACGATCTACCTATTGAGAGGGTTAAAACGATCGTACGTGCCCCTAATAAACGAATTGGAAGCTTGAAGAAATAAAACTAAGAACTATTATATTTCTTAATAGTCTATTATAAATAAAGTTTCACGACATAAGTAGAACTAATAATAAAATGGGTCACGGGCCAGAAGTCAATTAAAATAGTCTGTAATATCCAGACAGCTTTCTATAATAAAAGGGATGTGAGATTATAAATAAACTATCTTACTTACTAAGACTTAAATAGGACGGACAGTAATAGGTTTGAAACTAGCACTCGTTAAAAAAAAAAAAATATCAAGCACACCGAAATCGAATTACAAAAAATATAACTTTAAAAACATTTATATTACGAAAAAAAACAAATCTAAGACAACAAAATTATTTAAATTGTGGAGCATAAGGTACCTTAATAATTTAGTTAAACGCTAGTGCACTAGACTTCTTAGGTTAGTCCGTTGCTCGGGAGTCACTGACGGTGGGCTTGGGCGAGTTGGTTAGTGGTTTCTTTGGAGCCGGTTCTTATGGCATTATAGGCAGTTAATGGAGGCACAGGATGTCCGAACCTGTCCTGGTGAGAAGCTTAGCACATCATGGTAAAGAAAATATTCTTGCTGTAGGTTTAATGTTCATTCTAGGTAAAATAATTTCCGATCAGCTTTCAGAATGTGCAGGAATCGTTCTTTCCAAGTATTTTGGCAGGAATCGTGCAATTCTCCTGTCAGAGTTGGTGTCTGTCTCTTTGCGCTGGTGCAAGTATTCTCTCTCTGATGCAAGTATTGAAAGCTAGTCCAAGATAAACCAATGGCCTGATTCAGCCTGTTATCTCCGAATCATATCTCTTAAACCAATTACCAAACTTTTTCTTTTTAATTAAAATTTAAAAATTCTCGATCTAGATAACAATAGTTATCTAATTAACGAAATAAGTTGCCCTTTACAGATCTAGGAATTAACTAATGAAAAATTCTTTTCTTTTTGTTTTCTTTCTTTTTAATTAGCCTTATCAATCTAAATCCCCAAATCTGAAAAGCAATCTATTTGTACACTTTACTTTTACATAAATTTAACAAAAAAAAATAATCTTAGTTTTCTTTTTTTTTTCAAAATTAAAATTAAAAAAAAAACAAATATAACTGTGGTATTACAATATAATTCCCACGCACATACATATATATTTGTACAAGCATTAAAAAAAACGTTTAATCAAGTTTTACAAATGAAACCTTATATAAAATTTATTTTATTTTCTTCACCCCTATAAAACTATAATTTTTTGTAATGGTGTCTTAAACATCCATTACAACTGCCTCTCCGTCATCACAAAAAAAAAAAAAACTTAGTTGACTTTGTTCTGCCTACCACTAACCAGTTTTCTCTAAGTTTGTTCTCACTTAAAAAAAAAATCAAATCCGTCCGACTACCCTAACGAATACTATTTTAAATCATTTGTAAGTAATATAAATTTTCAGGAATATACTGGCGATCTATTAAAATAACTATTTACAACAAAGTAATACAATTACTATAGCCACTATACATTGTATTAAATAAAAACGAACAGAATTCAAAATATCAAAATGTAATATTGTTTATCACACACATATATAGTTGTAATTATATATTATTTACAAAATTCATTCAGGCTTATCACCTACATCGAAATAAATTTCTATTCTCAACTCGTAGTCCAATTACAAATCGCTTTTATTTTTTATAGCATCACGTCCGATCAATATCATTTACGCTCGGTCAGGCGGTTACTTCTTATGGAGAGTTTGGTCAGAATGATCTAATTTTCTGAACCTGTCTACAGGCTCTCTTGTAACATTGCCAAAATCCACCGCCGTTAATGCCTTGAGTCTCGCTACTTGTCTAAAAAAAAATTGCGTGTATGTTTCACCGCGGACGCTGGGATACCTTTCATGGGATATTTTATAGAGTATCCCGTCCTGTCTGGCTTCACTCCAAAATGTTCTTAAAAGTGTGTGCCTATATTCCTCAAATGTTCTTGGCTTGGTGAATAAAGTGTGCCACCAGTCAGAGGCTGTTTCTCGAAGGTAGTTACTAGCGATTGTAACTTTATCCCTTTCCGGCCAGTCTTGGACACGCAACATGTTAGCTAAAGTTTCTAAATGTTTTAATGGGCTTTCTCCCACCTCAGCCTTGAATGTTTCTATTAGGAATTGTTTTTCCAAGAATCTACTGGAGGGCCCCTCCTGTCTTTTACTTCCTGACTCTCTATATTCATTTTCTGTTTCATACTGTTTGTCTTCAGTATAGAACACCCTATGTTTATTCTCTATCCCAAATAGCCTATATTCGAGTCCTTTTATCATATCACTACACGTTTGTTGCACTTCTGTTTTCAAATTATCCTTACTTTCCTCTATGCCTTGAAACATCTTTTCTAATTTTCTGACAACACCATCAACCCTCAGATCTATTTCTCTCTGAATTCCTCCTTCCTTTAACATCTCCAATTCTACTTGTGTTGTTTTATGTATGTCTATCCATTCTTTGCACATCCCTTCTACCTGCACCATCTTTATTTCTAAACTACCTGTCCTAACACTATCTTGCTGTACCTCATCTTTTACTTCTTTCATCTCTTCTTTTATTATTTCAACTTCCTGAACCTCTTTATTCCTATCTTTCTCTATGACTTCTATAGCTGCCTGATTTTTGTCGACTTTCTTCCATATTTCCTGTCTCATTCCTTTCATTTCTGCTCTCAGCTCCTCCAGTATTGTTTTTTGACTCCATTTTATTTCTATATTTTGTTTCATTTCCAGCAACTCCTGTCGTATTTCTTTCAACTCGGCTTGCTGATTTTGTTTCATTTCTATTATCAACTTCATCATCATCTTCATCATCGTCTGTGTCTCGCTCTCTTCTTTTTCTACTATCTGGGGTTGTTTAAATGAAACTGGGCTCTCTTACCAACCTGCCTCTCTATCGCTTTCTTCTTTAGCTTCCATTTTCAAAATAAACTTAGCTCCGTTAAATCTAATTTTTTTATTCCAAATTACCAACTGAACTTTTCTTTTCAATCTGTTTATTAACGTTTTTTTTATTTAATCTTTAACAGCTAACTTTATTTTATTTTTACAAAGCAAACTTAAACTCTTTACTTTTTTTAAAAATTTTACGAACGTCGAACTAATTAATAAACTCTTTTTGAATATCAAAACATTAAATATGGACAGATCTGAAACTATCTGCATCTTTCCATCAACTTCTATTCTACCACTAACTTTATTTCACCTATTTTCGCCTACCGTTTCTGTTTATTTTTCCCAACCACCCGAACAAAACATCTCACGTAAAGTTTTAATATCGGCTCCCACGTTTGGTTGCGCCAAAAATTACTATCCTATATACCGGACAAAAGCTTTAGACTCGCATATATTGACCACCAGGGAGCCACTAGTCCGAAATTTGGAACTAGACATTTATTTTTAAGGGGTTACAGGATATGCGAATCGAATGCGCCGGACTAGCTCAATCAAGCAAATGAGATCTATGTTTTGTTCAGTGAGTTGGAAAGGTAGCAACAGAAAACAAAATCAACTAAGTAAAGGAATAAATAAATAATTTTATTAAAAGTATAATTAAATGAACATAAATCTAAATAATAAACTTTAAAGCACATTTAAAATATGTACTACACGTACATTCGCAAAATTAAACTAAAATATTCATATGGCTTTGAGAGCGATTTCCTGGGTGTGAAAGAGTGCAAAATACTGGCAGTAGCAGAAGTATTAGTAAGTATACAGTGATCTCACGTCAGACAAGGGAGGTTAGCTTCCTGCTTATAACCCATAGTTAGGAAAAGAGACTTATGTCAAAACAGAAGAAATGCGAAGATAGCTTCCAAAACATTAATAATAATAAAAAGGGTGTTGAAAGTTATTACTTTCAATCGAGTGACCTCCCTCTGAGTGAGACAAGCTAGGAGCTCACGATCTACCTATTGAGAGGGTTAAAACGATCGTACGTGCCCCTAATAAACGAATTGGAAGCTTGAAGAAATAAAACTAAGAACTATTACATTTCTTAATAGTCTAAGAAATAAGAAAGTAGCTTCTAAAACATTAATAATAATAAAAAGAGTGTTGAAAGTTATTACTTTCAATCGATTGACCTCCCTCTGAGTGAGACAGGGTAGGAGCTCACGATCTACCTATTGAGAGGGTTAAAATGATTGTACGTGCCCTTAATAAATGAATTGGAAGCTTGAAGAAATAAAACTAAGAACTATTACATTTCTTAATAGTCTAAGAAATAAGAAAGTAGCTTCCAAAACATTAATAATAATAAAAATAGTGTTGAAAGTTATTACTTTCAATCGATTGACCTCCCTCTGAGTGAGACAGGGTAGGAGCTCATGATCTACCTATTGAGAGGGTTAAAATGATCGTACGTGCCCCTAATAAACGGATTGGAAGCTTGAAGAAATAAAACTAAGAACTATTATATTTCTTAATAGTCTATTATAAATAAAGTTTCACGACATAAGTAGAACTAATAATAAAATGGGTCACGGGCCAGAAGTCAATTAAAATAGTCTGTAATATCCAGACAGCTTTCTATAATAAAAGGGATGTGAGATTATAAATAAACTATCTTACTTACTAAGACTTAAATAGGACAGACAGTAATAGGTTTGAAATTAGCACTCGTTAAAAAAAAAAAATATCAAGCACACCGAAATCGAATTACAAAAGATATAATTTTAAAAATATTTATATTACGAAAAAAAACAAATCTAAGACAACTAAATTATTTAAATTGTGGAGCATAAGGTACCTTAATAATTTAGTTAAACGCTAGTGCACTAGACTTCTTAGGTTAGTCCGTTGCTCGGGAGTCACTGACGGTAGGCTTGGGCGAGTTGGTTAGTGGTTTCTTTGGAGCCGGTTCTTATGGCATTATAGGCAGTTAATGGAGGCACAGGATATCCGAACCTGTCCTGGCGAGAAGCTTAGCACATCATGGTAAAGAAAATATTCTTGCTGTAGGTTTAATGTTCATTCTAGGTAGAATAATTTCCGATCAGCTTTCAGAATTCAGGAATCGTTCTTTCCAAGTATTTTGGCAGGAATCGTGCAATTCTCCTGTCAGAGTTTGTGTCTGTCTCTTTGCACTGGTGCAAGTATTCTCTCTCTCATGCAAGTATTGAAAGCTAGTCCAAGATAAACCAATGGCCTGATTCAGCCTGTTATCTCCGAATCATATCTCTTAAACCAATTACCAAACTTTTTCTTTTTAATTAAAATTTAAAAATTCTCGATCTAGATAACAATAGTTATCTAATTAACGAAATAAATTGCCCTTTATAGATCTAGGAATTAACTAATGAAAAATTCTTTTCTTTTTGTTTTCTTTCTTTTTAATTAGCCTTATCAATCTAAATCCCCAAATCTGAAAAGCAATCTATTTGTACACTTTACTTTTACATAAATTTAACAAAAAAAAATAATCTTAGTTTTCTTTTTTTTTTTCAAAATTAAAATTAAAAAAACCCAAATATAACTGTGGTATTACAATATAATTCCCACGCACATACATATATATTTGTACAAGCATTAAAAAAAACATTTAATCAAGTTTTACAAACGAAACCTTATATAAAATTTATTTTATTTTCTTCACCCCTATAAAACTATAATTTTTTGTAATGGTGTCTTAAGCATCCATTACAGTATATATATTCAAGGAGGTTGCCTTGGATTCAAAATCTTACATTTATTTGAACTTCATGGTAAGTACTTGATAGTAAAGAAGGAATTCCAGATAGCTGCTAGATGCATATATGCAGTGATTTTGATTTTCACCACTTAAATCACAGCATGATAAGAGAAATACTCTGTTTTGAGAATCAGATTATGGTATAGAGGTCTTTATATATATTGTACCAAGATCGTAGTTGATACATAATAAGGTTATCTTAAAAAAAATTAGTAAAACATAAATCTTTCATTCAAAGAAATAATATGTAAAAGTTAAGAGTTCTTTTTTTTTTTTATTGTAGTTAGTTTTCAAAAACGTGAAGTTAAAAATCAGAGGTTTGAAATAAAAGTTAAATTCAAACAAAAAGTTTTAAGTTTAAAAATATAAATCTCTTTCATTCAAGTTAAGGTAATCTTAAAACTCATGTTGAGTTAGATAAAATATACATGTGTGTAAATGATGAATGTTTGTTAGTAAAATATATATATGCGATGGTAAATAATGTATGTGTAATAAATATTAAGATGAAATAAATGAATACAGAAGATTATCATTAAAAAATTCAGCGATGGGCTACTAATTAAAAGTATAAAACAACAGGATTAAAAAGCTTATCTCCAAAGGATTAGCTAGTAATTAAAATTATAAAAAACAACACATTTGCATGACTACTAATTAAACGATCTCAAAAACACATAGTTAAAGGATTAAGAAAGGAATTTCGACAATAGATATTGCCGGCAGACATGAAAACAAAAACATGCTTTACGTATAAATAGTAAATTTTTATTGGACAATCAGTTCGGTTCAGTCAGTTTAGACTACAGTTCAGTTCAGAGAGTTAAGAATATAATCTAGATCATGCAGTTGAGATTAAATCAATCAAGAATGCAGTGTTGAAACCACGGGAAACATGCAGCTGTCTCTATCCTGAAGTCCAGTAAAACAGCAAGACCTGCCCGTGAAAATAATGTCTGTATAACAGCTTGAAAATCCTCCATCAATGTTTAACTGTCTCCAAGAATGATACCAATGAATAAGCATTAAACCTCCTCAAGAAACTTAAAATCTAACCGGTTAGAGACATCTCATTGGAAGCAGCAAACAGTAAGAAGTCCACATTCAAAATCCTAGGTAAATAACATTTTTTCATATATTCCTTTCTAAAGTAGCCATTGCCTTCATATGAATCCTCCAAGAGTTGAATTATATGAAAAATGAACTATTAATTTGTGTGTTCTAAATGTCAAATACTATTTAATGGTTTATTATTATATATATGAGTGTATGAGTTAATATGTGTGTGATCATTAGATAAATACCAGTGTTCTTTTATTAAAATTTACAAGAGTATTTAAAATTAGTATGTTAAAGGTTAATTAAATAATTTGTCTTTAAACTTAAGCTTTATTTTGTCGGTCAATTCCTTTTATCAATTCTTTTCACCACTATTATGAAACAATTTGTTATTGATTACAAGTAGCTGAGCTAGTCATGGGTATAGGCATTGAATTAGTGGCCATTGTTCAAAGTATGTTGTTTATTCTTCTGGATAAATAACTGGTGCCCATGTTTATACAAAACGAAAAAGTGCTTTGAACTTGGTGTTGAATTCAACAGTTGAGAAGTTATGTCCTGGAAATGTAATGCTAGTCATATATTTTATGGCTATCATTTGGACATACATACTCTCCATGTATGTTCTCTGCCTAAGAGACCGGTGTTTCGAATGTCTCATATTTGAACCTGGTACAAATGGCGCGCAACATGGGGCTTCGAACCTAAGAAACAATAATAATTAAATACTTTGTTTTTTGTTGAAAATGAAAATCTAAAAAAAAGCCAAATTACATATTTTAAAGTGGTTTAATTTTAAAAAACGAATTGACCAAAAACTTTTTTTTTCTTTAAATGAAAAGTGATTTTGACATTTATGCTATTTACATAAGTAAAATAAATCATTCTTTTAAATTAAAGACAATTAGATATTTTGGGTGGAGCTAAATCATTAATAACGGGTAAAAAAAGGACTAGGAACTGGAGTTGGCCATATGTACGTTTTAAAAAAAGAAATTAATAAACAATAGTACTTAAATTTAGTTTAATGTAAGCGCTAGTTTAATAATAATAATAATAGTAAAAAAAAGTAATTGAAATTTTCAAAAATGGATCCAAAATATAGCCTGATATATTTTAAAAATCCCCAGTTGGTGGAAAAAGAGAAAGAAGAAATATCTGAGGCATAGGTGATGATGAAAATGATGATGTGTATGATGCAAGAACTGAAGGCAGAAGTGAGGGAAGAAATATGAGAAATCAAACAAAGCCAGCTAGAAGTCAAAGAAGAAATTAGTCAGGTCAAAGGAGAAATTAAAGAACTCAGAGCAGAAGTAAGGGAAACAAGATATGGAATTACAGGAAAGGTAGAGAAAAATCAAGAGATCGTAGAAGTAGATTTTGTCAAAGAAAGTAAGGAAGTTGAGGTCATAAAAGAGATAGAAATTAAATTAGAATCAGATAGCGCTGAAACAGATAAAGTAGAAACAAATGTAGACCAAGAAATAGAAGAGAGGCATAAGTTCAAGATAGAAGATAGCATTAAGCATAGTAGTTTGGAAATAAAATTAATCAAGATAGAAAATAAACATAAAAGGGTTAAAGTAAATGTTCGTATTCATTTTAAACGTAGGGTTAAAACAAAAAGAAAGCGTAGAAAAAAAAATTCTAATATTGAAGTAATATGGAGTTGTGCTATTTCTGATTTACAAAGTTAAAAATAGAATGGAGTGTGAAAGAGATAAAGTAATAAATTATAAGAGAGGGATAGACAAAAGAGGAAAGTTAGTGTATTTTATAGAGTTAGTACGTAGAAAGAAGGAACCACCTGACAAAGTTTAAACATTAGTAATAGGGACAGAATATTAAAATAGACAAAAACAATAAGGACCGGAAATGGACTATGAGTAAAATAATTATTCTAACGTAAATAAATCTAATAAATTTAAATCTGAAACTTCTATTTAAAACTAAAATAATAAATTAAAAAATAAATGAATAATGATAAAAGAAATGTTGAAAGTAAAAATAATAACAAGGAGGCTTCATAAAATAAAAGATTTTTTTTTCTCCACAAACACATTAAGAAAGAAAAATGCTCATAAATAAACAGTTCAAATAAAAAAAAATCAATCAATCAATAAAATCAAGTTAAAGAAATGGGTCAAATGACTGATGTAAAAGTAATGTTTGTAGGATTAAATAAATCAAGTATTCAAGTTAAATAAATAAATAAAATATCCGTAAGAAAAATACCTGTGTAATAATGGATCATAATATAGTAAAAATAGTTTTTCTGAATAAACGCACGTAAATAAAGAAGTTAAAATAATGGTTTAAAATAGTATCGTAAAACTAATATTTAAAATGTTCGTAATGGTTTGAAATAATATAGATTGAAAAACCTGGATTTGATGCTCCTATTACAAACAGATGAAAGAACCTGGATATAATGCTTCTACTACAAATGATAGAAGGAAGAACCTGAATATGTTGCTCTTATTACAAATGATAGATAGATGTTTCATAAACTTGATATTTCGTGAAATATACATGTAAGATTAGATTAATATAAATAAATGTTTAAGATATTGGTCGTATGATTTTAAAATGATATGGAAATGTTCATAAATAAAAATATAAAGTCAATCTAAGTTGTATTAAGAATGTATAGGGGTTTGAAATTAAATGGAATGAGGGTAGTAGTGAAACAAGTTTTAGATAAGGATAAGTGAAAGCTGTCGACTGGATAAAATTTAGTACCCGTAACAAACTTATCAGGGATCATTCTTCTTTTAAAATGCGCACCAGGGACACCCAGCATAAATCCTAAGTCACTTTTTCAGGGGAGAATCCCCATATCTCTTATCTCGTTTCCAAAGCGTAAGACGGAAATGGACAGTTGATGATTCCTGCCATTCACAGCGACCCTTTCTTTTTTCGAAGTCTGGTAGAAACCTGGAAAATGAAGCTTCAATTTTCATACATGTAAGACGGTATAAGCCAGCGAATCTGCATCCGCTTCCATTTCCAAAAGATCCCTGGGCCACAAATTTAGTTTGTCCTTGTGGTCAATATCCAGGACTCAAACCATTGTAAGCAATGTTGCCAGCATCGAAAGAAGTAGAGTATAATTGAAGATTGCCCATAGTATGTAAAGTGAAAGATATTAAAAAGCAAACTTAGAAAAATAATAAATATTTAGAATGAAGAATTAAAGTTATCAGAGATAAAATTGCCAAAAATGATGCATTTTACTCTCAAACGGAGATTTATTTTACTTACGTAAGTAGCATAAATGTCAAAATCTCTTTTCATTTAAAGAAAAAAAAGTTTTCGGACAATTCTTTTTTTAAAATTAAACCACTTTAAAATACGTAACTTAGCTTTTTTTAGATTTTTATTTTCAACAAGAAACAAAGTATTTAATTACTATTGTTTCTTAGGTTCGAAGCAACCATGTTGGGAGATATTTGTACCGGGTTCGAATATGACACGTTCGAAACACTGGTCTCTTAGGCAGAGAAGAACATACTTGGAAAGTATGTATGTCTAAATGATAGCTATAAAATATATAACTAGCATTACATTTCCAGAACACGGACACCAGTTATTTATCCAGAAGAATAAACAACGCACTTTGAACAATGGCCACTAATTCAACACCTATACCCATGACTAGCTCAGCTACTTGTAATCAATAACAAATTATTGTTTCATAATAGTGGTGAAAAGAATTGATAAAAGGAAATGCCTGACAAAATAAAGCTTAAGTTTAAAGACAATTTATTTAATTAACCTTTAGTATACTAATTTTAAATACTCTTGTAAATTTTAATAAAAGAACAGTGGTATTTATCTAATGATCACGCACATATTAACTCATACATTCACATATACAATAATAAAGCATTAAATAGTATTTGACATTTAGAACACCCAAATTAATAGTTCATTTTTAGGTGCTATAGAGTTCATATAATTCCATTCTTGGAGGATTCATATGAAGGCGATGGCTACTTTAGAAAGGAATATATGAAAAAATGTTATTTAACTAGGATTTTGAATGTGGACTTCTTACTGTTTGCTGCTTCCAATGAGATATCTCTAACCGGTTAGATTGAAGTTTCTTGAAGAGGTTTAATGCTTATTCGTTGGTATCATTCTTGGAGACAGTTAAACATTGATGGAGGATTTCCAAGCTGTTACACAGACATTATTTTCATGGGCAGGTCTTGCTGTTTTACTGGACTTCAGGATAGAGACAGCTGCATGTTTCCCGTGGTTTTAACACTGCATTCTTGATTGATTTAATCTCAACTGCACAATCTAGATTATATTCTTAACTCTCTCAACTGAACTGTAGTCTAAACTGACTGAACTGAACTGATTGTCCAATAAAAATTTACTATTTATATGTAAGGTATGTTTTTGTTTCCATGTCCGCTGGCAATATCTGTTGTCGAAATTCCTTTCTTAATTCTTTAACTATGTGTTTTTGAGATTGTTTAATTAGTAGCCATGCAAACATGTTGTTTTTTACAATTTTAATTAGTAGCTAATCCTTTGGAGATAAGCTTTTTAATCCTGTTGTTTTACACTTTTAATTAATAGCCCATCACTGAATTTTTTAATGATAATCTTCTGTATTCATTTATTTCATCTTAATATTTATTACGCATACATTATTTACGATCGCACAGATATATTTTACTAACAAACATTCATCATTTACGCACATGTATATTTTATCTAACTCAACACTAGTTTTAAGATTACCTTTTTTTTTCTTTAACTTGAATGAAAGAGATTTATATTTTTAAACTTAAAACTTTTAGTTTGAGTTTCTAAAGAAAACCCCTCTCCCCTTTTAATTAATTAATTGTAACTTTTATTTCAAAACTCTGACTTTTAATTTCACGTTTTTGAAAGCTAACTGCAATAAAAAAAAAGAACTCTTAACTTTTAACATATTATTTCTTTGAACGAAAGATTTATGTTTTACTAATTTTTTTTTTTTAGATAAACTTATGTACCAACTACGTTCTTGGTACAATATATATATTTTGTAAAATATTAAATTTCCTAATATTTATTTAATATAATATTTATAAAGGTTGATATTACTATATATAAATTTATTTACTGTAACTTGCTTAATGTCAAAATAATTAGAATATTTATGTACAATGATCAGAATAATGAAATTTTAATGCAGTCTGAGTCAAATGTGAAAATTGTTTCAATTACAAACTTAAAATTTTTTTTTTATAATAGTTGCCTCATTTCCAATTCATTTACCTTTCCATTATTTTTTGGTAATTTTAAATCTAGTCATTCTGAGAAGATAAAATTAGGTAGCCTATTAATAATGTCTTCATCCTACTTACTTTGTGCAAGCATGTTGAATAAGTACTTTCCATAAAGTATGTTATAAGTGGGTTTTTTTTTATATTTTTATTTTTAACATTTTATCATACATTTTTAGAGTGATTTTTTTTAAACAATTGATATATTCAGAGTTTGTTTGAATATGTCTGTGAGATAATATTATTCTCTTCACTAATTATTGTAATAATTCTAACATATGACTTCATGTTAATAATTTTTTCATTATTTTTGTTGCTGACTTTATTTATTTAAAATAAATTTATTTTCATGATGTACAGTTTAATTTTTATAATTATATTTTCCAAATGTTTTATATGAAAATAAAAAATGAAATTTAGTTTTTACTGGGTCAACATAAATTCACTGCATTTCATGATGTGAATTGTACTCTTGTCAAATTGTGATTTGTTTTATTTTCATTTGATTTAATGTTTAGACTTATTTTTCAATATAATATGATTATTTTTATGCATATATATTTAACACGTATATTTAAAATTCAATCAAAACATTATGTATTAAAAAAAATCATATTGAAAAAAATGTCTTGATTATTTATATGATAACTATTTATCCTATTTTAGTGATGTGTGGAAATCCTCCAGAACGTCTCAATGCATTTTATAATTTTTCTATTCCAAATAAAACAAATGGAGTTGTTATGTATCACTGTAAGAATGGATACACATTGAATGGAAAACCAGAAGTGATTTGTACTGCTAATGGTTCATGGACTGATTTACCTTCCTGTAATTGTAAGTAATTTTATTGCATTTGAAATAATTAAATTCAATTTTTATTAACTCAATTAAAAGATTTATTTTGATAATATTTTAAAATAAAACATAATTTTTATATCATGTTTTCCAATTATTTATAGAAATTTATTGAATAATTTATATGATTGTAAGTTTATTATTTGGCAGTATCTCTTTCTTTACAAACACATACTCATGTATGTAATTTACATACTCTGCCATTCTAAATATTAATTTAAAATTATACTCATACAAAGTTGAAATAAAAAATTTTAAGAATATTTATTGTACCAAGTATACAAGTGTATACTCTGTGTAGTTTCACAGTGAAAGATAATCATAGGTTGATGGTCAAATGAAAAAGTAAAACTAAATATAAGTTAGTGTGGATATATTATGCTCAATCCATGTCATATGATATTTAGAAATGACATTATAAATTCTACACATAGCCAGTTTTATACTTTTAGATTAATTTTTCTTCTTTCTAGGTTTTGAATGTCTAATAGTATTTTTCAGAATTGTTCTTCTATTTTGTCTTGCAGACAGTTTCATTTTAAATAAAAATGAAGAGGAATAAAAAGTACTGATAATAAAAAGATTAATTGTATATTAAATTTGTAAACCAAAATAAAATATTTATAAAAACATAATTATTTTATTTATTTATGCTTAATTTGTTTTGTAGTATCATGTGGGTATCCACCTCAAATTGCAAACTCGTATTCCAATTTTTCAATTCCAAATGGAACTCAAGGTGTTATAATCTATCATTGTAAAATGGGATATGTTTTAATTGGTCAAAAAGAAGTTCATTGTAATCTAGAAAATAAATGGAGTGATTTTCCTTCATGTGAATGTAAGTAGTTTTAATATCATTATCACATTATTTTTGCACTTTATTATCATTCTTTTAATTTTTTAATTAAGATAGGTAGTTACTTATTATAAAGTAAATTACATATTCATAACAAATAGCTTATCACATTATCTTAAAGATATTTTTTGTATTAATATTAAAGTTTCTCAGTTAAAGCATTTTTATGTCTTAATGATATTTTATTATAGGAAATTCAAAATTAGCTTTAATTATCATCTTTGTTTCATGTGTGGTTTTAAATAATATGTTAGCTTCTATATTTATTTAACATTGTAATTTTATTTTATACACCTGGGTCTCGTTTTATGTGGATGTTTTAAATACGAGTTTGACGTTATGCGATTCATGTTTCTTCTTAATATCTCTTTATGCAGTTTTCTTTTATGCGATAAAGAAGTTCATATTTCACTATATTTGTTAGATATCAAGAAATATAAGTTATTAATAACTTATTTTGACTTGAAATACTTTTTTTTCCCACAAATATAATGTTATATTAGCAGCTCACGTGAATATGGCCTAAAGCTATTTAGAAACTTAGCTTCTAGGTAAACAATCTACACCCAATCTACCTATACTTATGAGTATAAAAATATCGCAGTAAATATTCAAAAATTTTAAACTTTTAAAACATATTTCACTCGATATCACAGAAATAAATAAATGTTCTTTTAGATTTTTAAAAATAATTAGAAATCAAGATTTTGTTGATTTTGTAAACTGAAAATAATCTTTCTAGAAATGATAACTTCTAATCTTTTTGTTTGAATTGCGATCTCATTTTTTTAATATTTATAGAAACAAAATGTGAACATTTAAAATTTATTTCAGTAGTAAACAAAAATATCTATTGAAATCAAGTCAAATTTATTATTTTCTGGTACGTAATAATCATTTAATCAAATATTTTACGTCGATGTGTGAGACAAGGATAAACGTCAGAAAATGCTGAAATCTGAGTTTGCTACAATGAATGTTCTTTTAAATTCCAAGAGCTAAATAGTAATTGTATGTCTGTGTTATGTATGTGTATGTTTATATTTTTTTATACACATATATACATGGAGAAACTTTTAGACAGAAAAAAATTATAATAACTTTTATTTTCTACTTAAAAAGCATGTATCTTTAAAATGTGTTTATATTTTCTTTTATACACATATGTACATGGAGAAACTTTTAGAGAGAAAAAAGTTACAAGTAAAAATAATTAAGAACTTTTAATTTCTACTTAAAAATAACGTATCTTTAAAAGTTTTTAATATTTTTACTTGTCACTTTTTCTGTCTAAAAGTTTTTCCATTACGTGTATAAATTTTTTTTTAATCATTAATCATTACTAACACGCTCGTAAAAGCGTGTTATATGTATAGTTGCACTAGGCATAGTGCATTCTCTAACAGCTAGACATAGCAGTCTCGATATCGCGAGCTTCATAAACCGTTAGTAAAATCATCATCTCAAAATTTAATCACCGATTACATTGTCGATAGAAAACTATTAACACAGCAGAAGACTGAAGTTGGTGTTAGTTGTACTTCCTCTTGTGATGAATCTGATTTCTTACCAGTTCTCAAACGAAACGCATATTGTCAAATAGTAGTAATGATTAAAATATGCATGAAAACATGTAAAATAAATTACACATAAAAACATATTGGTTTGAATAAAATTAAATAGTTAATAAAGAAAGCAAAAAAAGTTTGTCTTGTATCAATTTCTTTCAAATATTTGAAATTTTTTATTAGTCTTACTTTATTTTTTTTTTTTAATGTGAATTTTATGCGATTTTTGAAAATGTTGGCACCGATTCCCCATTTTTCAAGGTAAGTTAAGTCTATTTTTGTGCAATTATTTTTAATGCAGGTTTTCGGCGGAACTTATCTACTGCATAAAATGAGACTCAGGTGTACTTAATTTATACTATTAGTAACATGTAGTCTAATTACTGGACTGTCTGTGCATGTATAATATATACATAAATTTAAATAAAGTTTATTATTTAATTATATAAATAGGTTCAGACAATATATCTCCTTATTATAATGCTATTCTAGACTATCTATATATGTCAAACATATAATCTGATATGCTCATTAGAAGTTATCATGCAAAAATAGACTATTATAAAAAATCTTTGCTAAGACTTATTTGGTGTGTGTGTAAAGAAGCATAATAATTACACATATGTATCATATACTACATTGGCAGTGACTTGACTGCATACTTTTTATATATCTGCCAAAGTTTAGATTCATTGTTCATAACATATACAAATATATTGCAGGCATACAAGAAATGATGCAAGCAGAATTTTATTCATTTAAACACACCATAATGAATTATAATTGTCTACTATGCATGTGTAGAAATTGACACACACAAGTAGAAATTTATTTATAGACTTTGAAGACTTTTAATGAAATTTTTAATTGCTTTTTACTATTTATTTCTTTTTCTATTTTATTATTTGACATTACTTGAAATTATATTTGAGTCTATTTAAAGTTACTGCTGCTCTCTTGACTGGTAGTGAGATAATAATACTATTGGAAAATAGAAAAATGACATAGTTGACAATTGAGGAAAAAATAGTATTAGTATAAATCTCTGTGGGATTGATAGAAGTGGATGCAAAAACAGCTGTTCCAACCAAAAAAATGGTACCACAAAGCAGCAGCATTCGTGAATTTGTTTTGGATAATGCCACATTTTAGAAGAGTTATGTGTCTAATGTTGAAAGATATATGCTCATAAATTAAAATTAAGGATGATGAAACAAACATGTGGCTCACAGGAAAAAATGTATTGACATTGGCAAATCAATTCTGTAACCCTAGGATCCCTGAAGAAGCTTATGTTGAAGGAGAAACTATATATTTATTTCACATTTGCAATAATTAAATGGGTGGCACAATTCATATTGAGATAATAATATGCTTGGGACATAGCAGAATGAGATTAAGGAATTGAAAGCAACTGCCTTGTGAAAAATATCAGTATTATGGCATAGCACTGAGGATATTAATAAAGAATTGTGAATAATAACCTAGAATTAAATGATAGGTTATTAGAATAATTATTATATGGAATGGTAGACACTAACTTTAGAAAAGTATTATCAAGTGAACCGGATTTAAATTATAAATGCATAATAGAAAAATGTGTCACACAAATTTTTTTATTAGATAACACTTTGGAATTTGAGTCTTTACTTTCTAATGAAATGGACAAATACCCAATGGTAATAATAAAAACAGATATAGATAGACTGGTCTGCAAGAATGTAATAAGTATTTTAACATTTCACAGCTGTGAAAGAAATGGCCACTTCAAGTGAAACTGCATATTTTGGAAGTGGAAAATGCAATATTTGTAAAATAACAGAACATTTTGCTGGTGTTCGCCATAATAAAAATAAAAATGTTAAAACAAAAATAATGATGGACTATAAACACGGTGTGTGTGTAAGGGGGTATAATAAGATGTAAATATAGTATAAAGAAGTGAAAAGATGTGAAAAATATCCTTATTCTGATGGATATGAGAAGAAATTTACCATGGATGTGAACAGTGGAGCAGGTCTTTTTTACTATCATATATAGACTGGATAAAAATTAGTGATAGCAACAAGAAGAAATGACTGTATCTTTGAAATTAAATTTTAAGGTTGCAACCACTGTATTGTAAATAAAGGAGTAAGTGCTTTCATTTTAAGAGTCCATATAAACCTTACTCCAAGAGTATAATGGGAAGCAATAATTAAGCAGAAGTACCCTCTTCAAGTTAAGATCAGAAAAGTTATTGACATAACTGGGTGGCATTGACCTAATATAGGACACTCAACCAATTGTATGCAAGCCACTTTTCACATTAAAGGAGAAAGTAGAAAGGATATGGGATGGTTCACAAAGGCATATTTCTACCAGTAGAGACTCAACCTAGACTACTCCTGTAGTAATTATTGTGAAGGCAGATCAAAATCTTTGCTTATGTGATAGACTCGTATTATACTAAAGAAATTTTTCAATAAAGGAACCTATCTTGTTCAGGCTTGTTTTTCCAAAAATAGATTTAAACTCCACTTTTCATCAAATCCCCATCACTGATAGAATAGCAGAATGATTAACCCTAATACTCATTTGCAACTTTACAAATGCAATAAGTTACCGTATGGCATTACAGTTGTACCTAACATCTTTCAACCTAAAAGGGATAATTTTCATCATTGCATGGAAGTCATCATTCCATATTTATATGACATAATATGTACTGTTGGATCTGAGTGTGAACTGGCATTATGCATAAATAAACAGATAAAGTAAAATAATAGTAAATGCTGAGCGACTTAAGAAATGTAAAAGATTTGTAGTTCATTTTTGGCATAAAGTTTTTTGAAAACTTTCTAAAAGGACAGATCATTGTTAGCTGATGGAAATGGTTGGAAGAACAAGACATTGTTTTCCAAAAGCTAAAGACTTCCTTATGTCAAAGCAATTCCTCATACATTATTGTAGCAATTTGGATATGATAATTACAATAGATGCATCAGAATGTGGAGTTGGCATCGTGGTTTTGCACCATTGCTATGGGAAAAACAACCTTTAATTTATGTCTTGAAAATATTATTGGCAGCTGAGAAAAATTAGAGTCAGCTCGACAAGAAAGCATTAGCTATAATATTTGCAATAAAAAATTTACCATCAATACATTTATGAATAGAAATTTCAAATTTGTATTGATCATTACCACTACTAATAATAGCAATAATAGAAATCATGCCAAACCATCCAAGTTATTGTATGCTATGGGTGATTAAATGTGGTAGCGGTATATGAATGATTATGAACTATTATATAAGCTTGGAAAGTAGATTGAACGTGGAGTTAACTTATCATGTCTTCCTGATGCCAATATATGAGAATCACCAAAAGCTGACTCTTGGCCTAAATAAATTTATTTATGGAAATGTCTTCATCTACAACATTTTGCACCCAATGAATGTTTATATATTCTTAATAATTGAACACTCAATATAAAATAATCAGAAATGCTATGGCAGATAGAACCATCAGAGTTCTGAAAGAGATCTTTGCAAATCAGTTATCTTGAGATTATTGGGTCAGATAATGGGACTTCTTTTGTATCTCAGAAATTTAAGGATTTTCTAATAGATATGAGAATATGCCAAGTACTTATAGTGTCATATCATCCTGATCTAACAGTCTGGCAGAAAAGGCAGTTAAACAATTAAAATTTACACCGAATAAAACCTGTTAATAGGATATTACACAAGAATTATTTGATACAATATTTTTTCAGCACACCAATCCATGCACAGCTACCAATAAGAGACCAGTCAAATTGTTAATGGCAGAAATTTCCACACTCATTATTCTAAATTATTGCCATTTACAAATGAAAAGGTCTCCATGGATTGTGAAAATTTTAAAAGGTATATTAAGCATTTGGATATATGATACTTTAAAAAATAAATGGTGGCAAGGCGATATATTGAAAATCTTATCTCAACAAATAAGATTAAAAAATTCATAATGGAAAAAAGTTTAAGAGATATATATAGATAATCATTTATAGCATCGTAAAAGTGGGACATGTTTGAATTAAATCAGCAAATGATGATGAAAATTTTACTGTGAAGTAGGAGGGGTAATAAGGCAGAACCAACAATCCAATCTGGAGTCAAACTATTGAAGCAGTAAAAGATTGTTATATCAATTGCACTCCAACTAGGAGTCTGAATTATCATGTCACAAGAAAAGGAAGAGTCTTTCCCTCAGAAGAGCACACATATACAAAAAACTTGCAAAATTAGAGGATTATATTTATGAATGAGTAGTATTTCTAGAGTAGGGAAGATTAAATCATTGTGCATATATATATAAATAAACTTTATTATTTAATTATGTAAATATGTGTAAATGTTATATGAATAATATATCTCATTATTATACTACTCTAGTAAATCTACATATGTCAATCATACATTTAAATGTATATTAACAATCAAATATGTTCATGAGGAATAATTATACGTAAATGGATTCTTATTAAAAAAATTACTAAGACTTATCAGGTGTATTGGTGTAAAGAAGCTTAATAATTATGGTTGTGTTTCTCATTTGCATACTTTTCTATAAAATAACTGCTGCAATTTACGTTTGTCATTCATAACATGTAAATATTTATTTTTGTCATATCATAATTAGGGTGTGAAGAATTCATTTAGGATGAAAGCCATAATTATCTATTGTGTGTGTGTAGAAATTGAACACAGAAGCAGAAGATTATTTATTGACTTTGGAGATTCTTAATAAATTTTTTAATTGTTTTTTATTCTTTATTATTTTTTTTATTTTGTCTTCATTGAAGAAATTTTTATTATCTCAGATTGTATTTGAGTTTATTTAAAGTTACTAATGATCTCTCAGCTGGTATTTAGATATTAATACTAACAGGACTTAGTAATTATTAATTATAAAATGTTTATGAACTTCACACTTTGTGGTGATGTATTCATTGGACTTAAACTGTTTTTTTTAAATTAGTCTGAGATAAACATAAACAACTCTAAAATAATTGAATATTATAAAAATGTTATAAAAAATTTATTAGATTATACTCTTTACAAGAGTGAAAACTAGTCTACATATGCGTTAATGTAAAAATTTCTTAGATTGATTATAATCATTACAAAACTGAAATTTAGTCTTCATATATTTCAGAAGCTAATTTTAAAGATTTATGAATGCAAACTAATTTCTTCTCTAGTAATTCTGAAATCTATTATTTAAAGAGATTTGTTGAGATTCATTGAAATGCTTAATCAGATATTATGAACATATGCAGTATGTTTGGGAATTTTAATCTTCTTTCATTTATGGACAGTAGGATATGGCAGTGTTGATACTATATTATAATTAATGACTATCTTCAGTTACTACATTTTTTTTATACCTAGTTTTAAAATCAATCTTAATAAATCATATTAATTCCTATATATTTTTTGGAATTTATTTTATAGTTTTTTTGTATATTGTTTTAAACTAGCCAATTTGATATATTTGTTTGTTGCAAGAAGTTGTAGTTATATATTAATCTAACAATATTTTGCAGTATTATAATGACCAGGCAATTGCAGTAAAATAATGAAACAGTTTTTTAATTAAAAAGTAAACACTGTAACTATTGCATGATTCAAGATATGACACAATTATAAAGCTCAAATCTTTTCTACTGTTAAAAATTGAAAATAATGTATTAAGCAATTAAGAATGATGCCATAAATTAACAATATAGAAAAAGTGGAAATAAATTCAATTTTGTCAGTTTAAATGCTCTTCAGTAAGAAATCTTTTCTACTGTTCAAAATTGAAAGTTATGTATTAATTGCTGTTTATTTCAACCATTTTAAGTCATGCATAAGTAAACATTTTTAATTTTTTTTACTAAATCATCAGAAGTTTGATGTGTATACATGTAATAGTTTGTAGAGATTACTGTATGCATTTAGGTATATAATTCATTTTTGTATTTATATAAAATAATTAATTTTTGATTAATTATAATATGGTTGAATTGATTAAAATTTTGCTTTGATTAAAATTTGATTGTTTTTTTATTCGTCATAGCTTTTAGTATAACAATTGTTGAGAACAGGTCGTATTCTTAAAAAAGTTTTCTAAGGTATTGAACTATTTAACATAAAAATATTTCTATATAATAATTTATCTCAGTTTATTTCTATATAGAATTAATGTATTATGTAACCAGTATACTCATACTATAAAGAAAACAATTATTCCTGAATTGTTTCTATGTCCAAAGTTGTGATTTTTTGAAATCGCCTTATTATATAGAGTTCAGTGAATCTAAATTTGATGTTACTTGTATGTAAAACAATACCTCTCAGCAGCTCTTATTATAAAAAGATATCATTCAACCAGATATTTCTTAATCTAATATGGTTATAGATGTAATTAAGAATGAAGCTATAAATTAACAACATAGAAACATATTGGTTTAAGTAGAAATCAATACAATTTTAAAAGTAGAAGTTTAAATGCTCTTCAGTGAGATATTATTTCTGATCTATAAATCTAACTTCTGCACTCATATGGGAAAAGGAAAATATTTCTCATAACAAAATGTAATGATATTCAACTGTAAAAATTTATTAAAATTATCCATTTCTGAAATATTGGCAATGAAACCTTTTTTTATTAAGAAATAATATTGAAATACAAGTATAGTGTATATACTTAACCTAGATATAATTTAAGAGGATTTGAACCCACACTTTCAAGTTCACTACAATTTTTCACTCTATACAATATTATTGATACACATGACCACATGTGAAAAAGATAAATGATTTTCAATATATATTATAACAGTCACAGAGGATCTGAGGAAAGTGAAAGTTGAGTCTTACCACATCTGCACTACAAGAGCGCCATCTAGAACCTAGAAAATTTATAGAGTAAGCAGATACGCGTTGTTAAAAATCCAACTTTTTATTTTATTGACGTTTGCCCTTGCCATTAGTTCATGGGGTAGCAGAGGTTTAAAACATAAAAGTATATTTTTTAATAAAGAATAAAAAGAATAAACTAGATCACTGCCAGTACTAATAACACAACAGATTTTATTAACGCACATTTAAAATTGAGGAATAAAATTTATATTTAGATTTTAACATTAATTTTCAAATTTAAATTACTATTTTAACTAGACCGCACAGATGGACATTTAAATTATATTTTACTTTAGCATGTTGAGTATAGATAGGCTACATAGATTTTTCACTTAAAAAACTTATCAAAACATTCATTTAATCTCAGACTAAAAGTTTGTAGCCAAACCAACACCTGCTTCCAGATATATAGTCGCAATCAATGTAATATGAAGATGCTAGCATAAAATCACGCTGACAGGAATGTGCATCTGACAGCGTGATATTATTTGAAGGACATGAACCTCGTCCAGAACAGGAATGTGCATCTGTTTGACGAAGGAATCATGTATATAAATTAATTAAAGAGTGCTATGTATGGGGGAGAGCGGTCTTTCTGCCGACTTATAAATCCCTGTCCATAGAGCTATAATGGATCAATGGCACAGAAAATACCTCTGCGACCATTGCTACAATATGACTGCCTCTTTGGGGGTCATGCATTCAGTTGGGCACGTTGCCCTACATGCTAAACATGCTTCACAATACATTGATATAAACACCCATATATCCCTCCACAAGCATCGTCCTAACTATGAAACAAATAGCCTGAAATTAACCCTTTAAAATAAACATAAACGAATTTAAACATAGTTATTAATTTTTATCCATGCAGCTATCTATACCCAACTTTAATTTGATACATTTTAATTTACACATAACACACACACACAGAAAAGAAAAATTGAAATGATTGCCTAAACAGATGCATAAAAAAATATTACTAATAATTGATTTTAGGACAGATAATTGTTCTTATTTTCAGCTATTAATTGCAATTTTAGAAAAGTTCTTATTAAATAGACACAAGAGTTCATACTTTACAGATTGAGTAGATTTAGAAGTCCATCTTCGTGATCACTTTCGTAGATTTTGTCCTTCTTTGAAACAAAACTGCTACTTGCCATGCAATTGGTAAGGAACTGTCATCCAGAGGCCTCAGCTGGTTGTCCGGAAAATTAAATTCATTGCAGACTTCCACATCGTGAAAATCTGCAATATAGGTAGTTATAACAGTATATTCATAGTCAGCTCTCCGATAACAATTATAATATTTTGGCTTTTATATTTTTATTAGCTTCTTATCATCAAATCTTCGGATTCAATGAGCAAGACGTCACTAATCCTCTGGTGTTTCGTTTACAGTCCATGCTTTCATTTCGTGCTTGCATTTGTCTTTTAATTTCTTTTTATTCTCTTATCTGACCATATAATTATTCGAGTGCCCCAAGGGCTAGTGCTTTAGAACAATCATTTAATTAATAAAACAATCATTTCCATTTTCTAACATTATAGAAATCAATATTATTTCTATTTTCAAAAATATCTAATCTTTATATCTTTACTTTTTTACAAAAAAATACTTTCAAATGCTTTTATTTTTAAAATAGTTTTTAAAGTTTCCCATCTGTGAAATAGATATATATATTAAACAACTTTTAATTTTAGTTTTTAAGTTAAGTTTTTTTCTTTTCAATAAATCAATTTTTATTTATGTCTTTTTATTTTAATTTTAAAATAATATAACAGCAAATTATATACCGTTACAATATATATATTTCTTGCTGATCCAGCACTCTTCAGTTGGTCTGGATCATCATCTCCCACACACATATATATATATATAATCAGTGCTCGGTTGATATTAAGATAGTAAGTCTACATTTTAATGGACAGGTTTTCAGTCCTCTCTGCTCTCCAACTTTTCAGCCATCGATATGACTGAAAATCTGAAGAAATGCTCAAAATCCTTCATGAAGCCAATATTAAAGTCCTATATATGAAAAGTCACATTGACTTAAGATCAACATGGGTGTCACTATAATATTTGCATTATTAAGGGCTTTGAGTATTCCATCATCAGATTTTCAATGATATGGATGACTTAAAATCTGGAGAGTGGACAGAATTGATACCTGTCCATTAAGGTATGTACATTGGAAATTATTTATCTTTTTCACATGTATGTGATCATGTGTATGACTATAGGGAACTTGAAAGTTTGGGTTTATCAGTGAGGAGTCTTGGATTTTAGAAAATTGCACCTAGAATTTAATGCAACCCTCCTACAGCCACCTTTTATCAATTTGGTTAATTATAAAACTAAGTGCCCAAAAATGAACCCACTATAATGTTTTCAACCCAAAGTCATTTGCTTGTATAATCATATCGATCTAAACTCAGTTCAGCATCTATACATTTTGCTATCATTGATTTTCCAAAAACCACACATACTATTATTCTGTGGACAGGATAGGTATAAAACTGTCAAACATCACACAATCATTATTTCATATGAGTATACATGCTGTAAATAAGAGTACAAACCTTCCGGCATCCATTGATTATGAAGGTTTGCACTTGATGGGACTATGATATGGAGAGTTAGGTACTCTTTCTAACAGAATGTGTAAGCATATGAAATGGTGGTCATATGATGTTTTGATGGTTTTATAATTTTAATAGACTAATTTTGATGAAATATATGAGTTTATTATTCTTCCAAATTAAGGAATTAGAATAGGTGATTTATTACTGTATGTAAACAGCTGTGATAGCTTTCTAGTAATATCTTTGTGAATTTAAAATTTGATTTTGTTTTATACTTTTATACAGTATTTAACAATATCTAGATAAAATATGACATTATAATAGATACAGCTTAAAACATAAAAAAAAAAAAAAATTGTAATTATTTTTTTGATTATATCTTTATAAAATATTTTTTAAAAATATAAATATTATGTTTTTTTTTTTTTACAAAAAGGTCATTGTTTTCAATCATTATCCAACTATTCATTAATAGTATTTCCAATTTTAATCCAGTTTTTCTAATCCATAGCTTCTTTTTTTTCAAATCACTTTAAACATTTTTTTTTATCTCAAACATCCATCTCATACATGATTTATTTTTATGGTCATTTATAATCTTTAGAGTTTAATATAAAACTTTGTTTATTTATTGGCATCTCTTAGTAATATGTCCAACCTAACTCTATTTTAATTGCTTAATTCTGTCAATAATAATAATAATATTGCTTGTCCTCTCAACCATATATTTCACTTTCAATCCTCTTTTTTTCTCTCAACATATATCTTCACTGTGTGATCTGAAATCTAATCCATACTATAACAGTGCTGAAACGTGTATTATTTTAATATTAAATTATATCTATCAAAAGTATTCCATTGATTCAAATTTAATTCTAATATTAATTTGTTTCATTTTATTTCTATATATTAATAGTTTGATTAAGTTATTTGCTAGTAGTAACCTTCTAAATCATTACTTTAATTATTTCATTTCTTTCTTTTGAAAACCCATTGAGCATTAAGTATGTAAACTTTAGTGCTATTTTTTTTTGGTTTTCATCTGTTAGCTTTTATAATATTTTCTGAGGTTTTAAAACAGCTTTTATAACATTTTCTGATGTTTTAAAACTATTTTCAAAAACACATCTTATATGCAGTCTAGATAAATTAAATAATCTATTATTTTTGTTCACTTATTTCTGCAAATCCTATTAGTTAGATCATGTAATCTAATCATTTTTATTGTATTTTTATAAATATAGTTTAGAATTTGACAATATTCTGAATTTATTTTAATTATTCAAAGTTAATCATTGCAGAAATATTTGTAGACTTAAATGTCTATTTACAGTTTGCAAATTCAGTGTAAAATGGCAAGTCATATTTCCACTTGAATGTAATCTATTGGCATTTTTGATTGGATAGAATCCACAATTCTCTATATTTATCAAAACAATCTTAGTTAAGATCTTGTATATATCTGACATAAAAATAATAGGTTTGTTCAGTGGAGCTGTGAACTATGCGGTATTTTGTTCCAATCCCCCATTGTCTTCAACATATATAGTGCATTATAATAATTTGCATTTTGTTGATAAATATTGATTAGAATAGAATGCATATTGCTTACTGAATTACAAGTATAACACATTACTTTTCAAAGTGCACACACATATATATAACACAAATCTTTTTTTATATGCCTGTACAAATAAAATTCTAAAAAATGATACTATTATTAAAAAATTGAGGGAATACATATACATATATTTCACTGTATGTGTTCACTCATGCATTCATTAAAGCAAGACAAATAAGAAGGAAAACTATCATATTTTTATTTTTAAATAATGGCTCTGAGTGATTTTTTTAAAAATAGAAATATAATAGACATATTCTTTTTAAGAAGAAATTATGGTCTTCATTTTTTTCTATAAGTCCGTATTAATTCAAAAGTATTTATCAAAAAATAAAATAAAAACTTAAAAGTATTTCTCATAGAAAATCATTTATTATGAAAAATACTGCACCTCAAAGTCTGGAAAAGATGATAAATAAAGACTAAAATATATGTGCTTTCAACATAAGCAGAATACATTTTATTTATATATATAATCATATATAGCGCTCAGGGGTGAGGAAGGGAAGCTACTTGAATGTCATAAAATTTGTGGATTTTAATGATCTTAAGTTCATTTTTTAGTGTCTAATTATAATTCACCAATTTAGGCACAGTGTAGTTTGCATTTCCAATAATATTTAATATATCAATATTATTACTGTATTCTTCTAATCATGTAATACATCTTTATTGATTAAATGTTTGTTACATAATTTTACTTAATAATTTCTTTATATTTATATCTGCTCCTTTTAAAATATTGATAATAATTCTATTATTTCCTGTAATTTTTCTCTTCTTTGTAGATTTAATTGTATGTTTTATTTTTCAGTTACATTATTTAGCAAGTAAAAAGTGATTGCACTTTGATTTTTGTTCTTTTTAAAAAATAGTTCTTTATAGAACTTTTTTACGCCATTATTTTTAGTGGTAATGCTTTTTTTCTTCATATTCTTGACAACTTCCTTTCAATATCAAATTATTGTGTTATAGTTTTTTACTTTTGCTCTTTTCTGTATCTTTTCTTGCCAATTCACAATTGCATTTTCTTTTATCATTATTTCTAGTGTTCAAATGTTATATAAATACCCAAGCTTCATTATTATTATTATTATTATTTTACCATTTTATAGAATCAGAAATATTCAATTTTTCTAAATGGATTATTTCAATATATATATATATATTCATATTAAATCAGCAAACATCACATGATCACTGTTTCTTATGCTTGCTCATAACTGTTATTAAAACAAGCAAAACTCTCCATACAGTATTGCCACTCAGTATAAGCCAGTGTAATCAATGGATGCCAGAAGGCTTGTGCATAAAATCCCTATCTAATGCCTACTCATCTAATATCCCCAGACTCTAGTTTGCACTGAGTGGTGATACTGTATGGAGAGTATTGCCTGTTTTAATAACAGTTATGAGCAAGCATAGGAAACAGTGCTGATGTTTGATGATTTAATACCAATTGTGACTAATAGGATAGTGGTGGCTATGGTTATTAAACCAAAGACACCAAAATGTATGGTTACTGAACTGAGTTCAGACCTATATGACTATATAAGCCAATGAACTTGGATTAAAAATATTGTGTTTTCGATTTTATTCTTATAGTTTTGTAGTTAAGTAGAGATAAAAGGTGGCTGCTGGAGGGTTTCATTAAATCCTAAGATCTAGGTGCAGTGTTTTTAGATCCAAGACTCCTCACTGACGAAGGCCACAAGTCAGAAACTAGTCTGGGGATATTGGATGAGTAGGCACGAGATAGGGATTTTATGCACAAGCCTTCTGGCATCCATTGATTATTCTGGCTTGCAGTGAGTGGCACTACTGTTTGGAGAGTTTGCCTGTCTATTTAGTCATAGTTTATCTAGAATTGAAATTATCCCCAACAATTTTAACATGTTTAATCTGATAAAGCATATTATATTTAATTTTAGAATGAAAACTTGTTGCAGACAAATCATAGAATTAAGGTCAGAAAAAAATATTTCTCCTGTTATGAAAGACTCTAGTTCATTAGTCATTTATTCATGTATTAAATTAACAAAATATTTCATATTTAATAATACTGACAAAAAATTAACCATTGTCACTAGAGATTATTAAAAGAAGCTATAGAAAATTTTAAAAAGGTCTGCTATCATGGATGAAAAGTTTAAATTAAATAAGATCAATGTTATTTGAAAAAAAATATTAAAGGAAAAAATTTTCATTTAAAATTCTTAGTTAAAAAGTGAGACATAATTCATAATATATGAACTTTAATCAATAATTTTTGAGAATAGAAAGAAAGATAAGAATGAAGAATTTAAAAAAGGAACACATTTCTATAATTGAAGAAAAATGTTCATCAACAAGTGAGCATAATGTTTTGATTCTAAATATGCGAGTTTTTTCCGCATGCGTTAGTGAAGCTATAATTATACTTAAAATAATGTGTAATAGGTCTGCTTAGCGCTTTCTGAGATTTAATGTTTTGAGAATAGAAAGACAAGAATGAAGAATTTAAAAAAGAAACCCATTTATATAATTGAAGAAGAAAGTTCTGATGAAAGGGATGTGTGATCACACAGGAATACTAGTTACTTTTTAATTTAATTTTTTATTTCGTAAAATTATTTTATTTAACTGCCAGTGGAAAAGTTTTCAGACATGCTCAACCAAGGAAATACAGCAAACCATTATTTCTTTCAGACATTTGCTAACTTTGATGAAAATCGTTTTAAATTATTTATATGGAGTTTTCTATCAAATAATTATAAACAGTATATGTATAAATAATGCTAAAAGCTAAACTATTTATTTAAATAAATCAAATTATACATCATTATCAGTAGTAGCTCAAAATTAAATAATAATTCACTACCAGTTATATTTCTTGCTAAAAATAGACTTCTAAAATATAATTAAAATACATTTACACACACACGTAAAAATATACTCTCTTATTCAAAATTCAACCTCACTTTCAATGCTTCCCTAATAAGAGAGTAAATAAAATGCATGTGTGTTTTTATGCTAATTTATATCGAAGATACTTACCTTTGCAGGAAGATCAATTAGTAATGAATTTTTGATTAATTTCAGGATATAGCTAATAATGGATAGTTGTAATTTTTTTATATATACGTGTGTCTGTTAAGAGGGCTTAAGAATCCTATTCTATTTATTATCAAATCTTTGTTATATATGTATGTGTGTCTTTTAAAAGTTCTAAGAAGCTGGTATAATTATTGAAAGATCTTTAGTAAATATATCTTTTTTTATAAAGAGAGTGATTCAAATTCTATTATAAAAGTAAGCCTTTTTTTAATCAGTATATTAGTTAGGTAAAACTGTTTTGAAAAGTGTAAAGGTAAGATTATTTTTTTATTAATATGTTTGTATTTTTTATCTGAATATTTAAAAATTAGTCAAAACATGGGGGGAAAAACAAGTATCTATTTACAAAAAAAAACTAATACTTAAGTAATTAATAATATTTCATATTATTTCAGTAGTGTGTGAAAAACCTCCTGATGTTCCCAATGCATTTCATAATTTTTCTACACCAACAGGAAAAAAAACTTCTGCTATATATTATTGTAAGAACGGATATAAGATGAATGGAAAAGCAGAAATTTTTTGTTCATCCAATGGTTCATGGATTGATTTGCCTTCCTGTGATTGTAAGTAATTTTATTTCATTTAAATTCAGTTTAAAATTCATTTGTAGATTTGTTCTTGCAATTTGTTGTTTATTTATTGAGTTGTCTTATATTATTTGTCTATTAATATTATATATATATATATTATTTTTCCATCTATCTATCTATTTATCTATCTGTCTGTCTACTAGCCATTCAGATCCATCTAATCTTTTCATCTATTGTGTATATGTAATAGATTGAACCTCTATCATAAATAATATAAAAACATTGAAACAGAGAATGAAAAATAAAATTAACTTAAATAATCCGCATATACTCTCAATTCTTTAGTGTCCAACTCATGGTTGTCAAAGAAAAAATAAAAACAGTATTTTACAGTTAAAATGCTGTTGTTGTTTTTTTTTTTGTTTGACAACCATGACTGACGTTAAGGTGTTAGAAGTATATTTGGTTTATATCAGTTAAGTCATAATTTTTATTCTCTGTTGCAATTTTTATATAAATGTGCATTATATTTAATGTTTTCACAGTTTAACTCAAAAATTATTTTATTTAAGTATTGTAACAGTACACAACATCAAACGGAATGGAACAATATCAACAAATACAACCAACTAATAAACAGTTATTAATTATTACCATGGAAGGGTTCACAGTTTATATTACAACCATCATTACATGGAATCAGCCATGTAGCTATACTAATTTCAACTAAGAATATAAAACCTATCTAGGTGGAGTATCTGTCAGCTATGGCTAGCTCATGGGATTTATTGATTTAAGCCAACAGATTCCCCAAATGGTATATACTGCATCATGCTCATATTAATATTTCTATACCATTCAAACTGGTGGTTGTACAAATATAATTGATATACTAATTTAAAGTTAAGATACATCTCACTAAATTTACCCAAAACTCTTATACTATAAAGAAAAATTATCCATGATCATCATCAATATCTAGATAATTGTTTGCTCATTCATCAATAATTTAAACAAATAAGTTTAAGGTATATGTGATTAAATCCTTCTACAGAGACATGAGGGAAATCTATTATATTTCAAGCCCTATAGGTCATACTCAATAATCAAATAACTTATACATTTTACGTATTTATATCCCTTTACAAGGATGGGTGTGGGACTATTTCTAAAAATCTCTATAATCACTTAAAAATGTTATGACAACCATAATCCTAATATTTATATAAACATCTTATACAATCATCATCGATGATGATGAATAAATTATAACCAACTAACATAATTCATATCTATCATTCGAACTAGGCATGAATACTTAGATCCCAATTAATTATGAGATTAAATCAAACCAATGATGATGACAACCAACCACCCCCTGACATGATCAGATGATCAGGTATATGTGTTATGAATTAATTAAATAATAAAACTAAAAATAAGGAATAATACTAATAATAATAACACTGAAGCAAAAATATTATATAATTATGTTTATTAAGATTCCTTCCTTTTTAATAAAACAAATTTCTGATCATCCAATTGACTTTAATTATTATATTAATCAAAATAATACATGAATAAAAAAAATACTATATGTGTAACCAAATAAGAGAATTAAATACATATGCTTCTATCCATTTAAGATAAGCTGGTTTAAAATGAAATATTCCAATAACAGAAAAAAACATTCAGTACTCATCTTATAGCTAAAGGCACGCTCTATGGCACGGTTTTCGCGCCAAAACACATAAAAATGCTGTTTCCGCGGCCGACACGTTCGAACCCGCGTTTTCTATAATACAACTTTTTTGTTGTGCTACAGAATGCAGGCCGCTATGTCGCATCACAGTACAGCATGTATGCCGCATAGCAGCAAATACATTTTCCGAATTCGCACAATTTATAAAATAATTATGGCTTGATGAGAGAGTTTGTATTTGAATTGTATTGAAATGTTGTTTTCATTGGATTTTTTTTTATTTTAAACTATTGAAATGGTCAGATTTTTTAAAACAATAATTATAAGACTTTTTACAACATACTGTATTGAACTTTTATTTGGGAAAATGTTAAATATTTATGTTTTTATTGAGTTGCAATTAGGTAACGTGACAAAGAAGATTCTACCGTCTGTATATTTTTTAAATAAAAAAGAGCGGTAGGAAAAAAATATCCAGTAAGAAAAGTCCAAATATACAGGTTTTTTTGTAAATTTAATAAAAAGCAAATATTATAAACATGTTTAATAAGTAAAGAAGACATTTGTATGTGTTTGTTGTTATTTAAAAAAGTTTGAGTTTCTTTCTTCTGTCCAAGTACGGTTACGATTTTGAATTTTTTTGTTTTAGCATTACAGACAAACAGAACACTAACCCTAAAACTAACCCTAAACCTAACCCTAAACCTAACCCTAAAACTAACCCTAAACTAACCCTAAAACTAATCCTAAACTATCCCTAAAACTAACCCTAAATCTAACCATAACAACTTTTACTTTTATTACGATTATTATTTTTTAGTTAAACAACAACAAAAAAAGTCGTAACACAAGTAAAAAAATATCCGATAGAAAATTGATAAAAAAAAGCCGTAACACAATTTAAAAAGTATACGATATAAAAAACACGAATCAAATTGTAATTTGTTGATTTTATTTTACATTTATTATTATCATTTAAATTGTATATGTTAATAAAAAATAATATTTAAAAAAGATGATTTTGTTTTGTTTTTATTTTCGCATTACAAAAAAGCACAGAAAAATTATTAAAATCAACGGCCCGTGAATGTTCATATTTTATAGTTTTAGCGTGAAAATGGCGCCATCCATCGGCATCTTTATCTATAATACAAGCACCAAACATTCCATTTAATTCTTATTCAATATTTTCTCCCAGCTTTACTACATATGTTATAAATGCAATATAAAAATCATTTACACAGTATGTGTGTGTTTACTTTCATACATGTGAATCCATGCACTAATAATTTGCTCACTTAAGATAGAAAATCTATCAAGCATTAAGATTTTAATATAACCTATTCTAACTTATCGAAATTGACATATATGTGTATAGGCAGTCATCCATGTTGACATTTATATCATGTTAAAACATTTTTCTGTTCATATTATTAAATTAAAATAAACCATATATATATATAAATATTTAAATCTTGAGCAAAGCAACATTTATATCCAACTTAAATATGCAAAAGAAATAAAAAAAACATTATAAAATGTATACTGACAGATTGCTCCAGTACTATTAATGTCTAGGTACCCCAATCAATGACAATAATAAATAAAAGACATATTAAATGACAATAAAAAAATAATATTCAAAGATAATAAAAATTAAGTCTAATAACTTCAAAATGTATTTGTAATGTTGTTATGCATAATGATAATTTTAAAAAACCTTTTAATGTTTATGTATTAAAAATTTATGTATTAAAAAAGAAACAATGTTTAATTCATAGAAGGCGATTTAAACAACTAGTTTTAAATAAGTAAAAAAAAAATCATTAATAAATTTTTAAAGTTACCAATTCATTTTTCAGTTCTTGAGAATGTCTAAACTGAGACAAAAGACTTCTCTTCATCTATATTTTTAGGCTGATTTCTGGCACTTCACATTTTCTCTCTTTTTATAATTTTCATAAGACAAATTTAAAACTGGACAAAGTTCCTGCCATTTGTGTGTCTCTTGAGAGCTTTGTATAGATCAGTTAAAACATTTTTGACTTTCTTGGCACTTCTATTGAAAATAAAAGAAAACTTTTAAAAACTGCTTAGTAGATTAGTTGAGGCTTGATTTGTTGTTTATATATACCTTCTTCTTTATTTTCTTTTCCCTCTCTTTAAAGATGGTAATTCTTTAATAAACCATGGGATGGAAAAGAAGTCTTTGAGACAAAATGTTTTGGCATCATTAACTAGAAATGATGCCATTCTCTTGGTCTTAAATATATATGGGTGTGCAGATAAAATGTTTAACTCATGGTAGTTTTGATCTTGGGACAAAATAAAGCAATTAACAGTGCATTACTTCTCTAACTGCTTAGAACATATATAAATACTGAGCCCATTTTTCTTTGAAGAAACTACTTATATAGTCTGTCATAAGGTCAATTTACTTTTGGTCCTCTTGGTTGGGATCTTTATTGATCACTATAAAAACTCATTTATTCCTCCCACTAAGTTATTTTCTTTACTGAAATTCTTCTCATAACTCCAGTATATATATTAATTTCTTCAATAACTCAAAAATGATATTCATTTACCAACACATCTCAGGCTATTTTATATAAAATAAGACTTCAGCATTTTGTTTTTTGAAAATCTAAAACTCATTTTTTTCTCTGATTTCTTCTCTCACTGCTAGAACTTGAAAAAAATACTAATTTCTTTTTGAATCAGCCATTTTTATTTCATAATTTTCATAATTTATCTGCAGCTGTGTAAAAGTGATATATTAAAGTTTCTTCATTAATCAGCCAAAGATCTTTTTAAACAAACTGCTATGATCTTAAAAAACAAACAAACTTGAAACTAATAACACTTTGTTGTCAGCTTTCTTTAAAATAAAAAAAGATTAATTTCTTCCTCTACATCAAAAATCATTCTTCTTTTTGACAATTTTACAAATCAAAATTTATACAACAATAAAAAAAATTTGAATATATTTGTAAGTATGATTGCAAATGTCATTATCATTGACTCACACATTTATATCTTTATTTCAGACCACCCATATGTTTTTCAGGCTATCGATTTGCATATGTTACATTTAACAACTCAACAATCTATTTTAGCCTGTTTTAATTAAATAATAAATTATATAATGGAATTACTATATTATTTAATAAAATACAAGAGTCTAAAATGACTATTTCTTATAACATTAATCTTCATTCATTTTTTTTCATTATTACTTACTAAGAAAAATCATATATATAAATATTTATAATACACACACAAGCAAAGATACACAAAAAATTTTTTTTTGATCTAATAATATATAAGTGAGGATTGGATTCTATCCCTACAGTTTATATATAAACAATAGTATTAAGTATTTGGGTTTTTTTATTACAAGAAATGATAGTATGTTAAGTTATAAATTATTAATCCATTGCAAAAATGGGGATATATAAATTGTAAATCAAAAGTACCAATTATGCATAAGATGGCAAGTTTTAAATCTTTAATGTTTCCTAATGAAAAATTATGTTGTTACCAAAGTAATAAATTAAAAAATATTAAGATATTTGCCAAGGAACTGCTTGAAGTTCGTTATAGGATTGAACAGATCAATAATCTTTTATGACAATTTAAAAAGAGTTATAATTATTTAAAGGAGTTGAAGATTGATAATAAAAAATGGATATCTATTCCATATATTTTAAATGGCCAAATGAAATGTTTTAAGGATATATATATATAAGAATGTGTTTAATGTTTCATTTTGTGTACAAGTAACATGAATAAATTAGTGAATAATTCTAAAAGGTGTCATAATTGTGAAGAAAAAAAATAATAATGTGTATCAAATTTTTTGTGGAAGTATGTTATCATATATAGATGAATTGAAATGCAGTATAGAGAAAAGGTTAATGTAGCATGAATTGTTTATACAAGCTTGTGGAAAATAAAAATAAGAATGATTTAGTCACTGCTTTAGATCATGAAAGGACATGTAAATATAAATTTAAGTTTCATCCTGAAAGTGTTAAGATTCTTTGTGAAGAGACAAACCATAATAAAAGAAAAATTAAGGGGGAAATTATAATAAATAGAAATAAAATTAATATAATTAATAGATAAGCTGTTAATGTTAAAATTTGACATTCATGGGATTTGAGGTGATGACGCTTGCTTCTGTTATGTTTTTTGAATTTAATGGCAGTTGAGAAAGATTATTGGAGGACAGTAGTTTTTTTTACTCTCTGAAAAATCATTTCTTGCAGTTCTTGAGATCAAGCCATGTGTGATTTTCCTTTTTAAAAAAATCTCAAAGAAGTTTACCAATTGTAAAAATTTCTGCAATTGCGTAGCATTTTTTGGCTCTGGATCATTTTTCACAGCTATAATTTTTTTTGGATTTGAATATTTTACATTTTTATTAATTAATATGTCCCAGAAATTTTATCACCCTCATAGATAAAATACATTTGTTGGCATTAGTTTTTTTACAATCTTTGTATACACTTATTTTTAATTCTATTTCACTGTCAGTAACTACTAATATGTCATCTATATATGATATAATGCCTTATACCTCTTACTAAATTTTCTATCTTTGCCTGGAAAATATATGGTTGTATGATTATCATGTATGGTAGTATACTGAACTTAATCCCATATGCATGTGTATAGATAATAATTCCACTGTTCTTTTGGTTGTGTAATTTGATGAAATACTGCTTTCAAGTCAAACTTTGTGATGTATTAAACTTTTTGTAAAGATGGTAGTACGTCCTTCATGCTAGGTTTGGAGTACACTTTTTTGTTAATGTTCTTGTTAGCCTTAATTTGATAGTCACCACAAATCCTTACTTTTCCATTTGGTTTTAGTACTGTGACTATTGGTGTAGCCCAAGCAAATTCCTCACAAGGTGTAATTATACCTTTACTTCATAAATTCATTTAGCCTTTTCAACTTTTGGCTTAAGCACAAAGGTTGATCTTCCTTTGTCTATATGTTGTGCATTATCTATTAACTAGTATTAATTGGTTTTATCTTAAACTTCGCTGCATTAGAATTAAAGTATTGTGGACATTTTCTCTTAATTTCAGCTATAATTTAACTCATTTCATAATATTAATTTTTATCCCTAGTGGTTTAAACCAACTTCTTCCTAATATTGAATTAATCTTTTATTCAATTACAAATAGTAGTAATTGCTTCCTATGAATGTTTATCACTAGACTTTTTAAATTCGATGTTAACTTTTCTCTTTCTAACAAATCCTGATCCAATCTTTCAATGCTATTGATATGTTGCCCCACTGTTGATCTCCATTTGTACATTTTGATTGCAGACGTTCTTGTCTAATTTAAGCATGACATCCATGTTTTTCAATTTGTTCCCCATTACAAATTTCTTTAGGCACTCCTCTCCTTAATTTACACATTCATTGTAAATCTTATTTTGTCATTTGTCACTTGCATAACTTTGACAAATGACCTTCCAATCCACAGTTAAAATAATTTTTTTTGTTTTAAATCTGCATTTAGATTTTAATTGACCTGTTTTCCCAAGGTAACAAGTAAGAAGAGTCTGTGTTAACTTTCTAGGTATATCTTGTGGCTTTGCCACATTTGTATTTATTTTCAAAATATTAGCCTCTGTTGCATTTTTAAAAGTTTCTACATAGTTTACAATGATATCCTATGTTAATGCCTGTTCAATAGCAACTTTGTATGTTAGTTCCTTCTCACTCAGTTTCTCTCTAAGCTTTACATCTCTTATCCCCGATTGTAGTTGATCTAATAACATATCATCAACATATGTTTTGAATTTTGGAATCCCCCCACTAAAATTCATAGAATTAAGTAGCATTCACATATAGCTTCTTTTTGCAATTGCATCTTCCCATGAAAACAAAGACTGAATGTAAATTTCGAAATTATAGGTTTGAAATATGCATTGAATGTTATTAATAACTCCTCATAGGGTATTTATTTGGATGGTTTTGGATCACATGAACGATTTGTGCCATTTAATACATATTTGCTAGACATCCATAATAGCATTACAACTTTGTTTATCATCTGTTACTCCATTCATAAGCATATACTTTTCCACATGATTCACATATATTTGCCTTTGGACCACATTTTTATTATCAAATATCATTCTCATATTCAGCATTGTCATTTCAACTGCTTCATTGAATTATCTCACACAAATTAAATTTTTTTGTCAAAATGATACATTTAATATTTTCCCCTTTGCTTTTAATTGACTATGCCACATAATATATCCACGGCCAATGAGTCAGTTGGCAGCTGGATAATTTTCATGGTTTATTAAAAAACAACATAAAATTTGATAATAATAATTTCAAGAGTTTATTTTACTCTGAATCTAATAATAATATTAGTAGAGATTAGTAATTCAACTAGGCATTTGCTAGTTGAGAACAGGATCTCTTAGATAAAGATTTAATATATATAAATGTTTCTTTAACTATGCAGTTTTTAATAAACTAATAATCAGCATTAAGCTAATGCACATGCGCTTTGTGGATTTTAACAATAAATGAATACTCTCATTTTTTCAAATACAAGATAAAGTATTTGTGAAAGAATAGAATGAATCACCTATTCTTTCAACCCAAACGTTTAAGTATGGAAAAATCTTAAGTATCTGGAAATAAGAGCGTGAACATATTAAACAATCACTTTAAATTACTTTTACTATGTCTGAATGAATGACGCCTGCGAAATTTACTAGAATTTAGGATATGTCATTTTTAAATGAAATTAAATATATGTAAATGAGATATTTATTTTATATAGCGTGATGTTTTTAAATTGCAATAAACTAATAATCAGCATTAACCTAATGCACTTGCGCTTTGTGGATTTTAACAATAAATGAATTCTCTCATTTTTTCAAATACAAGATAAAGTCTTTGTGATTGTTGAATATCTTCACACTCTCGTTTCCAGATACTTAAGATTTGCCCATATTTAAACGTTTGGGTTGAAAGAATAGGTGATTCATTCTATTCTTTCACAAAGATTTTATCTTGTATTTGAAAAAATGGAGTATTCATTTAATGTTAAAATCCACAAAGCACATGTGCATTAGCTTAATGCTGATTATTAGTTTATTGCAATTTAAAAACATCGCACTATATAAAATAAATATCTCATTTACCTATGTAGTTTTTGTAAATACATTATTGCTCACATACATTCTTTTGAGATAGCCAAATTAGATTCTTGAGTAGGTCTCTTCTTATTAACTTTCAGAGCATCAGCACTAACCACAAAACAAAACTTAAATTCAGCACTCAGTGCACCATTGTTGCACTGTTCATTTTTTTTCTTTTTTAAGTCTTTTTGCATAAAGTAAGACTTTTGTTAATCAAATTTTCCTGTTGCTTCTTACAGTTACTGATTTTTTTTCTGCATATCAATTATTTCTTTCTTTTCTGGAGTATTCTTGCAATATTAATATTTCTATATCTGTACACACACATATTTATTTATACTTTAATAAAATATACATGTACAAACAGTGAATATATATATCCATATTTTGTCAATAGATTAAATAATTTGCTGTACAAGTAAGTGACCATTAGTTTTATCTTGCTTGTACTTATATATATATATATTGTGCCAATGCCAAATTGGCACATGTATATAAAATAATTTTGTATAAAAATTATTATCAAAATCTTTCGGAAAAAAGAATTTGAAATAAAAGTTACAATTAATTACTTTAAAGAGGGGAGAGGGAGTTTTCCTATAAAAAAAATTAAAAGTTAAAAATCTCTTTTCATTCCAGTTTAGTAGAATAAATGCATAGATATGTGCGATGGTAAATAGAAATAAATGTTAGCTCATTAATAAGATAAATGCGTGTTAGAATAATATTAAAAAATAATAATAATAATAATTGAAATGAAATGTATTTAAAAACACATATAAAAACAATACGTTTATGAAAGTTACTACTAATCAAACAATCAATCAAAAAACATGTTGTCATAGGATTAGTTATCAAGGAATTTCGACAACACCTATTGCACTTATTCCCGGAGGATATCAAAACGAAAACAATTCACAGATATAAATAGCTAGATTTTATCGGACAGGCTAATTTGAGTTTGCAGTTTCAGTCTAGTTTTGCAGTGTCAGTTTACAGAAATGCAGTGCTGAAAAGTTTTTGGAAATATACGCTTGTGCTCCAGCCTTTTTAGTCCAACAAGATCATCAAAACCTGCCTGAGAAATAATGTCTGCATAACAACACAGAAATCCTCCGTCAAGCATTCAACTGTCTTCAAAATAAAACAAATGGATTCGCATAAAAATCTCTTCAAGAAACATTCAAATCTAACCGGTTAGATATAATCCATCAGAAGCAGCAGAAGCAGCCAACGATAAGAAAAAAAATCCTAGGTATACATTTTATTATTATCATTTATACGTAGTAGTCACCACTGTAATCCGTAAATATTCAAGATTCAAATTATATGAACTCTATCATACATAAAATGAATTATTGATATGTGTGTGTAAGTTTCAAATGCTATTAATGCTTTAGTATTATGTTTGTGAATGTGAAATGATTTAAAGGTCAAAGATTATTTATGCTTTTTTCTTAAAATATATTATCATGTGCTAATTTAAAAAAAATGTGCGTGTGTTAAAATTGGATTTATAGAAATGTTTATAATGCGTTAATGTTAGTTAATAAATTATCTTTAAAACTTAATTAATGATAAGTAAAATAAATTATCTTTAAACTTAAACTTTAGTTGTCGGTCAATTCTTCTTACCAACCTTTTATTAGTTATTTCGACCACCAATTTTTGTATAATTTATTACAGATTAAAATTAGACTGGGCTAGTTTATGGGATGGTTTCGAGCGCTGGATTATGAGCCTACTGACCAAAGACGTTGTTTATTCTTTTGAATAGATAGCTGGCGCCTGGAGTTTACTCCAAAACAAATAAAGTGTTTGGATAGTGGGGGTTTGAATCTAGCAGCCGAGATGGACCATTGTTGATAGTTAAAGCTATCAATAAGATCTCCCATTTTGCTCGAATGTGCCGGTTCATTCATGTAACCTTTATAAGATTATAAATGTATTATGAAGGAGTTTGAAACCGGCCAAAACTTATATATATATATAAGTAGGTGGTTGCAGCGGTTCGACCCGGTACAATATATATATATCAATAAGAAAATCATGTGATTTAACTTATTAAGCTTGTACTACTAATGTAATATAATGAGCATTCTAATAGCTATAAACAAGCTTTTCCAATAAATGCCAGAAGAGACAGCATTTAAAATCTCTATTTAGAATTATCTCTATCCTCAAACTAGTTTCGAGCTGACGGCTCTCCTCAGTGAGGCACTAGGATATTCAGACTCTAAATCTAAAATACCAACTCAAGCATGGCATTTTTCTAATACTTAACTATTAAATAAAAAATCTGAAAATTTCCAACATCTATATGTCTTCAAATCCAGCTATCTAACCTTAAATAGTCATATGAGACTGAACTAAATTCAGATACACCATATATTAATAGTTTTAGCAATATAACATTGCCAAAGATTCAAAAGCAAAACTATAATAGTAAGAAAATCAAGTCATACATTATGTGATTTAATTTATTAAGCTTGTACTACAAATATAATATAATGAGCATGCTAAGAGCTCTAAACAAGGTTTTCCAATAAATGCTGGAAGAGAAAGCATTTAAAATCTCTATTTAGAATTTTCCCTATCCCCAATCCGATTTTGAGCTGATGGCTCTTGATAGTAAGATGCTAGACTATCCAGACCCTAGATCTACAATACCAACTGAAGCGCAGGCTTTGGCGATGTTAAAGCTTTTAATATATGGTGTATTTTAATTTAGTTCACTCCCATATGACTATTTAAGTTAAATATCTGGATTTTAAGATATATAGATGTCTGAAAATTTTAGATTTTCTATTTAATAGTAATTAAGTATTAGATAAATGTTGTGCTTGGTTTGATATTTTAGATCTAGTGTCTGAATATGCTAGTTTTTTACTGAGGAGAGCCATCATTTCAAAAGTGGTTTGAGGATAGGATAATTCTAGATAGAGATTTTAAATGCTTTCTCTTTTAGCATTTATCGGAAAAGCTTGGTTAGAGTTATTAGCATGCTCATTATATTATATTTGTAGTACAAGCTTAATAAGTCAAGTCACATGATGTATGATTTGATTTTCTTACTACTATACTGGTCAAAATGTATGTCCATCCAACAAGATTTAGAATCTAAGCAAAAGTCCCCCGAATCCAATCATGCACGAGATACATGGGTCAGGAGCAATCATGAATTCTAACCTACTATGGACATCACCTATGGTGATACTACATAAATTAATTATTTCTGAGCCCGGTGCTACAGCGTTTTGCATGATAACTCAGCTGATGATGATGATGAGAGATTGAGTGAACTCGAGATATAAGTTAAAAACATACATAAATATAAATGTTATTAAGGAGATTTGAACAACTGGATTAAGTTTAAAAATATAAATATTTATTGTGACAAAAATTCAAGATGATTTTATATATGTATAATCAACTTCACGCAGTTTAAAATATTATGTTGGTTACAAATATTTGGCAATCTTGATTCATTTATTTTATTTTAACAAATATCAATTTAGTGTGGCGGTTACAATAATGAACGTATATTTAAAATAGGATTTTATTCAATGTTACAAAAATGGATTTATCTGGATGGTTGGGGCACGTTTATACATTAAAACACATATAAAGATATGACAATAATAGAGTTTCACTGTTCGTACGACTTTAATGGAATGACCCTGGCACCTGATACATGGCTTTATTTTAATTCATAGCATTTATTGATAACACTTAAATAAGGATACATTCTGATCAGCAAGCAGACTAAAAACATTATTTATTAAACATTTTCGACATTTAACTATCAAATATTGTGAAACTCTATCAATATAGGGAATGGCTTATTCAATAAAGGGGAGGGCAGTTTCATGAGAGGTTGGATCTAAAACTCCAATGAAAAATATTTAAAGAGAAAACGTTTCATTATCACACATCATTATGGTTTATTTTGTTAAACAGGTCAAAAAAAGAAATATAAGAAATTGGGTGCTAGCATAATGTCAGTGAGAGAGAGAATGGCAACTTAGGCCAAGAAAACGTCATTCTATTTGAAGGTGGTACACCAGCTTCATGACTGATAGTACCAAAGGAAAGGTAGGTAGGACGTTACTATGGGTCCGGATCACGGCAAAACCATACAAAGCTTCAAATACCCTAACCTGCATGTTTCAGGAGTAGACTTAGACCTCTGTTATGAATGAGAATAATAAAAAAGGATGGAAGACTTCAAATCCCCAGCTTGAGATACAGGCGAATCAAAGCAGTATATAAATATATATTTTAAGGAGAAGAATGACAAAGGAAGACGATCATAAATCCCTGGAATGAGGTACAGGCAATTCAGATCAGAGCCATATGTGCCTTATTAATAATTTCTGACATACACCAGCAACACAATTATAAAATATGAAATCATTGGTTTTAAATACTAAAATAAAGCCTTAAGTAGTTTAACCAATACGTAATGATATGTTAAAATTAATGACCCGATGTAAGATAATCATTTATCAAAAGTTAAAACTATAATTAATGAAGCGTGCATTGCTCCCATTTCTCGAATCAATACTATTTTGTTTAACATATAAAAAAAACTAAAATTCACGCACTTAAAACTGCAAATAACAAAATAAGATAAGGTTGCCAGTCTTTTTTGATGATTATGATCAATAAAGAAGTTAATAAAATTAACAGACACCAATATCCACTCCAGATTGCAAAGTATTTATACATTTTGTATAAAGTTACGATAAAATAATTTTTTAAAAGCATGCATTCATTTACAATACAAACTCAATCTTAAAGCTATTTAGAAATAAACACATGAAATAATTACCCCCCCCCTCTTTCTATTCCACAGTGGGATATAGAAGAAGTTCATAAGACTGGGTTTGATTGGCATTTATAAATAAAATTAAGTGAAAAATATAAAAATATCATTAAAAATAAATTATAATTGCACTAAATTATAAAAATAATAAGCGTGAGTTGGATGAAAAATTTTATAGTAGTATTAATTTGGATAATAGAGAATTGATACAAAGAAAATAATTATTAACTTAATATATTCGCTGATTGGCAAGTTAAAAGAGATTCAAAATAAAGAGTACATTAATTTTAAAAAGTTAGAGGTTAGAATTTAGGTACTACGATTATAATGACTGGGCTCGTTACCTCAGGATTGTATGGAATAAAGTACTGATGAATCTTCTGTGACAGGCAGCATTCTTTGATTTAAAACATGTTTCTTGGCCTCGGCAGTTCTTTGATGGCATGGGCACTCTTGTGTGGTAGGAGTTACATCTCTGCACAATGAAGAGTTGAGCTGAACATTGAGGGGAAGGCGGCTTAGGCCCCTTTTTTTCAAAAATTAAACAGATGTGGAGTTGGCTAGTGATGATTGACCAAAACTCTTGACACACTAGATTTTTAGTCCTATTTATACCAGTTTTTAGTTATTCAAAGAATGTTTTTAATTAAACTTCTTAACTCTTAATTGAATCTTCAATTTACAGAAATACTTTCTCTATTGTTATGGGAGATGCAATCACTAGATAACTGTCCAAAAATAAATTCAAATCAATTTTCAGCTTGGACATAGTTTTGATAAAAATGTTAACAGCTAACTAAAATTAATTAGCTTTGTTTTAAATTTTACTTTCATTAACTTTAATTTAAAAATTCCTTTTAAAATTGTGAAACAAACTAATGTTTCCACCCTTTTAATTACTTTTAGACAGTTAGCGGTTGCATCTTCCATCTTGAATTTTTATGTAGTTTTATAAAGAAAAATAATTACAAAGTAATAAAATATAATTAAGAAAAAAAATACAAAATTATTTACAATATTTGTTTGTGCATTTATATGTATAAAAGCTCCGTTAATATATGTATATATCTGAGTCGCATCTATAAAAGTTAATATTTAAAATTAAAGAAAATTTTTATTTGAGATTTATATTTATAAATTTTTATAGATGCTTCTCAGAAATACACATGTAACTTATATACATATGACAAAAAGAAGCGGGGTGAAATGTGGGTTAAGTGGTAGAATAGTGAAATTCGATCTTGAACTAAGATCGACTGTTTCACACTTCTCCACTTAAAATGACAAAAAAAAATGAATGAATCCATTTGCGACTGAAGAACAACCAATTTTCTTTCAGAACAGTACTTAATTATTTAATATGTTATCTAAAAAAATTGTTTATGATGGTGCCTTTTCTCTTTTGCACTAAAGGTTTGTGGCCTTATTTTCCCTGTCTTCAACTGTCTCCTGCACTACTATCTCAGTTGCTCCCCCATAATTTAGTTTACCTGCCTGTTATCATGAACTGCCGGCTACATTATATATATAAAGAACATCTGGTTCACTGATTAACATATGATTATAAACTAACTATTCATATATAAATATGGAAAGCACACAAATTTTTTTAAACAAAAACAAAACTACCCTGTTCCTTGGCTTTTTTACTTTCCATCTTGTCTTGGTTATCTTCCGCCCCTAGAATAGACTCGAAGTTTTACTATTATTACATAGTCATTATTATAGGTATCATATTTGCTTATTGATTTACAAAATTTGTTCATAATTAAAATGGATTCTCTAATACAACCCACTCAATTCAGGTTCGAATTCACCTTCATTAAATTCTGTGTTTTAAAAGAACACCTGTTGGCAAATTTATATCAAGGTGCCAGCCAACAAGGTGACACAGAATGTACAAATAAAATATGGGTCACTCAATTCTTATGTACAAAAAATATATTTTGTAAGAATTGTCCTACTTTTCAAAATGTCCTGATAATTACATCCTTCTTTTACATATATGTACTACATTTTTATATACATATGACATTAAATATGATTATATTATTGGATGTATAAATCTGAGAGTAAAAAAAGTTACAATGACTGGGCGTATAAATCCGGGAAAAAAATCTTACACATATACATTATTCGGTGTTATTCACAAGAGAAAAAAAAAACATATATATATATTAAACACTATTCAGGGTATTGCCAGGTGTGAGAGTAATTAACGAAGTCCCACGACTGGGCATCCAAACCCGGGAAACTATTGTAGTTTTGATTTTGAGGCTTTAATGATTTTATATTGCTAAAGTTATTAATATATGTGTATCTGAATTTAGTTCAGTCCCAAATAGTTATTTAAGTTACATAGCTGGATTTGAAGACATATAGATGTCCGAAAATTTCATATTTTCTACTTAATAGTTAAGTAGTAGATAAATGCTGTGCTTGAGTTGGTACTTTAGATCTAATGTCTGAATATCCTAATGCCTTACTGAGGAGAGTCATCAACTCAAAATCGCTTTGGGGATAGGGATAATTCTAGATAGAGATTTTAAATGCTTTTTCTTCTGATATTTATCGGAAAAGCATGTTTAGAGTTATTAACGTGTTCATTATATTATACTGTGTGTATGTATATATATGTATGTAATATAAATAAAATGTCCATTAATTAAAACAAAATTGTAATTTTAATAAAAATAAATTTAATGGTTTATAAACTATTATAAATAATTCTTAAATCCACAGAAGTACTTTCGGTTAATTTCTTAAACCTGCTTCAATTGCCATTAAATTAAAAAAAACAAAACAAAGCGGAAGCAAACGTCATCAATTCAAATCCCACGAATCTCGTATTTTAATGTTAGCAGCTTGTCTATTAAATGCATTTTATTCCTATTTATAAAAGTTGCCTCCTTAATTTCTCTCTTCATGAAGAATATTCACATTTTCAAAATCAAATTTAAATTTATATTTACATGTTTTTTCATGATCAAAGAAAACTGAAGGAGACATTAAATCACCATTATTTTTACTTTTTACATGCTTATATAACAATTCATGCTCCCTCAATCTCTTCACAATACTGGACCTAGATTCACCTATTTGTGATAGCGTACAATCACAAATTTTTTTTTTTTGATATATGACACTACCATACCTGTCAAGCAGAAACGTAATGTCATGTATCAAATTTTTAGTGATTGTATGCTATCATATATAGGTGAATCTAGATGCAGTATTGAGAAGAGATTGAGAGAGCATGAATTGTTATATAAGCATGTAAAAAGTAAAAATAATGGTGATTTAATGTCTCCTTCAGTTTTCTTTGATCATGAAAAAACATGTAAATATAAACTTAAATTTGATTTTGAAAATGTGAAAATTCTTTATGAAAAGAGAAACCACAACAAAAGAAAAATTAAGGAGGCAATTTTTATAAATAGGAATAAAATGCATTTAATAAATAGACAAGCTGCTAACATTAAAATACGAGATTCGTGGGATTTGAATTGATGATGTTTGCTTCCGCTTTGTTTTTTTGAATTTAATGGTAGTTGAGGCAGGTTTAAGAAATTAACCGAAACTACTTTTGTGGATTTAAGAATTATTTATAATAGTTTGTAAACCGTTAAATTTATTATTTTTATTATAATATACATCTGGGTCTCGTTTTATGCAGATTATATTAATGCGATTTTGAAGTTATGCGATTCATGTTTCTTCTTAATATCTTTCATATTTCACTATATTTATTAGATATCAAGAAATTTAAATTATTAATAACTGATTTTGACTTGAAATACTTTTTTTTTTTCAAAAATATAACATTATATTAGCAGCTAATGTGAATATGGCCTGAAACTGTATTTAGAATCTTAGCTTCTATGTAAATAACCGACTTATACTAATGAGTAAATAATAATAATAGATTTATACTTATGTATAAAAATATCATAATAAATATTCCAAAATTTTAAATTTTTAAAATGTATTTTGTTAGATATAACAGAAATAAAAAATTTTTTTAGATTATTAAAATAAATAACAAAGATTTTATTGATTTTTTAAACTGAAAATAATCTTTCTAATGATAATGTATAATCTTTTTGTTTTGATTGTGATCTCATTTTTTTTAATATAAAAGCAGAACACCATTAACACAGCAGAAGACCGAAAGTGGCGCTAGTTGTACATCATGTCATGAATCTGATTCACAAACGAACGCATATTGAAACGGTTACACCTGTTTCATCTATTATTTTCGATAATACTATACATTTGTTACACTCAGATGACGTGTATTTCTTAAAATTTTAAAAACTTTGTGCTTATAATATTGCGAGTATGTGTGTATATAATCATCCTATTAATTATAAATATAAAATTACAGTCTCAAATATTTATATATGGGCATATTCAGTTAGATTTGTTAAAACTGAAATAAACATAACTGTGTAATTAAAACTTATCTATATAGCAGCAGAATAAGTTTAAAATTATAATATTACTTATTTTTCAAATTTCTTTCTAAATAATTATTTTAAATCAGTATTCATTTTGAATAAATTCCAAGTTAGATAGTTTTCAATTCTTTTGTTTGCTTAAAATTACAAGCAGAAAGTTTTATCAGTTTTAACACCTCGTTCTAAAAATAAATCTTTGGCCAAAATTTGACCTATTTGAAAATTATAACTAAGACCAATTATAATATTCAGTCAGGCATAAATCTATACATAAATCTATACAAAATTGCTTGTGACCATTCTCTTGAAAATATATCTTTTAACTATGACATCAATTAAAACAATAGAGCCTTTCCAGGTCCAGATTTAGCTATACTTAATATTTTTACTAACTGGATATGTGGTTAAAAGCTAGTTTAAACTAGTCATCAGGTGATGTGGCACGACTCAAAGTAGGAGGTAACTACTGTCAAAAATATAGCATAAAAAGGGGCCCAAATAGCCACCAAGGTCCTCTTCCATCCATTCATCATCATCCGTGTTAAATTTTTCTGTTGCTGTGAAAATTGTGCTTGCTGCCGAAATTATTTGCAAAGACCAGAGCTGAAGTTAAATAAGAATTCCTGCCATTTAAGAAAGCTGAATCTAAAAAAAACAACATCCAAGCTGCTATAAAGATGACCGTTGGCTAGAAGGCAAAGAGACAGCCGTTTGATCTTCCACGAGCGGCTACCGATAAGAGAGGAGCTCAACCATGCCCAGCACAGTAAGAAAGAAGCTGTACCTGAGAGACCAGAGAGTTCATGACCAGAGAAATGGGGAAAGTTGCCACAGAAATAAATTTGCGAAGCTGCATCCAGACTAAAACCTAAGAGAAGCCCAGCCTGACTGAATAGAGAGAGAAGCCTATCGAACAATGCCTTAAAGACTTTCCGGTAAATCCTTTCGGCCAAATATTAAATTTCATAACTAAAACATACCCTAAATGAAAGCTAGCTAACAAATAAATCACATAATTAATTATATTTTCTAAATGTTCCACTAAAATGTTTATCTTAAATTTATTTAAATCTTAGAACTCTAAAAATTCTTGCTTGATCATTAATAATTTTAAATAATCCTAAACATCTAGTTTCTATGAAATCATACAACAAATTCTTATTCCTAAATTATCATCTTATTGATCGTTTTATGCAATTTACTCTTGTGTCATCTATCTTTAGTTTTAAGTTCATGTTTATTGATTTATGCTGTGTTTTTATCAGAACAGAGTCTGGTGTGTTAATGAGTTATCGGGGGAAGGGGGAAGTGAGCAATCACTTTTATTATATCAGAGTATTGCGATATAAAGAATACAGCTAAGACTCTTTTCTGAATTATATTTGTGCTGGAGTGAATCGGTATTTATAATGCCCGAACAAGTTATTTAAAATCTTTTGCTAAAGTTATTTAAAAATGTATATTTGCGTATATTATTTAAAGCGCATCTTTTTCTCAAGTTATTGAAAATGGAAATCTTTTACTAAAGTTATTTAGATATATATTTGACGTGTGTTATTTAAAACGCATCTTTTTCTTAAGTTATCTAAAATGAAAAGGTTTGCTAAAGTTAGTTAAAACGTATATATTGTGTATGTTATTTAAAACACAGATTTTGCACAGATTATTTAAGAATTATATTTGCGTAAGTGATTTAAAATATATCTTTTGCCAGTTATTTGAAAAAGTATATTTTATGCAAGCTATTTAAAATATAGGTTTGCCTTCGCTATTTAAAACATTTTGCATTATCAGTAAGGCCTAATTTGACGAATTATTTAAGATGAGTAATTTATTTTAAAAATCAATAATTTGTGTGAGCTATTTTATAACTCTTATTTTATTATCTAGGGATCAGTTTGATATTAGATGTAGATTATAATACAAATAACTAATGTTCTCAGTTCTAAAAAATCTTAAGTTTGCTATAACTTCGTTTAATTAGAGAATAAATAGCTATGCAGATAACCTTAAATCAGATTCTCATTATCGCCATTTTATTTTATAATTTGATAATCTCATTTATGAACTGACCGGTGGTAGTAGCACTGAAGAAGCTAAAATTTTGGCGTGATTAATTTATAAAATATTACTCTAGCATTGCGAATGTATTGCTAATTAGCATAAATATGCATATCTACTTGTTATGTCTATAATGGCCCATCTCAAGATTGTTCCACGTCCAGCCACGCCTCGAAAGTTTAGCCAACTGCGACATTTCTTCGTATTTCATCAAGTCACGCCTCGAAAGTTTAGGCAAATGTGACAATTATTCTTACTTAACCGAACCAAAGCGTTTCCAGAGGGCTCATAAGCCACTCTTCTGTTCACTTAATAAAAAGGCCTCTTCCATTATAGCAAGCAGATCGATTAGGGAACCGTTTACTAGATAATAAACCCCAATTAAGAATTCATTCGATGCGCACTTATCTGATACTATAGTTTCTAACGCACTAGAATCTGACGTGCCACTGCCACCACTTCTCAAAACTTCCCTAGAAAATAACTTCGGCTTTGATCCTCCGATCTAGAGTCTGATTTAATGCGTTTATCTGTATAACAATTATATATCACGCAAATGTCTCTATAATATGATTTTGAATATATTTATAATATAATCTTAAATTTAGTAATTATAATATACTCTTAAACTTAGTATTAATAATATAATTTTAAACTTAGTAATAATGATATAATCTTGAACTGAATAATAATATAATTCTATCACTTGCCAATAAATCGATCACTCTAGCTAGCTAACTATAACCGATTTCAAATATATAAAACATAGCTTGAATTAGTACATGAAAGATAACATAAGCTTATTAAAAAGTCAATTGCTTTGATATTATTTTATAAACTATAATCCACCCATTGCTTTGTAATATTATTTTATAACTCTGAGAATCCACTCAATGCTTTGTAATATTTTATAACCCTGAGAATCCACTCATTGCTTTGTAATATTATTTGATAACCTAGAGAATACACTCATTGCTTTGAAATATTATTTTATAACTCTTGAGAATTCACTCAATGCCTTGTAATATTATTTTATAACCTGAGAATCCACTCATTGCTTTGTAATATTGTTTTATAACCCTGAGAATCCACTCATTGCTTTGTGATATTATTTTATAACCCTAGTAGTCACTCACCTGCGTGTGAGCTAGCTATACACAACTTACTATGCTTTAGTATTTATTAAATGTTATATTCAATTTATGAAATATAAATTTGTCTCAGTCTCATTACTTGCTCATTATCTTATGAATCACTAGTTAAGTTATATAATAGAATATGTAATAGGGGGGAATGTCTCATGTTTTACTGCTTTGCTATTGCTGGAATGTGATCAAAGAGATATCGAGTGTAACCTCAGGCATGTCATTCGCGATGGGTTGACTTGGAAGCACGAGTGAGGGAGTTAAGGTATGATCAGATGTAGGGTATTACTATCCCGACTTGGTCAGCTTTTGGTTCTCTGGCTTGGACTCTCAGTCTGTTGAGCAAATGTACAAACCTGACCGTTACAATATTCTCAAATAGCGGTAATGATTAAAATATGTATGAAAAAATATAAAATTAAATACTGTAGTTAATAAAAAAAAGTTTGTCTTGTATTAATTTTTTTCTAATATTTGAAATTTTTTATTAGTCATACTTTATTTCCTTATTTTTAAAATGCAAATTTTAAAGTAATTTTTCCATGTTGCTTTGCTTTTATGCGATTTCTGAAAATTACTGGAACATATCCCCCATTTTTCAAGGTAAGTTAAGTCTATGTTTGTGCGATTTCTTTTGTGCATGTTTTTTGGGGAACCCATCTACCACATAAAACGAGACCCAGGTGTATATATATTATATGTTGTTATTTCAATTGATTTGTGAATAGATTTGAGTCCATGAATCCTGAAAATTCAGTGTTTCTTTAGAAATGGCAATCTGGTAATTTTCAGTAAATTTCCCATATGTATATTTAGAGTAAAACTAAAGCTATTAAAAAGTATATAATTACTGATCTAGTGCCAGATATATATATATAACGAAACTTAAATATATTCCAAACAATGGTAAACAATTTATAATATAATATAATATAAATAAAAACTCATAAAGAAATATTTTCAATTATATTCATAATCATTATCAACTCAACTTTCAAAATGGAATCATCTATTACCAACCGGAAACACATGTCGATTTAAATATCCCACAATTCATTAATCGTAACATTTGCTGACTGTCTGTTTATTATCGTATTTTTATACTTTCTAATAAAAACTGCCTCTTTAATTTTTCTTTTTTCATTATCTCTCTCTTGGCCTAAAATTTTTATTTTATTTATATCAAAATTAAAGATTTAAGTTTGGACTGTGATGATGTTTTAGAGTCATTGGATGTTTCTGAGATGTATGGATCTATTGATAGAGTTGATTCAATTAAGATAATTCATCAAGCTTTATTGGAGAAGAAAGTGGATAATCAATATGTTTTCTGATGAAGGCTTTAAATTTTATTGAACAAAATATTGTTGCATCCTTTAATGGTAAATTTTATAAGATGAGTAAAGGATGGCCAATGGGATTACCAATGGTGGCACAGTTATGCAGTTTTGTTTAGTCATATTATGAAGAAAAGATTTTAAATAAATTTATATTTATGGGAAATATTAAGATATATACGAAATATGTGGATGATGTTTTTATATGTGCTTCTTCAGAAATGATTGATAAAATTTTTGATGAATATAATAAATTAAAAGGTCTTAACTCGACTATGGAGAAAGAATATAATAACAGTATTAAATATTTAGATTTGATAATTTCAAGGAACAATAATATGATTGACTATAAATTGTTTATTAAACTTATTGAAACCAGAGGGTATATTCCATATTTATCTAAAGTGCCACATGATTATAAAATGGCTGGTTTTAGGTCTTTTTTACATAGAAATAATATTTTGTGTAAATATGCATGTGATAAAAAGAAAAATATTGAAAATTATGTAAGTGAATTATTAAGTGTAGGTTATAATATAAAAGAAATTTATCAAGTGGTTTGTCAATTTAGTAAGAACATTAATAGAAATACTGGTGATGAAGAAATTGAGAGTAAGAAGTGGATTTCTTTGCCTTTTTATAATAATAATCAAGTAAAATTTATGAAAAAAGTTTATAATAGTATATATAATGTTTCATTTTATGGATCAGGTAATTTAAATAGAATGGTTAATAATTCAAAAGATAAGTTAGAAAAAATAACGTAATATAATTTATAGAATTTTTTGTGGGTGTAACTTATCATATGTAGGGGAATCTAGATGTAATATGGAGAAAAGAATTAAAGAACATAAATTGTTGTATAAAAGAGTTTTGAAAAATGTACAGATATGTAATGATAATAATAATGAAGTCAAGTTATATACTGAATCTGTTTTTTATGATCATGATAAGAGAATTGTAATTTTAAATTTAATTTTGATATAAATAAAATAAAAATTTTAGGCCAAGAGAGAGATAATGAAAAAAGAAAAATTAAAGAGGTAGTTTTTATTAGTAGGTATAAAAATACGATAATAAACAGACAGTCAGCAAATGTTAGGATTAATGAATTGTGGGATATTTAAATCGACATGTGTTTCCAATTTGGAATATATTTAAGTTTCGTTATTGTATTATTAATATTAACGAACATTTATTTTGTTTTATATATATATAACTATTCCAGCAAAAATGTTAAAAGCAAAAATTGACGATGGCTGCTACTTTCATAATTTATCAATTTTAGTGTTGATAAAATCAAAAGATAGTAAGTTGTCTGAAACTAAAAATTAAGTGGCATGACATCTGGTAATCTCTGATGATAACTTACACAATAATTGGTGCTATTATAGAAAGAGGAGAAATGCTCTTGTAAAATAGCAAGATCTAAAAGTCAAATAATTTTGCATAGTTGTTGAGATATACATTTTACATAATATATTATTAAAATTTTATCTTAAAAAAAGATTTTCTTTAATGGAAAATTATCATAGAACATGTAAAGTTGTATATAAACAATATGTAATATTCACTTTAAATATGCAAAGTATTCATGGTTGTAAAATATGTAAAGTTAAATAATGAGTGGTAATATAATTATTAGAGTTTTAAGTTAAAAGTTTATCTTAAAATTAGATTAAATTTAATTGAAGTAAATTAGCCATCGTTTTGCTTACTGTGAGCTGGATTTTATATATGTAGAATGTATAATGTAAATGCAATTGTTAGATCACTGTTGAATGATTAAAATATTCTATATATATATGATGGTTATATTTATAGTTTTATTCTGTGGATTTGGGGTCAGATCCAAAGGGTCACTTCAGTTAATGAATTAACATTATTAATAAATTTGAGATCAGACTCTAAAGAATCATCTCTGTAATTAAGTTGAGTTATTATTAAATTAGGATTTGGACTTGAAGCAGCCACTCTCTAGAATTATCTTTGTAAGAAAGATATAATGGTTATAACAATGTCATATTAGACATATATGTTTGACAATGCTATGATGCTAATGATATGAATGAATATATTGTATTTGTAAAGTCGGCCATACGTAGGATTATATCCAGGTTATATTAAAGGCTAGGGAATTACACTGTGGCAAGCATGCTCAATCATATAACCATGTTAGTATTATAAGATATAATTGAAAGATTAATGTTTTGAAATTAATTAAAATAAACTTTGGACTCTTTACACAACATTATTTCTTGCCATTATGGGTGTGAACTAAAAATTCAAAAATAAATCAGAAATAGCTAATTAAAATAAAGATTACAAATTATTATGATGTTGTCTGTAATGTAAGCATGTGTAGGGAAAAGAATAATATAGTATATCATGTCTGACAATTATGATAAACTTTATAAATAAACTACTGTTTCATTATTTGTTTAAATAATGTGCTAGCTTCTTTAGATATAATATTATGTAATCTGCATATTTATTCCATGTCCATTTCATTGGGAGTAGCTTATTTTCTACATGACCTACATAGATACTGCAAATAGTGGTACAGTGATAATTATTATCATAAATGAAAGAAAATATTTTGAATCTTGTTAAAGTATATAAAGAATGTGCCCATATATTTTCTGATGTTTAAAGTCATGTAGTACCCAAATCAATTAAAATAAATTTAAATTACTTAAACATACATAAATTGACCATTACAATATATAGAACATTTTATAAAAAATGCTTTTATTTAATTTGAGGAGTAATATATTAAAAACCCCAAAAAAATAATTTTTTTCTTTAACTTCAATTTGCATTGGTATATTTAACATGAAAGAAAAGTGAGGGTGTCCATAAATTAAGCAATTCAAGCACTACTTTTAAAATTAGTGATTGAATTAATTAATTTATAAATGTTCCTGTTACAGTTGAAGGAAAAAATATTTTTTGGTTTTTAGTGCATTACTCCTCAAATAAAAGTATTTTTTACAAAATATTTTGTGTATATATTACTTAGTTCATTTTTAGTATTTAGATATTTAGTAACAGACGTTTTTTTATCTATTTTTATTGAGATTTCAGAACAGAGTATATAAACAATGTGACCATATTTTTAGTTTTTGAGATAAAATTCACATGCACATTAAAAATTATTTGCAATATTTTTTTGTTTATGAAGACAACATGTTACAAAAAGCAAATATTTTATTAAAGAATCAAAAGAAATTGGGATTTATTTGTTTTTTTTTTTGTATTTTAATTAACAGTAAATGCCCTTTAGTAAAATATTTCATATAAGTTATTTAAAAATATATATATACTGCCATCTTGTGCAGCATTATTGAAAACTTATTAAACTGATGTCATATATTTTGAAATACAGATCATTAACACTTTTAGGCTAGACAAGCTTGAACTATATCAGTTATATTACATTGTCATTAATAACTAATATGTGTACAAACTTTGAAAAAAGTCCATTCAACAGAAATGTGCTAAAAACTGATTACAAGATTTAAACAAAACAAACAGAATTTTTAAGTTAGATAAAATCATTTAACAAAAGAAACAATTGCAGTTCAGTTTTTACTGGGTTAAAGGAATTTCATTTTATTTCATGATCTGAATTGTTTTCTCATCAAATTATTATTTATTTCATTTTATTTGATTTCATACTTGGACTTACTTTTTGATTTAATGTTAATTTTATTTCTCTGCAAACATTTAATATATAATATATTTAAAATTTGTTTAATAATATTATTTGATAAAATGAAAAATTTTAATAAAAAATATCTTACTCATTTATGTGATATATTATTTTAATGATGTGTGAAGCTCCTCCAGATCAAACCAATGCATTCTATAATTTTTTTTTATAACAAAGTAAAACAAATGGAGTTGCTATATATCAGTGTAAGATTGGATATAGATTGAATGGAAAAGCAGAAGTGTTTTGTACTGCCAATGGTTTATGGACTGATCTGCCTTCATGTGATAAGTCATTCCATTTCATTTGCAATAATTATTTTTTTTTCTAATTCAAGATTTCTTTTGATAATGTTTTAAAATAAAAACAATCACTTTAGCCTTTTTGCATTAAATATGTATTGAATGATTTATATTATTGTAATTTTACTTTTTGCCAGTATCTTTTATCTTTACAAATATATACCCTCTCATATGTATATTGCATATACACTGTGGAATTTTTCAATGGTAGAGTTGTAATTTGAGGGATAACTGTTTTTAAAATGATTATCATTTGAGGAAAGTTATATGCCAATTTGAGCGTATGCATTGTGCTCAAATGTCATATGTCTTCATAAATTTAATACACAACTGGTTTTACACTTTTAGGTCAATGGTCTTTTACTTATTTTCTTCCTATATTCTGAATGTCTAGTTTCGTAACTTTTTTTTGATATTTAACTGACAGTTTTGTTTTGAACTCAAGGAAAAGATGAATAAAAAGCATTGATTATAAAAAATAAATTAATTGTATACTAAATTCATAAGATCATTGCTAGATATCTCAATGCAAAGCAGAAAGTGAAAACCATGATTGCAACTATTTTATGATATATATATATTTGTAGTGTTATGTGGTCACCCACCTGAAATTGAAAACTCACATTCTAATTTTTCAATACCAAATGGAACTCATGGTATTATAATTTATCACTGTAAAATTGGATATGTTTTAAGAGGTCCAAAAGAAGTTCATTGCAGTCTACAAAATAAATGGAGCAATTTTCCTTCATGTGAATGTAAGTATTTTTAATATGACTATCGTGTTATTTTTACATTCTGTTATCATTCTTTCTATTTTTTATTTGAAACAAATAAATATACACTTTATTATAAACCCAGCCAAAATACATATTCATAATAAATGGCATATAATTTTTTAACAATATAATATTTTATATTAATATTGAAATTTCTCATTTAAAGCATTTTTGTGATTATAAGCATTACATATAGTATTATGTGATGACAATTCACTATTGGTAGTTGAAAGTTGTCATGATTTTTATTTTTATTTTAAGTATAGTTTTGAATATAATTTTAATGTTCATGTTTAATTACATTATGATTTTGTTTGTATGTTTAATTTTAAACTTGTTAATAATATATAATCTAATTCAATTGTAAAATATGCATGGACATGATACTCCAGGATTCTTAACACCTACTAACCCTAAGCTAGTAAATTGCTTTTTTATAATTAATCTGAGATAAACAAACACAACCTTAAAGTAATTGCATGGTATAAAAATGTTAGAAAAATTTTTAACCTAATATTTACAAAATTTAAAACTAATTTTCTTTATTTCAGTGAAAGCTTTTGGAATTTCATACATGGACAATCCTATCTTATTTCATACCTTTGAATAGATTTGTGGAAATAGGTTTATTAAATTGGTTAATATGTTTAATCTGATACTACAAATGTATACAGTGTGTCTGGGAATGTTAACCTTTTTTCATTTAGGGAAAACAGGTTATGGTCATGTTGACATTATATTATAATTAGCAACTGTCTTTCTTTGCCAGATATTTTTATGCGTAGTTACTAAAACAACTTTGTTAATTAGTTATATTATATTCTATGCTTTTCTTAGAATTTATTTTGTAGTTTTATTATATAGTCGTTTTAAACTAGTTGTTAGTTGCAATTATTGTTCCTGGAAATTGTGTTTATTCATGATTGTGACATTTTGCATGTTATATTAATCGGGTAATAACAGTAAAATGATGAAACAATGTTTTAAATTAAAAAATTGATTACTAAAACAATTGCATGAATCAAAATATTTTTTATTAAGATGCAATATTTTCCAGTGTTTAAAATTGAGAATACAACATATTTTTTTATCTCATATATTTAATGACATGATTATATAAGATTTTTCAACTTTTTTTATTGATTATTAGAAATTTGACATTTCATGCAGTTAAAATTCTCTAGAGATTAATATATGTATGATGGCTTTATTTAATTATATGTACTCTATTTTTGACTAATATTACCAAGAAAGCAGTGATGCCTGATTTTTTTGCTGTATCTAAGATTATATTTGCTGTTCATTTTAATTTTCTAATTGACCTTATTGTGTAAAGTTTAGTGAGTCTAATCTCTAGGATACTTATATATAAAACAACAGCTCTCAATAAATGTTATTAAAAGAAAATCATCATTTATGTAGATGTTTTCAACACATAGAGTGAAGCCAGAATTTGACATCATAGAAAAGTACTGAAGAGTTTATTAATAAGTATATCTTAAGGAGTGGAAGATTAAATGCACTTCAGCTAGAAGAAATATATTTATAACACCTGTATTTCTGATGTATAGATTTAACTCATTGTATCCATGTGAAAAAAGACAAATAAAGTATAATGTTTTTCAACTGCAAAAAAAAACAACAACAACAACAACAATTTTCTAAACAATCAGATACTTCACTAACACATACAAACAATATTAATAACAAATTTTCTTTTATTAAGAAATAGTATAAATAACCACTTTTAAATCTTTTATGTCATTTCTGTAATTTTAAACCATGATTGCATATGAGATTGAAATCATATCTATAATCTTTTTAATTCAAAAACGAAAAGCACTTGTTATCAAAGACAATGACTGCTCCCATTAAATCAATTTTTTATCACACTTAATAATGCCCAACATGAGATATATGTCTGGCATTCAAACTTCGTATAAAATCCCAAGCAATAAAGCCCAGTTCTAGCACTTCTAGCTCTCAATCTTTCAGTTATTTACTTTATTTATTGTTGAATACTTTATTAGTACAATGAAGTTGCAAATTATGCTGTTTCAAAGTAGTACATGACTAATTACATGCTATCTAATAAAACTGTAAACAAACAAACAAAAATATAAATAAATAAAAAAAACATTAAAATTTTTAAGTTTAATATATTTTACAATGCATAGGCAACAATTTTTTCATCTCCGAACTCCATATGCAAATATGGTAACTGTGTATACATTCACTGAATATGGAAATAAAGTTTTTTCCCACACAAATTTATTCTCATGTCCCAAAATTGAGGGATAATTTTCGTTGTATTGTTATTTAGTTTATTTGTTTATTAATAGTTTTCAGAATAGAAAGATAAACTTGTTGAGATAAATAAAGTTTTTTGTGTGATTTAATTTATTATTAAACCATTAAACATCACATGATCACCATTCTTTATGCTTACACAAGCTGTTTTCACAGAGACTAAACTCTACATACAGTTGCGTCACTCAGTGCAAGCCAGAATAATCAATGGATGCAATAGTGCCTATTCATCCAATATCCCCAGACTAGTTTCTAGTTTGTGGCTTTCATCAGTGAGAAGCTTTGGATATGAGAGCATTGAATTTAGATCTTAGGATCTAATGCAACCTTCCAGAATCTACCGTTTACCTTATTAGCTAACTATAAAGCTTTGAATCCAAAATAATGTTTTCAATTCAAGCTCATTAGTTTGTATAGTCATTAGATCTGAATTCAATTTCAGCATCTACAAGTTAGAAACTAGTCTGGAGATATTGGATGAGTACGCACTAGGCCAAACCTTTTTGCAACCGTTGATTACTCTGGTTTGCACTGCGTGGTACTACTATATGGAGAGTTTAGCTTCTGTGTTAATTTATTATTGTTGCTCACACAGTTGGGATTATAGATTCCCCAGTGTACAAAGTACCACTTAAAAAATAATGTATTTTTATTTTTTATTTTTTACATTTTTTTGTCTCAGTAGAAAATTAACTGATAAATTGCTGCTTTTTTGTGTGCTAGCTATCTTTGTTGCAATTTTTAATAGTGTTTTAATTAATTTTTCTATTGATTTTATTCAAATTTGATCAATCTTCAAAATCTGTTAATATTTTAAACACTTTGCAAGTTCCAATTTAAATTTATTGGAATGTTTCTGAAGATTAGGAATATTAATGGTTACAATTATTTTTCTTAATAATAATTTTTATTTCTAGTTCTGCATTATCACGTTTCTTACATTTCTGTAATAAATGATCATTTCCTGTGATGGATCTATTAAGAACATTACAATCTTGAAATGCATATTTTACAATAGTTGAAATATAATCCAATTCTCCTGTAACTTTGTTTGGATGCTTCCATGTCCATTTCCATTTAGCATTTTTCTCAAGGAAAAAAAGTATAACATAGTTTTTCTTTTTCTGTGAACTACACAATTCTATGTCCTTTTTCATTTTTATCACCACAACCTCATTTATCCACAACACTTTCATCTTTTAAACTGTTATCAATTCTAATATTAAAGTCTCCCATGACAATTTTGCAAATATTATTTGGTGTGATTAAAAGGATTTTATATATCCATATAAAAAACCTCTACTTTTTCATAGCAAGGAGAACTTGTTTGAACATAAATTTGAATTAGCAGAATTTGTTATTTTTTATTAATTTGAATAACTAATTTTGGCACCCTCTCTGATATGTCATCAATCTCCACAATGTTGTTCATCAAATTTTTATTTAAAATGAATTCCACTCCACTTGTGCTTACAATATGTCCTTTTGGAGTAAAAGAATTTCCAACTTTTTAAATTAATTGTCTCTTCATCCTTTTTTATAACTTAACAGTGTTCATCAGTGTCCCATTTAATATTAGACAGTTCTTCCAGTGCATGCAATCTTTCTTCACTATAAAGTGATTTGCAGTTTTAGATACCTAAATAAAAGTTTTTTAAATGGCAACGTGAATCCACAATCAGAGGAGTCTTAGCAATCTCTGCCTTCAACTACCAACTTGCTGCCTAGGTTGCTAACTTTCTAGGAGTAAGGGCTATAATTTTGACTATCATGATTGTAAATATCTATTTAAAAAGAAAGATCATTCATATACATTCATTTTGTTTTCAAGAAAACTCAAGTTTTATTTCAGGTATGAATTATGAACTATCAGGCAACTGAGAAGGAAGTCTGTGGAGTTTCTTGATTTTAAATTTATAGATAAAAAAGCTAGTCTATTCTCCTTACTGACTGAAATGTGTATAGTTATAAATATAGGTGTGCAGATATATATATATATGTGATATTGTTAATGTAAACAAAATTTTATTTTGGCAAATAAGTACCACACATTACTTAAATAATTATTCTGTTATTCACTCCAGAAAAATTTACAAGAAATTAGAATGGACTGAACTTAAAATACTTCATACAAATACTTTATGCAAATTTATCATATATGTAGAGTCCACATAAAAAAGCAGTGGCAGATAGAATAAGTTTAGTCTACAAAAGTTCAGTTAATGAGAAAGCAGATTTATAATTATTTCAAATAATGTATATGTAGAAGTAATATATAATTTGCCAAAGATATTTTACATTAGTGACTGTCTCCTTAATGATTAATATTTATTTTTCTTACCTATGTATATATATATATATATTTATTTATAAGTAAAATAAATTCATATTTATTTAATTTGTGTTGTTTGTTTATTTTTATGTGAACTGGCTGGTATGTATATATTCTCAGGATGCAGTAGATTGTCACAGTTGACAGAAGAAAGCTTTACAAACAATAGCAGATTGGCTGCAGTTAAAAAAATCTAATAATTAGAAGTTTGACGCAGGCAATTAGGATTATTACCTTCCTAATAAAAATAATTGTGACATTTTGTATGACTTTAATTAACTCTGATAATGGCATTCCACATTAATGTGAAGGAATTTGATGCTAAAGACATACAAATTGGTGTTTGTATGTGGAGGCCATAGAGAAATATATGGTCATTAATTAGATAGAAGATGATAATTTAAAGGAAGAAATGCTGGTGTAGCTGTCAGGCAAAGATATTTCTGAAAATAATTTGTGAACCAAAACCTCTAGAAGAATTTAGCTTATCTCAAGTTTAAAGAAAAGTTGAGTATATACTTCAAATCATGTCATCTAAATGGATATCATGTTTACATTTTACAAGTAGAAGACAAATATCAAAAGAGAAGTATGAACATTGTGATATAGCATTAAATTCTGTGACATTCATGTTAAATTGGATGATGCACTAATTAGTCAGTGGCTATGAGAGGGGGATGACTGACCTTAAGTTATAGTAAGCTCTCCTTGGAAAATAGTCTTGACATATAAGCAGGCTCAGTGGATAAGCAAGCAATGGATAAGTGTATAACACAAGAATTACTCATGGAAGATGCTGCAAGTTCAAAATAATAGAAAGGTAGTAACACATAAAATGATAAAGAATAAAGCTGCCAAAGTTTTAGAAAGTCTTTTGTATTCTATTGTGATCAAAGAGGCAATTTAAAGAAGGCTTGTAAATTTGAAAGTGCTGAATGCCACATATGTAGGATAACCAGTCATTTAAAACTCCTTTGTTGCATAAAAGATAATGTTAGGAAAAGTGAATTATCTGCAGATTTCAAATAGGAGAAGATTAACTGTAAAACCAAAGTAAAAATAAAAAACAATGTAGCAAAAACCATATTTGATTGAACCTACATGCAAATAATAATCATATTTGTTTAAATGTATGAATTCTTGGGCACAAAACCAGTATAGAAATTGACAGCGGCATGGAGTTGTCCATAATTTTACAAAAATATTGAACAAAATTAATAAAGAAGGTGAGAAATAGCATCACTGGACAAAGTGGAGGTTATAGCTACATGTGAATGGAAGTGGGATTGGTTTTCTATTTAAAGTAGTGGTACCAGTGAAGCTGAAGGCTAAAATGAAGTTATTGCCATTGTATATCATGAAAAGCGATCTGATTCCAGTTTTAAAAAATTGGTTTGGGCCACTAAGAATTCGAATAAAGAAAAATGATACAGACAATTTACAATGATATTGCAAATTATGGAGCCTGTCTGAGGTGATAGAAGAGAGAGAGTAACAGCAAAAACTTGAATATGGCAAGTGTTATAATGGCTGCCAGGTTACTGCTATGATACCCCCAAAGAAGCTAGAGTCAAATTGCATAAGCCGTGGGAAAGACTTCATATAGGCTAGGCTGACCCATTTAATGGAAATATATTATTAGTTTAACTTACTGGTTTTAGTTTAATATTTTTTTTTATTTTTCTTATTTTAATAATTTCATAAATGTTAAAGTGTACAATGAGTGCACCTATCTTATATTATTCTGCTAAAAAAAAATTATTATTTTTTCTTATAATCAAGCTTTTAAAAGTTTGCTACTAATTAGTTAATCAGAAACATTTTAATTATGCAAATTTGAAAAGTTTGAAAATCCTGCTTAATTATTAATGACTTTAAAAAGAAAAAGGTGGGAAGGAAGAAACATCTAAATTTTTAAATCTAACTCTATTCTGAAATGTTAATGTAAGTATTTTAATAATTGTATAATTTTATGAATGAGTTCTAATTGTATCTTACTAAAAAGAATTTGCTGATAAATTAAGAGACAAAGGACAAAATATTTTTTTTGCTGTTTTTATTAGTTATGTCTCTAAAAATACCACAGAAGTCAAGCATTGGTGATCGAGTGGTCAGCATGGATGCCTTACAAGCAGTTGTCCCGGATTTGCGGGTTCATTTCCTGGCCGATGCTTTGACACATGAAAAAAAAAACCCCCACAGAAATGCAGATCTTGTTTGAAAGGAAAATCCAAGAAAATTTTAGGGGAATGGGTATAGAAAACAACTATAAATTGAAAAACTTCTTTTGTTCAAGGATTAGTAAGCAATATTTGTTAAATGACAGTCTATACAGAGAAACTATAGCAGTGAATCTACAATCTTTTCTGGCTAGAGAAATCAAACTCTTTCCTGGGAAGCTCGGCCTTCTTTGCTGAACCTGATGTCACGAGGAAATCCTAGAAGGAAATGTGCCTGTCAGCTAGTTGAAGTCACACCATTATAAGTTAGGACAATCCAGATACATGCAAGAAACATGCAAGCCATGGTTTCAAATGCAGGAACTTCTCACTCATGAGTGAATTTGGTGACCAGATAGCCGCCAGTTTAGTGTGACACAGAGTCTATGCCTATTCAGTCAACAATAACAGTGTTGCAATGGAGTCTGTAATTATGAACTGTTTCCTGAAGTGAACTCTGATATTATTTTTTTGATGCAATTTAGAGACTCATTGCGAACCCTCTAATAAAGTATATTTGGGGAATTGGCATTTCTCTCAATAGAGCTGGGTATTAGGGTATCTCATGTATAGGCATTAATATTAGCTTGAAACCATAGTAGCTTCTATAAATTTTATATTTGTTTTTATACATTTTATTTTGCTATGCATGTGTTTATGTAGCTGCAAAATGATCTTGGAAAGTTAATGCTAAGGGGATAGGTCAATAAGTCAATAATAGAGCCACAGAGATACTTGTTATGACTTAGGATCTTTAGTTTTTTCAATTAACCTAAAGTGTGGGGCTTGAATTGATTCCAGTGAGATAGTGTTCATTAATGTAATATGTCTAGGCCAGGGTACTTTTATATGGGCAGGGATCTCAGGAAGCACCTCGTTTTTCCAAAAACTTCATTATTTGTACCCTTTCTGCTTGCAGGCATTTACATTCAATTAACAAATGCCTAACATTTTTTATGCCTCCTTTACACAACTTGCAGACTAAATCACCCACATTTTTTCATTTATGTATATAAATTCTTGTTGCTAAAGATTCTGTTTGAGCCGTAAACATTTAAACTACTTTATTTGTTATTATCATAAATTTACTCACACTCAATATTTGGTTTACTTCTATATATATTTAGACTCTTTTTACTCTCCATACTAGTTCTCCATCTCTCCAACTCCCTATTCTTTATTAATGCATGTATTCTATCCCATTCCTTGTCACTATAACACTCAACAATTCTAACACAATCATCCCAACTTTTGTATAAGTATACTGACATATATTGTTTACCCAAATCTTCTACATACTGTATTATCTTTCTTACTCATCTTGTTACCTGTGTTTTACTCATAACCCAATTTAGTACTCATTATCCATAAACTGCAATCTATCTGACATTTTCATGTTATTTTTTGCATCTCTCATACAAAATGTATTATTTCTAAGTAATCTAACACCCCTTTATTAACACATAACACAGCATCATTACCATATGTTAACCCTGCTATTGCCATTCCTTTCCATACAATTCTGGCTACATCATATTTATTATATGAAAACATTTAATTTCTTTATCTGTCCTTTTATTTTCTTTGCTTCATTTATCAATTTTTTCTCCCATTCATCTAAGCAATTTCTCTGATTACTTAAGATAATTCCCAAATAGATATACATATTCACCACATTTAATTTTATATCCCCCAATAAAAATTCTTTGTCTTCTCTTTCTTCAGTATTAATCATCAAGACTTGATTTTTTTCCACTAAAATTTCATCTCCCTCTCATTACCCACCCTTGCACATGTCCTCAGCAAAACTTCCATATCTTCCCTTCTTTCTGTCACAAGAAGACATCATCGCAAATAAAAGACCCGATAATATATATATATACTCCCTTGCCATTTTTTATTGGTATGTATCCCTCTGCTTAATCTTTCTATTGCTTTTTCCATTTCTCTCAAATACAACAAAAACAAACAAAATAGGTGACATAGGGCATCCTTGTCTTAGTCCTAACCCATTTTTAACTTTAATTGATATTATATTCCCTAATTAATACATATAATAATTATGTTTATACAATCTCTTAATAAGATCCACTAAAGCTCCATTTATTCCCAAATTTACTAAAGGTACTCATAATCTATTTCTATTTACTCTATCATATGCCTTTTCTATGTCTATAAAACCATATACAACTGCCTACCTACTCATATGCCTACTCATATGTATAAGTTGGGTAACTACAAATAAGCTATCTTCTATACTCTTATTTGATTGAAAATCTTTAATTTCTCCCACTGTGTTATTTTTTTCCATCCATTTTGTGATTCAGCCACCATATATGAAAACTTTATATAACACTCACATTACTGCTATCTGTCCATAATTGCTTAACTTTATATGATTTTTACTCTTCCCTGTAATCTTGTATTACTCCAAGTATCTTGGAAAAATTTTTCTTCTGCGCCATCTTACTAAAACATGATAATAGGTTTAATTTTGTCCTATGTCTTAAATTCATTACCATCTCCATTGCCCATCCATCTAAACCACATGCCTTTCCACTTTTCAATTTTTTCCCTGCCTCATTCAGTTCATTTTTTGTAAACCTAATATTTCCATTACTTTATGCTTTTATGGTTGTTATCACTTTGTCCTTCACACTTAACATCTTTTCTATATCCATTACATGCTTATTTAAGATTGGCTCTAATTCTTCTCTAGAACTACACTCTATTCCCCCATCATCTAGTAAGACTATTTCTCTCTCCCCTATATTCCTTTAAATGTATTTCCAAAATTTTTTGCCCCCATCTCTTCCACTTTTATTAATATCCTCCAACAATGTACTATTTAATTTCATTCTCTCTATATAATTATCTGTTTCAACCAACTTTTTTTAAAAATACTTTTCCCATTTAACATTAATATTTTTCTCACTTCCTTTGTGCTTAATGGCACACTTATATTCTCTGCATGCTGTTTTCCTCTCTTTTACACTTTTACTAATTCTCACTTTTCTATTGTTATTTTATTCTTCTGAATATTCTCACCTAAAACCCTATTAGCCACTTTTTCTTCTTCACCACACCAGTCCTTATATTCATCCCTAACCAACTCTTCCATCAACTTTTATTTTATATTCTTCTAACTTATTCTTATCATTCATTCTCCATCCACATCTTTCACTATTCTTTCTATTTTTATTACTATTTTAAATCACATTACTAACTATTTTTATTATAAAAAAAATATGATCACTATTACATACTTTCTCTTTTTTACCAAACACTTTAATTTTCCATATTTCATTCATTCCCTCTTTCTTTACTAATACATAATCTATTGTGTGAAATATATTATTTCTAGACCATATGTATTGTCCCTCATAAATATTTGATAAATTTCAAGTGCTCAAATTCTGTCTCTGACAAAAAATTTTTAAAGCCTGTCTATTCTTGTTATCTACATCATCAATAATTCTTCAATATATCCTTTCATATCCCCTATAACCATTATTCTCTTCCCCTTTTTTTTTAAACTCTGTATGTCCTTAACTAGGCATTCATATATGCTATTGTTCTACTCCATTTTCATTTGACTATCTCCAGTAACTATATATACTGTAACAACCACTCATTCTTGTTTTCAACCTTATCTCTAACCACAAATGATTTTGACATTTAACAGTATTTAAATATTTTTTTGACATAACTCCTGTACCACTAATCCTTTTTTCTTTTTTTATTTATACCCTACCATACCAAGTCTTCCAGTATAGGTTCTTCTTTTTTTAGATGTGTTTCACTTCTGCTAGTATCACTAGTTCTTCATTTTTAATTGCTTTGTTTAATTCCAGCCACTTTTCTGGTCTCCTACCACCTTGCATTTTCAAATATCCAATTTTAACAATTTATTCTTTTCTAACTATTACTTTTATAATTCATTGACTCTTTTTTCTCCATTACATCTATAAATAACTTGCTTACTATTAATTTTATAGACCCATTTCCTCTCCACTTCTACATTTCTATCTAAATCAGCTACCTTTTGTTTATTTCTTACATCCTGTCCATTCTTTTTAATATCACTGCAATTGAAAACCTTACCACACACCTTTATAAGTTTCCTGGGTAGTTGTCGTTTATACAGGCCAGCTGCTTGGAGACATTCTTTTTGTGCAAAAGCACAGAAATGTGCCATTTAGGTGGCTGCCCCCAGCTATCTTATAGCCAGGACAACTGCTTGTTGATATTATTTCTCTGCAAGAGCACAGAAATATGCCATCATTCACTTGATTTCCACATGAATGCACAGAAACCAATGCCATTTTTTAACATGGTTTGTAACAGCTGTTACATACGCCGTTTATCCCAATGCTAACGATTTAAACTTCACTACAGTATGACTTGAGGGTACCTGTACTTCAACTTACCCTAACTCAAGAAATGTTGTCATTTCACGTAATCATCTAATAATGAAACTGACGTGGTATTGTGTATTAGAAATTATCATTCTGTCCACATGCTTTCCTACACACTTTTGAAGGGGGAAAAATTTGTAAAGTATCTTGGAAAATAGGGTTGACACATGATAACATCTTTACTCATGTTTGCACGAGAATCACTGGCATACTAACAAAATGGCTGAATGCAGTAAGCAGCAGCAGCATTTAAAGTTTTGGCAATTGCCTGCAACCAAAAACATTCTGCCACATTGCAAAATCTGTGCTTGTGGTGCAAGGATAAAATAAGAAGATTCGCAGTTCAAGTGCAAGTCCGCCTTGTGTAGACATAAATGATCGATCATAAATTGTTTTAAATTAGTTTTCAAAATGTAAAAAAATTGTAATTCAAAAAAATGGTTTGAAGATGAGTTTAATACCATTATTAAATAATGTTCAATCGTAATTAGTTTTCAAAATGTAAAACAACTGCAATCCAAAAAATGGTTTGAAAATGAGTTTAAAAGTAATTTAAAAATAAAATGATTTCATTTTACCAAATAGTGTTCGATTGTAAATTATTTTAAGTTTGTCAGCCCGGAATGGTTATAATAGTGTCTTTTTTCCAGAGAAAGAACGCCACCAAGTGCCTGGCCTGTCTAAACGATAAGTACTGTTTTCTGAACAATATTCTTTAAAAATCAAACTCTCTAAAATTTCACTTCCTTGTTTTGCTAAATGCAATAACTCCTTACTGATAAAAAAATCCCACACATAACATCATTTCTCTACAAATTTTTTCAATCTCATTTATAGAACGTGCCCTATCTAGCATATACCTATTGTCAAATCTTGGTAATAATCCAACTATTTTTACTTTTTTTTTAATCTTACCAAAATACTAATCAATTCTATGTACGTATCTATCACTCTTTGATGGCTCTGACAAATTATTTATCCCTACCATAACATACACATATCTACTCCCTCGTTTTCTTTACCTTATCTGTAACATCCCTAATTCACCAAATGATCACCATTTCTTAGGCTTGCTCATAACTGTTACTAAAACAGGCAAATCTCTCCATATAGTAGTGCTATTCAGTGCAGGCCAGAATAATGAATGGATGCCAGAAGACTTGTGCATAAAATCCCTATCCAGTGCCTACTCATCCAATATCCCCAGACTTGTTTCTGGCTAATGGCTTTTGTCAGTGAGGAGCTTTGGATCTGAGAGCACTGCACCTAGATCTTAGGATCTAATGCAATTCTGAAGCAGCCACCTTTTATCTCTACTTAACTGCAAAACTGGGAGAATAAAATTTAAAAACAATATTTTCAATACAAGCTTATTAGCTTATATAGTCATATAGGTCTGAACTCAGTTCAGTATCCATACATTTAGGTGTCTTTGGTTAAATTAGTTTGGAGATATTTGATGAGTAGGCATTAGATAGGGATTTTATGCAGAAGCCTTCTGTCATCCATTGATTACTCTGGCTTGCACTGAAGGGCACTACTGCATGGAGAGATTTGCCTGTTTTAATAACAGCTATGAGCAAGCATTAGAAATGGTGATCATGTGATGTTTAGTGGTTTAACACCAATCCTGCCTAATAGGATAGTGGTGGCTATTGTTATTAAAGAACCAAAGACACTAAAATGTATGGGTACTCAACTGAGTTTAGACCTATATGACTATATAAGCTAATGAGATAATAAATATTATTGTGTTTTCGATTTTCTCATAGTTTTATAGGTAAGTAGGGATAAAAGGTGGCAGCTGGAGTGTTTCATTAGATCCTAAGATCTAGGTACAATGCTCTCATATTCAAGTTATGTAAAACATTTTTTTTTTTGTTAAAAAACACTTCGATTGTGATATTGGAATTAATAAAAAGTAAAAAGATGTTATCATTTTTTAAAACTGTCGTCAGATATATTGAGATCTGAATGGATATAAATAAAACTAATTGGAAATGAAATTTTTGAGATCACTTGGGTGATTACATTGGAATGTTTTACGAATCGGCTAAACCAATTAGTAAAACTAAAACCAATTCAATAAGATTTAATTATTTGTGTCATGGAGCGGATACCTGAATTGAGATTGTATTGAGGAGGGTTATCTGTTCTGATGTTGCGAGAGGGCATTTTACCTTTACTTTTCGAAGAGAGCAGCTCACCTTTGCTTTTCAAAGAGAGCAGTTTACCTTTGCTTTTCGAGGAGAGAAGTTCACCTTTGCTTTTCAGAAAGAGAAGTTTTCCTGTGCTTTTCGAGAAGTTCACCTTTGCTTTTCAAGGAGAGAGCAGTTCACTTTTGTCTTGCTGTTAAAAAGGCATATCTTATTGGGAGCCTATTTCTAATTTTGGGAAGCTAATGCTATTCTGGGAAACATGTGAAGTCATGCAACTTTTTAATCATGCTGATTCTGATACCTTATAAGCCGGAAGATTTATTCTAATCAAAAGAAAAAGAAATAATACTCATTCTGTCATTCTAAATCAAAGTACATTAATCCAGGCCATCATTCAAATAATCTAGCAATTAACCAGTCAGTTGATGCTGATGAAAAAGCCTGCAGTTAACCTAAGATTCATAAAACAAGAAAGGACATTTTATAGTGTTTAATATCCTATTTAATATCCGTCTCTCCAACTTAAAGATGCCAATCAAGCATTCGCTTGCATATAAAATGAATATGGAGTAGATGCTCACTTCAGCGCATCCGTACAGCTCCGCTCCTGCCGTCCCAACATAATGTAAAAGCCGAGATCGCCAACACCAAAGTGATGATGACTAATTCTACGAACTTGTACCACCATCAAGTCTAGCCCTTGTTGCAGTCGATGAACAGATAGACCGCCCACTCAAAACCCATAGAAGAACGAAGCCTACAAAGTTTGTCGGGTATACTATTATTTTTTTATGTGTGTGTTTATTTTATACCAAGTTAATACCCATTTCATAAATATGTGTATGTCAATACGTAAACCATTACACCTTGTATGTAACATTAATTTTTCCATATTTGTTTAATAGATGTGTGTGAGTTTATAATCCACAGAGCACTATCTCTCCCATATTAATTATTTAATATACTTTTATTATTAAGAAAGAAATTTCCTTTATTTAGTTTAACAATTATTTTGACAAGTATTTCCATATGCTTATAATTTGTTTTATAAAAATGATTTATGTATTGTATGATTTTCGTTATATATTTATTCAATTTGCGAACTTTGATTTTATATTTATGTTATAAATGGTAGGGGATATTGGGTTAATAAAAGATATTATAATTCTAAAGCGTCTACTGCCATACATATATATTTTATTATCATTTACTTTCTCTAACCCTCATATTAATTAGTTATACGAGTTTTCCGATCCCCATTCTTTTAACTGAGTACAAGAGTATGCTGAACTAGCGAATGGGATACCTTCTTACTGGGTCCTAAATCTATTTTCACGAGGATATTTATTTATTATTTTTGTATGAATAATTATTTATCGGCGCATATGCCCTAATGTTATTTGAACTTGCATATCCTTACAGGAGGAGAGCTAAATTTCCTTCTGAGAGTGGCGCGAGGGGTTGGTTTAGAGTCATCCCCCAAAGGTATGTAAGAATCAATTTTTCTATAAGTATCTTCTATGTCCGTAGAATTATTACGGTAAAGTCTTTGAATGTCTTCTTACTCCGGCATGTCACCATATTTCTTGTCATGTTCGATTTATGCGCATGCTCATATTAACGGAGTAAACATTAACCGGTATAGAACAAAATTTTGGCGCCTACAACACGTTGGGCCTTACTTAATGTGGCCAGTGTAGGAAAAACAGGGCCACTAAATGTAACTAAAGAAAAGAGAAAATCTCACAAAATCTCAAAAATATTGGGAATGATTTTTTTTTATAGAGACAAGATTTGAAAAAAGAGAAAAGAATTTATAATTACAAATCTTAATAAATAAGAATTTTAAACTTTATTTTGTTTTTGAAGTGACCTTTGTCGCTACAATATTATCGGTTTAGATAGTTTTGCCATATATAAATGTTTATAGTAAAAATAAATTAGAAAGTTAGATAAATAAAATGTTGTAGAAAGAAATAGATTACTGTATACAATCGTAAACTACATATTGTATAAAAACAAGCGGCGGACTTCGGAAATAAAGATTTTTTTTGTATAAAAGGAAAGTAAATCTTTATTGAATAACATAGAATTGTGAAATTGCATGATAGGAAATTTTGTTTTTGACGGCACATAACAGTTAGAATCGTAATGCTATTCACGATCAATTTCTTTTTCGTTTTGTCTTGTAAAACAATTTCAATACTTGTACAATTTAATTTTAGCTTAGTTTTTATATTTTTTATTGTTGTTTGAAGAGCTGTACCCAGTGGACCATCAGTACACAGCTTTTAGATATGGAGGGCATTCTTATCAATTTAACCGAATGGCTTTCAGTTTGGTCAACAGTGGAGCCAGTTTGCTAAGATGCCTGGACCAAGTTTTGTCAGCGGAAACAAAAAATCGTAACTATGTATGTGGATGATGTAGTCATGGCATCCACATCGCTGGAGGAGCATCTCCAGCAGTTGGAATTATTCTTCAGAGAGTGCAGGGAAAAGGGATTAAGATAAACATGAAGAAAAGTGTGTTCGTATCAGAGGAGATTGAATTCCTGGGTTATCTGGTTAGCCAGACAGGGATTAAACCTCATCCCGATAAAATAAAGGCCATCACGGAATTTCCTGTGCCTAAAACTAAATGCCAGATTCGATCGTTCTTAGGAATGTGCAATTTCTACAACAGGTTTTGTGAAAAATTTGCCGACCAAATGGAACCTCTTTTGAAGCTGCTCAGAAAGGAAACGAGGTGGAACTGGACTGTAGATCAAGAGGAAGCCTTCGAAAGAGTCAAGATGAGCTTCATAAAACAGATGGTGCTTGCATATTCAGACTTTGGCAAACCATTTTTACTTCAAACTGACAGTAGTGGGTATGGGCTGGGTGTCACACTGTCTCAGATCCAACCATATGGTAAAATAGGGGTGTTGTATTTCATAAGCCGAATGTTGAAGGGGCCTGAAATCAATTACACCATCATAGGGGAGGCTCTAGTCATTGTATGGGCTTTCCAGAAATTCCGGCCCATTTTATTGGGATCTGAAGTGGTGGTGATCACCGACCACAAGAGTTTAGAGTTTCTCAACCATAGTTATCTCACTAACAGCCACCTTGTGAGATGGAGTCTATTCCTCCAGGAGTTCAATTACACAGTTCAGTACTGCAAAGGGGCTGAAAATATAGTTGCTGATACCCCAAGTCGCCATCCCGTGCCTCTGCTGCAAAGGCATTTAAATGTAGATAAAGCATACATGATGAACATGACCCTATGCATGGATGAATTCATAGAGCATGAACTGGCTCAAATAGCTGTAGAGCAACGAGACGATGCAGGTTTAAATCAAATTATAATGCAGTGTCAGGATGAAACCCTGTGGTGGAGGAAATACTGCATTATCAAATTCAAGAAAGAAAAGATGAATGGAGGGTCATGGTCCCATTGAAGATGAGGCACTCTCTCATTCAATATATCCATTGTTTATACGGGCATTACGGAACCCAAAAAACAGAATATTGCCTCAGGCGCTGGTTTTATTGGCCACGGATGCACCGGGAGATAATGTATGTGATGAATGAAGTGTGAAATCTGCCAGAGGGCAAAACTGCCCAACAAAAGTTATGTGAACCCCATGGAGTCGATTATTCCTCAAAACTCAAGGGAGATAATGGCCATCTACTTTTATGGTCCTCTGCCACCCTTCAATCGGAAAAGATACTTGTTGGTGGTGTATGACCTTTTCTTCAAATTTGTAACTGCTTATCCATTATCTAGGACTACTACATGAGAAACTATTAAAGTACTGCGATCCCTCCATTTTCCATGGATCGGGAAATCTCAGACTATTTTATCAGATCATGGGACACTCTTCATATCAGAAGAATGGAAACAGTGGAAAAATAAACAGGGAATCAAAAATATACTCACCTCCATCTGTAATCCTCAGTCAAACCCCTGCGAGCTGGTTATGCGGGAGCTAGGGAGACTATTTCGTACTTATCTACCAGACAACCATATAGGGTGGGTCAAGCAGTTACCTCGAGTAGTCGATTTTATTAATTGGTCCGTTAGCGAATCCACAGGATTATCTCCAATGTGCCTTTACTTCGGAAAACTAGCCCCTAAGTTGTTTAAGACAAAATTACCCGAAGGTACAGGTGAAACTCTGGACATGGAAACAGACAGAAAGGAGGCTTATGCCCGAATGCAGCATATGAGCACTATGAGAAAGAAATGGAAAGGTGCGTCAAAGCATCAATTCAAAATAGGGGATAGAGTGATGGTAAGGATTCCCCATGTAAGTATACCAGAGAAATTCCGGTTTAAAAAATTCTGTAACCTTTATGAAGGTCCATTCGAAATTGTGGAATGCAAAGCAAATAATGCTTTCCAGATTAAGACAGAGCAAGGTATCAAGGGCACTTACAATGCGAGAGCCTTGAAACCCGTAGTATGAAATTTTAAGTTTTTGGAAAATATGATCAATAAGAAAGACATTAAATGATAAACTCCATTTAAATGTCTCATGTCGGAGGGTGGTATTGTGCCAGGCACGTTTGATGTGGCCAAGCACAGGCTAAGGTTAAATCAATAAATGGTCTAAAATATTTAAATAGCCATTAAAGAGGGGGGGGGTTTGTACAATTTATATAATCAATATTCGTTATAAATTGAGAGAGAGAACTGTGGCTATAATATAAACTCTCACACACATATGATTAAAGCTGATATTTAAAGGCTTAAAAATATGCATTTGTAAAATTGATTTTTGTTTATTTATTTATTTTTTTTTTTAAAAAGAAAGAAATTCCAAAATGTAATTATAATTTTGAAGATTTTTGTTTTGTTTGTTAAAGAAATGCTAACACTTATTTACAATCTGTCAGTACGTAGTTATTTTTTTTTTTTATGAGTGCTTACAATCAATGTAAAAGGGAGAATTTAACATACTATTATTTAAAAATATTTAAAAATAATTTCAAAATCGGAGTTTTAATGGATATTTTTCTCTTCAGTTGCATTTGAGCAAGGGAGGGGGGGGGGCATTGTCTTAAATTTAGAAAAAGCCTAATGGCATTCTGGTTTCCTGTCCACTCTAAAATAATTTTAACTGGACAAAAGAGTTTAATTAAACTTGCGATAATGCGTGGAGAGAGGAATGTTTAAGTTATGTAAAACATTTTTTTTTTGTTAAAAAAAACTTCGATTGTGATATTGGAATTAATAAAAAGTAAAAAGATGTTATCATTTATTAAAATTGTCATCAGAGATATTGAGATCTGAATGGATATAAATAAAACTAATTGGAAATGAAATTTTTGAGATCACTTGGGCGATTACATTGAAATGTTTTACGAATCGGCTAAACCAATTAGTAAAACTAAAACCAATTCAATAAGATTTAATTATTTAATTTTTGTGTCATGGAGGGGATACCTGAATTGAGATTGTATTGAGGAGGGATATCTGTTCTGAAGTTGCGAGAAGACATTTTACCTTTACTTTTCGAAGAGAGCAGCTCTTCTTTGCTTTTCAAAGAGAGCAGTTTACCTTTGCTTTTCAAGGAGAGAAGTTCACCTTTGCTTTTCAAAGAGAGAAGTTTTCCTGTGCTTTTCGAGAAGAGAAGTTCACCTTTGCTTTTCAAGGAGAGAGCAGTTTACTTTTATCTTGCTGTTAAAAAGGCAAATCTTATTGGGAGCCTATTTCTAATTTTGGGAAGCTAATGCTATTCTGGGAAACAGGCGAAGTCATGCAACTTTTTAATCATGCTGATTCTGATACCTTATAAGCCGGAAGATTTATTCTAATCAAAAAAAAAAGAAGTAATACTCATTCCATCATTCTAAATCAATGGACATTAATCCAGGCCATCATTCAAATAATCTAGCAATTAACCAGTCAGTTGATGCTGATGGAAGCTTAATTACAACACACCATCGAAGCCTGTAGTTAACCTAAGATTCATAAAACAAGAAAAGACGATTTATAGTGTTTAATATCATATTTAATATCCGTCTCTCCAACTTAAAGATGCCAATCAAGCATTCGCTTGCATATAAAATGAATATGGAGTAGAAACTCACTTCAGTGCGTCCGTCCAGCTCCGCTCCTGCCATCCCAACATAATGTAAAAGCCGAGATCGCCAAACACCAAAGTGATGATGACTAATTCTATGAACTTGTACCACTGACAAGTCCAGCCCTTGTTGTAGTCGATGAACAGATAGCCCGCCCACTCAAAACCCATAGAAGAATGAAACCTACAAATTTTGTCAGGTATACTATTATTTTTTGTTTGTGTGTGTTTTTTTTATAACAAGTTAATTCCCATTTCATAAATATGTTGGTATGTCAATACACAAACCAATACACCTTGTATGTAACATTAATTTTTCCTTATTTGCTTAATACACGTGTGTGAGTTTATAATCCGCGGAGCACTATCTCTCCCATATTAATTATTTAATATACTTTTATTATTAAGAAAGAAATTTTCTTTATTTAGTTTAACAATTATTTCGACAAGTATTTCCATATGCTTATAATTTGTTTTATAAAAATGATTTATGTATTGTATGATTTTCGTTATATATTTATTCAATTTGGGAACTTTGATTTTATATTTATGTTATAAATGGTAGGGATATTGGGTTAATAAAAGATATTATAATTCTAAAGCGACTACTGCCACATATATATCATTTACTTTCTCTAACCCTCATACTAATTAGTTATGCGAGTTTTCCGATACCCATTCTTTTAACTGAGTATAAGAGTACGCTGAGCTAGCAAATGGGATACCTTCTTACCGGGTCCTAAATCTTTATTTTCACGAGGATATTTATTATTTTTGTATGAATAATTATTTATCCGCACATATGCCCTAATGTTATTTGAACTTGCATATTCTTTCAGGAGGAGAGTTAAATTTCCTTCTGAGAGTGGCGTGAGGGGTTGGTTTAGAGTCATCCCCCAAAGGTATGTAAGAATCAATCTTTCTATAAATATCTTCTGTGTCTGTAGCACTATTACGGTAAAGTCTTTGAATTTCTTCTTACTTCGGCATGTTGCCATATTTCTTGTCATGTTCGATTTATGCACATGCTCATATTAATGGAGTAAACATTAACCGGTATAATATATATAAACTTTAACTTATCTTACAGAACAAAGCAGCCATGTCAGCATAGCAAAACTCTCCATACAGTAGTGCATCCAAGTGCAAGCTTTCATGATCAATGGATGCAGGAAGATGGCACTGTTATATGGAGAGTTTGGTACTCTTATTAACAGCATGTATAAGCATATGAAATGGTGATCATGTGATGTTTTGATGGTCCATGGTCCTATCCTGCCCATAAAAAATATATACATGGTAAATAAAAATAATCATTCCAGTATATTTGGTCACGCAATTCGGGAAGTTTATATTGAGGGAATAAGACCCAATATCCAACATGTACAAAATATTTAAATATTGTATCTCTGATGATGACTGCTGGGCAATTAAAACTACAAGGAATATAAAGCTATAAATTTTATTTTATGGATTGCAATATAAAGTGTTTAATAAAGGTGTAAATGGGTTATATAAATAAATCAATTTATAATGAAGTAGATAGAAATTGTCATTCTTGTTATTGAAGAAAATTCATGCATGAAAGTTTTAAAAGCCAAGAATGTATTTCAAATTAGAAATATTTTTGTTTGCATAGTAAATTCTATACTCAAAGACAAGCATAGTAATCAACCATTAGAGTTTCATGTTTAGCACACTTGTTTAACATTGATGATAAATTGCTACTCTTTAACAAAATTTACTCTAGAATGTCAACTTTAAATGTACATCATTAATAAGCCATTATATTATTAAGATGCATAATATTGGAATTAAATCTTTTTTTGCACTAGTCTACAAAGATCTCTGATAATTTTAGCATTTTAAATTAAAAATCTAAAAATAAAATTTATTTAAAAATAAAAGAATAAGAAAATATTACAATTACAAATATTGTGCATTTTTTCATCCAACAGCTTCTGTCAAAGTCCAGAAAGGCAACATGGGATTCTCGTTTTGTATTTGAGAATTTAAATAGGTAATTGAAAAGTTGTGAATGGCTTTTTGGAATAGTGGTTAGCACATTTATTGTGGCATAATCTAGAGTTTGGATCCAGTGAGATGAATCTTGAAAGGCTTAGGGTTTTATATTCATAAAATTATTCCATAGCCAATGCAGTTGATTATTAATCATTAATCGCTAAATGGGTATCCAGATAATATTAGTTGTAATGTAAATGTCACATGTTGTCTTAAGTTTCGTAAATGAGTGTTAATAGAGTGACTGTAAAACGTATGATTGTAATATAAGATGTCATATTTCTATAGGCAGAGAACTCATGGTTTACTTTAGGATTAGGACTCTGCAAATAATTTTGTCAGCAGTTACTGTAGTGTATTCAGCTATGAAGTTGATTATCAATAATTATCACAAAATTATTAATTATCAAAAATGTTATTAAAAAAGAATAAATACATTCATTTGCATAATATATATATATATATATACACACATATTCATTAAGATTTAACTAAATAATGATCCATAAAAAAGAATAAATACATTCATTTGCATAATATATATATATATATATACACTCATTCATTAAGATTTAACTAAATAATGATCCATAATTCCTTTATACACACTTTAACAATTAGTCCTTGATTTAAAGTTCTAAATCTTTAGTGCTATAATCCTCGCCAAACCAACAAATACAGCTACTACAATAGTAGTGGACCTAAGTGAATACTAAAAGTTTATACTCACAGTATTTAAAACACAATCCTAATTGGACCTTCTCAAGCGTACACAAAATAATAAAAAATTTGTGAGGTCTATAAACATTTTCTCTAGCTGGCTTACTCTCATCTTCAGAGCCATGGGCTCTGGAACACTTTCATCATTGAAGAAAAATTTAGGGCAACTTTCCCCTCAACTTTTCTCAAAGATCCTTATAACAGCAACAACAGCAGCACACAATGAGTGGAGAAATGCTGATGACAGTGATCTTTTGTTGTGCACACTATTTATACTGTTTTCTCCTTGTTTGAATTCATTGATAAATTCCTATCATTTCTAATATAAAAGTAAATCCATTTGACTAATGCATTTTTACAATGATGATAAGGATCTGGCTTTTAATTATGTCCGTTCGCATTTCACAGTAATTAACTTCAAATATTTATTCCATTTGTTACTCCTAAAATAGTTTAATGGGTTGATTTTAACAATACATAGTTTTCTTGGTCTTTTAAGTCCATGAGTTATATCTGGCCTTGAAAGTAATCATTTGCATTATCTTTTGGCAATCTTTTATGGAATGCTTTTAAGTTACAATCTTTATCTGTAACCAAAAAAGCAAGTCATGTATAACATGACATTACTTTTATAAGCTTGTATTTACAAAAATGTAATACAGAGAGCATACCAATAGCTCAAACAAGTTCTTAATTGATAAGTGTGGTATGAAAAAATATTTAAAATCTCTATCCAGAACATTCCTATCTCCAGACCAACTGGTTTCAAGCTTATGGCTCACCTCAGTGAAGAGCTAGAATATTCAGATACTAGATACAAAACATTAACTCAAAATCCAGCACTTATTTCATACGTAATATTTAAGTAGAAACTCTGAAATTCCAGCTATCTAACTTAAATAGCTATATGGGATTGAACCAAATTCAGATCTACCATATTTTAATAGCCTCAGCATGGCCAAGCCTTTAAGGTAAAATTATAATAAAAAAAAAGCAAGTCATATATAATATAAAATTACTTTTATAAGCTTGTATTTACAAAAGTGTAATACAGAAAGTATACCAATAGCTCAAATAAGCTCAATTGATAAGTGCAATATGAGAAAATATTTAAAATCTCTATCCAGAACATTCCTATCTCCAGACCAACTGGTTTTGAGCTTATCAATTAAGAGCTTGTTTGACCTATTGGTATGCTCTCTGTATTACATTTTTGTAAATACAAGCTTATAAAAGTAATGTCACATTATATATGACTTGCTTTTTTGATTATTATAATTTTACCTTTAAGGCTTTGGCTATGCTGAGGCTATTAAAATATGGTAGATCTGAATTTGGTTCAGTCCCATATAGCTATTTAAGTTAGATAGGTGGAATTAAAGACATTTTCATGTCTGAAAATTTCAGAGTTTCTACTTAAATATTACATATGAAATAAGTGCTGGGTTTTGAGTTGATGTTTTGGATCTAGTGTTTGAATATTTTAGCTCTTCACTGAGGTGTACCATAAGCTCGAAGCCAGTTGGTCTGGAGATAGGAATGTTCTGGATAGACATTTTAAATATTTTCTCATCCCACACTTATCAATTAAGAGCTTGTTTGAGCTATTGGTAATCTTTATCTGCAGACCAATCTTTCTTTTTTGAATTACACTTAAACTTAAATTATCAAATAAAGTTTCCTTTATTTTTACAGAATTTATATTTCATTACTTTTTTAAAACTTACATATCTATTTACATTTATGTCCATTAATTATTAGTGATCTTTTTATTGCTTCTTAAACTAGATACGTATTTACATTTCATTACTGTTTTTTCTTTGAAGTAAAACTTAGCTCTTAACTTGTAGCTTTCGAGTTACTAAAACCTAATATATTTTCTACAAAATATAACAGTTATATTTTCTGTTAAGTAAGGTTTTAATTGGATCTGTAAAGTACATATTATTTATACTTTTTCTGGATATGGATACTGTTTGAATTGACTTTAAATGACCATTGTATATATAGATAGACAACAGCATATTTTAAAAAAGTATCTTTAAAGTCCTTTCTACTGTCAAAAAAAAAAAAAAATAGAAATTACTAATGTTCACATATTTGTACAATTTTATCAAATCTTTTCAAAGCTGAATTAAATTGGCATTTTTTTCATTGTCAATATAAGATAGGTATGATTACTTATTTTAAGTATAATGCTTTTAAAAAACTGATACAGATATAATTTTCCATAACCATGCTTTAATATTAAACATACCATAGCTTTGAAGCAGGCCTGCACTTTTTATTTTAATAAAAATCCAGAAATTATAGAAATCTGTCAGTCATTTGCAACATGAGAAAATATAAATATCCAAGAAAAATGTAACACAAAAGACTAAGTTAAATTGCTTTCCATCATCTTGTTGTGATGAAAAAGAAACCTCTAAACATCTTTATTGGATATTTTGAGTATATTTCCTCAGTTAACTTATCTTATCTTCACTAATGTGTATTCAACCTCCAGTATTTAACAACTCATTTTTAAATTTTTCAATACCAAATAGAACAAATGGTGTTGCCATTTATCATGAGAAAATATAAATATCCAAGAAAAATGTAACACAAAAGACTAAGTTAAATTGCTTTCCATCATCTTGTTGTGATGAAAAAGAAACCTCTAAACATCTTTATTGGATATTTTGAGTATATTTCCTCAGTTAACTTATCTTATCTTCACTAATGTGTATTCAACCTCCAGTATTTAACAACTCATTTTTAAATTTTTCAATACCAAATAGAACAAATGGTGTTGCCATTTATCAGTGTGTTGAATCTTTTGTCTTAAAAGGTTCAAAAGAAGTTCATTGTACTCCAGAAAGGCAATGGTCTAAGATGCCTTCATGTGAAAATAAGTTTGTTTTTGTTTTTATTTAAAATATTTATTTTTAAAGTTAGTATTTCAAAAGTTTAATTATTAATTTAATATTTTTTTAAGAATCTAGTAAAGATATTTCAACTATAATATATATATACATTTTTAATAATATTTCAGTAATATGTGGAGAACCTCCAGCACTTTCCAATTCATTTTCTATTATACACCTGGGTCTCGTTTTACGCAATAGATAGGTTCCTCAGAAAACACGCGCAAATGAAATCGCGCAAAAATAGACGTAACTTACATTGAAAAAGGGGGGAGGCGGTCTGTGATTTTTCAAAATTCGCATAAAAGCAAAGCACCAATGTAAAATTACTTTAAAATTTGCACAAAAAAAAAATAAGGAAATAAAATATGACTAATAAAAAATTTCAAATTTGAAAAAAATTGATACAAGACAAACTTTTTTTAACTATAATATTTAATTTTATTCAAAATAATATATTTTTATGCATAATTTACAGTACAGTAATTTACATTTTTTTATACATATCTTAATTATTATAGCTATTTGCCAAAACACACGTTCGTTTGCAAACAACTAGCGCCACCTTCACACTCATGTCGTGTCAATGGTTTTCTGGTGACAACGTAATTAGTAATTAATCTTTGAGACGATGATTTTATTAATTGTTTATGAAACTAACAACTAAAAATTAAATTCTTATTTTTGTCTTTAATTTTCAATTCCCTTTAAAAATCAAATTTCATATCACATTAATTTCAAGTCGTCATTTAATTTTTAAATTGTTAATTACAATTAAAAATCAGATTTTAATTTTTAATTGTCAAATTTAATTGTGCCCACTGCTATTACTGACCTTTTAAAAATAAACTTGTGGACACTGAATGATTAATAATTGATTACGTTCTTTTTTAAAAAGCAAAAACAGAATGTGATTTAAAATGCAAAATTAACACGCACAATGTTTGAACAAATTTACATTATAATCTTGTAAAATTTAATGTGTGTATACATAAAATGTGGAAATCATGATTTTAATTTCATTATTGCATAAAATCTTACTATTATAAAGCACTAAAAATATTGAAATTATTAAGATGAAAGTCGAATTCCTATAATGTGCTATTACTTTCAATATAACGTAAGTGCGCAAAATTTATTATTTAAAGTAATAGCGCATTATCGGAGTTCGACTTCCGGTGAAACAGGAATCGCGTAACTTCAAAATCGTATTAAATAAGTCCGCGTAAAAAGAGACCCAGGTGTATCTGAAGCAAATGAAACAAGCAGAATTGTTATTTATCAATGCAAAATATTTATGTTTATTTTATTACTTATTTTTGCAGTTTTACATATACTGGTATTATGATTTTAATTCCTTCTAAATGCTTTCTATTTTTCTTTAGTAATGTGCAGGCAACCAGCTGATATTGCAAATTCTTTTTCCAATTTTTCAATTCCAAATGGTACAAATGGAGTAATTACTTATCATTGTCAAGCTGGATATGTTTTAAAAGGTTCACAAGAAGTTCATTGCTTTCATAATGGCACATGGAGTAACTTCCCTTCATGTGAATGTAAGTATTTTTATTCTTTTTGTATTACTGTTAGTTTTATTATTTATCTTATATCTTTAGTGGTTTTATTATTTATCAGTGCAATTCTAATATTTTGATTCATTAAAGTTTACAATGAGTTTTCTTTGAGGTTGGCTGACAATTGCTTGGTGATAATAATTTCTTGCTTAGATATCTCTTTAAACCTGTCTCAAAACATAGAATTTATTATGATTTTGAATTCGGATAATGATAAACTTTTTTTTTTTTAAATTTCAATGAAAATAAATAACAACGACATTATATATTGTAATGGGATGGGGTAATACAGAGTTGTACCGGGGGCGATGCGAAAATATCATCACTCCCAAATAAATTAAATTTAAAATTTACAAAAAATATAATATTTAAGTAAGATATTATTAAAAAAATGTTAAAGTAATTCTTAACATCCAAAATATATCATTAATGAGGTATTATAAGATTGAGAGCATGAGATTATAAGATCTGTGTGAGATCAGCCAATTAGATCAGAAGAGATGAGTTAAAAGTAAGTATAAATCAACCAGCATTACCAATAAAAATAAGTATGAGTAATACTCAAAATAACTATTCATCATCATGAATGATCCATAATCAAACTGCAGTCAATATGGCGATTGGATTTGAAATGGGTCTCATGTAAGCCAGACTAACTATTGAGCCTTTGCCAGCTTGGGCGATTATGCAAACATAATTTGGATACACAAACTAAGTGCTCATCCATAAGAATATACAATCATAAAGCAGTAATGCTGGGATATTAAAACATGCTGATCATCATCAATTCTCTGACCACTTAGTACCATTAATGTTCTGGCCAACTATAAACTTAAATTCTAATAGATTAAACTAAACAAAATATAGTGCAGGGGCTTTGCAGAATATAATCCTCATACCAAGCCAGAACAATGTCACACTGGCTGCCCTAAAATACTAAATACATCCCCATTTATATATTCAGCTCGTTGTACTTGAATCTAGCTCAGAGAACATAAGCTCAAGTACTGTTATAGTGACCAAAAATAATACAATATAATTTGTAACAATTGAATTCAAGTTTATTAATAACAATATAAAAAATAAAACATTAAGGGCTTTAAAATATGGCTTTACATATAAATGAAGTCTTCTGATTTTGATTAATATACAATAAAAAAATTATCACATTTGTGATTTACAAAATTACTAGACACAATTCAAGTATATTATACATTGATTTACATATATCTTCCAGTAGTTTATTTAAAACTAGACACACACAATCATGTGGCTTAATATAAATTGAACATTTTTGAATTGACATTTAATAAAAAAAAAATAATTAAATTTACATATTTGTTTATTTGACACTGAACAATATATATATATATATATGTACTTATACATGTGTGTGCATGTAATTCCTGAACATATTTACATTGTCCTACAATAATACATGATTAAACTTTTTAACTTATATTTTTAATAATTCAAATACTTTATACTAGGTTTACTTAAACTGCATATATATATCTTCACATCAGTGGGATATATTAATTTATTTACCTAACATATTTGAATTTATCAAAATAATAGAATTATATTAATTTTTATCTAAATGTGTCTATCTGACATGCATTTGATATATATATGCACACAGAGTGCAGTACATTTATTGTCTATATTTCAACTGACATAAAATAATAAACACATGATTAAACTTTTCAATTGTATAAAAATACTATAAATGTTTAACATTTTACATATATCTGTGTATGTATATTCACACATTGACGTTTACATCATATTTCAATTTAACACAATAAAATTATTAAAGATTATTTTCACAATTATCTTTTCTGGATATAATATTTTTTCTTTAAAAGTAAATACTATCAAATTTTTTTGACAGTTGATTCATTTAAAATGTCTTTTTTTTTCTAGTCTAAAAGATTTTAGAAATATCTCTTTTTTAAAAAAAAATAGGGCAGTCAATAAAATATTCTTGATTCTTAATTATAATGTTTTATTTTTTTTAAAAAATAATTTACTTATTAATTTGTTTATATTTAATAAATAGATAAATTTGAAATGATGATCACTAGTATGTGATCGTCATCAGTCTTATGTTGGGCAGCCATTTATAATGATTTCCACATTCATGATTATCATCAGCTCTCTTCCAGGTAACCATTTGTAACAGGATGGGGGTATCAGGGAAAAGATGGCTAAGTATAAACTTTACTTCTAAGTCTAAACTAAAATAAAATGTAGTGCATGGGCTTTAAAGAATATACTCTTAGTCCCAACCAGAATATATCAACCATCATCATGATCTGGATGCCCATAAGCACTAAATACATTCCCATTTATATAATCAAACCGCTATGCTCAAATATAACTCAATAGACATGACATCTATAACTTATAGTGATCAAAAGATGCTGCAGTACAATTTTTAACAACTGAATAATATTAAGGTCTATAGAATATGGCGATACATATTAGATCCTTCTGATTTTGATTTACATATAATAAAAAATTATCACATTTGTGATTTACAAAATTACTATACAAAATTCAAGTTAGTATTATGCTTTACATATATGTTCCATTAGATTTATTTAAAACTCATTCTGCACATAGACATTTGGCTTGATATAAAGTGAACAGTTTTCAATTGACATTTAATAATTAAAAAGGATTAAAATTTTACATATAAGTGTCCATCTAACACATTGGTATTTGCAATACAATTGACATATATATACATACATACATGTGGGTGCATATAATTTTTGAACATATTTAAATTGCCCTACAATAATACATGATTAAACTTTTTAACTTATATTTTTAATAATACAAATACTTGATGCTAGATTTAATTAAACGCATATATATCTCTGCATATCAGTGGAATATATTAATTTATTTACATAACATATTTGAATTGTTATATAAAATATTATAAATGATTAAAATTTTTCTATATGTGTTATTTAATGTAAGAACATAATTCACTTTATTACATTGTGGTTTTCAATATCTCTTAATAGGTTCATTTACAACACACATATATAATCTGTGCTCAAATATATGGTACAACAATTAATTAATTATATAAATGAAATTCATTTTCTGTCATATTTAATAATAGCAAAAATGTATTTTCCTTTTTATAGGACAAGATTTAATATATATGTATGTGCATTTAGCCATTTATACACACAGTAATGTTTACATATTTTAGTTTGATACAATGATAAATGTGAATTCTTTGGTGGTCCATAATAAAAAAATTTCTTTTAAATAAACATCTTTAATAATATTCCTTCAACAAATGATTATTTTAAAATCATATTCTTCTATATATGTTGCACGATCACAAGTTGACTATTAATTATAAGATTTTTTTTAAATTTAAAAATATAGATTTAAAAAAAATGTCTGGATTTTTGTAAATTTAAAAATATAGATTAAAACAATGCCTTTTTAAGGAATATTAAAATAACTTCTTTATAAAATATATATATAAAATCATCTATGTCCCTTTTTTAGACATGTGACTCAAACAAATTAATCATTTGTTTTACTTTAAGTTATTAAGTTATAATTTTAAAAGTCATTTTAAGGATTTTAAACTAACTGACCAGCTATATATACATTTATCTGTGCCTCTCTGCCTTTTGATAAATCAGCATATGTATAATTACTTCTTCAGCAACTGATGGTTTTTCTTGATGTAAACCAGTTCATGTAATTGTCAGCATTGGGAAAGTATATTTAGGCATGTTGACATTCCATGTGTTCCCTACTCTCTAGGATTTGATGAGTTTCAGGCCAGAAAACTTTTGTCCATATTTAAGGCTTTAGAGACAGAGAAAGTGGGTCTTCCTTCTAGGTGTATCTAAACCCCCCTAGTGAATCAATAGACTGCCACTAGATCTCCTTCCTTGACTTTAGCCACATCTCTTGGGAGCTCTGTATACATCCACCAGCCAACTCTGGAGTTAAAACCAACTGCTGCAAACTTCAACAAGCTGCAACAAAATATTATAACTAACTTTGTAGCTGGCCAATTTAGCCACTGCTTCTCAAAAATTTAAACCAGACTGAACTGATATTTTTATCAGCAATTTTTATAAGAGCCGCTGAGGTGATAAAAACACTTTAATTGAAAGAAAAGTTTTTTTTCTGTCTAATCCTTATTTTTTTAAAAAGATCACTAGTCCTTTTAAAAGCAACTTAGAAATTTTACAAAAGGTGTAATCTACATGTTTTTACTTAGAGAATTAATTAAAAAACTTCAAAAATAAACCATGCTTATTTTAAAATTCAAAATCAAAATTACAAATAATATTTATTAGATCCTTTTAACTGTTTAATTTGTAATAATATTCTGTTTTAAATCCAGAACTATTTAATTCCTGATTATTATTCAGGAAATATAGAAAAATATCTACAAAAATTTATGTCTGTGTTTATTTCTACTTTTCCTTTACTTTATATATATATATATTGAAACAGTCAGGTTGTTTCACATATATAATTTGAAGTTCTCCCCCCCCCCCATTAAAAACTGTCGAGATAAAATAAAAAAAAAGCTGACACAGTTTCAAAAATAAAAGTTAAAATGAAGAAATAAAAAGATGACAGCAATTTAAAAATTAATATTTTAAAATATTAAAAGTATTGTTAAATTGCAATATTTTGCAAAAGTTTAAAGTTTACAGATTATCAAAAAGAAGGCTATAATTAACGATTAATAAATAAAAAAGATCACCATGGGCATAAAAATCAATAGATGTTTTTCCAAAAACATTAGATAATAGTTATTAGAATCTGTTTCTGCCAAAAGCATAAAGAGATAAATAGGGGAGTAGAGATTGCTTAAGAGATTTTTGTAGCTGACATACAGTCAGAACGCATCAAGGCTGTTATTAGAAAAATCCATATTATATGAATTCTAGCCCAACAATGCTTTGTGAACAGTGAACAATAAAAACAAGGAACTTATAACTAATAAAAGATTAAATGAAGAAACAAGTGGTTAAAATATTATATCTTCAAATGTCTGAATAATTGAAAATAGTTTTCTCTCTCTCTCTCTCTCTCTTGGTTCAGCTATGAAGTAAAATAAATCAAGGCCTGTGAACTGCCCATCAGCTTGTCAAGCGCTCAGAAACCCCTCATTGATTGGAAAAGTGATAGAATGAATTGTCCCTAGAACCAGCAGATATAGGTTCAGGTAGGAAAATTGTACAGCTTTTAAAATATTTCGCAAATTGTATTTCTTAAGTTAAAATATGATATAATGAAATGTCACTTAAATTAATTGATTGTAACTAATACAAAAGGGAAATATATTTAAAAATGAAATGCAGTGGAGTAATAGATGAAATAAAAATATTTTGTAAGATATGTTTATTAAGATAATCTATGATTTAATAAAATGTCATTTTCTGGATTGATTGATTATTAAAATGCTTTTAAATAATAAGAAAACAAACGATTTATCCTGAATAACGGTCATGATTTAAAAAAAAAAACTTTGATAGAATGAATTGCCTTCACACATACTTAAATTAAGGAATAATATTTATTTTACAAAGCACAGATGGTATCAGATCACAAATACTGAGACAGAGAATTTAACAAGAAAAGAGTGGTTCCACTCTATTCTTTACTTGTCTTTCTTTATATCCAAGCCAGTCCAAAGTACTTAGATCTGATTGGCTAAGTGCTTGAGAGGTTTGCACTCTCTCAGTTTAATTTAAATTAAGGAAATGTTTATATGTGTGAATTAAGGAATAATAATATAATGTCTTTCAAATAATGACCTCAAATGGTATTGATGTGATGAATAAGTGTCTCAAACCCACACTGAATATAATAATATAATGTTCTTTCAATAATGACTTCAAAATGTAGTGATATGATGAATAAGTGGTTTAAACTCACACTGAATATGATAAGTAATCATACATCTCTTCCCAATAATGACTTCAAATTGTAATGATATGATGAATAAGTGGTTCAAACCCACAGTGAATATAATAATATAATGTTCTTTCAAATAATGACTTCAAAATGTAGTGATATGGTGAATAAGTGGTTCAAACCCACACTGAATATAATAAGTAACAATAAATCTCTTCACAATAATGACTTCGAATTGTATTGATATGATAAATAAGTGGTTCAAACCCACACATGTACGATATGTAAAATAAAAAATTAATACTTTGGGATTCCCAGATTAAAACACATAATTCTCAATATATGGATAAAGTAAATACACCTGGGTCTCTTTTTACACGGACTCATTTAACACGATTTTGAAGTTACGCGATTCGTGTTTCACTGGAAGTCGATCTCCGATAATGCACTATTACTTTAAATAATAAATTTCGCGCACTTACGTTATATTGAAAGTAATAGCACATTATTAGAATTCGACTTTCATCTTAGTAATTTCAATATTTTCAGTGCTTTATAATAGTAAGATTTTATGCAATAATGAAATTAAAATCATGATTTCCACATTTTATGTATACACACATTAAATTTTACAAGATTATAAGGTAAATTTGTTCAAACATTGTGCATGTTAATTTTGGATTTTAAATCACATTCTGTTTTTGCTTTTTAAAAAAGAATGTAATCAATTATTATTTTCTTATTAATGATACTAATCATTAACGTGCTCTTAAATTCCAATGAGAGCTAAATGGTTGTATGTCTGGATATCACGAGCTTCATAAATAATTAATAAAATCATCGTCTCAAAGATTAATTACTAATTATGGTGTGACCAGAAAACCATTGACACAACATGAGTGTGAAGTTGGCGCTAGTTGGTTGCAAACGAATGTGTTTTTCGGCAAATAGCTATAATAATTAAAATGTGTATAAAAAAATGTAAATTACTGTACTGTAAATTATGCATAAAAATATATTATTTTGAATAAAATTAAATATTATAGTTAAAAAAAGTTTGTCTTGTATCAATTTTTTTCAAATTTGAAATTTTTTATTAGTCATATTTTATTTCCTTATTTTTTTTTTTTTGCGTGAATTTTAAAGTAATTTTACGTTGGTGGTTTGCTTTTAGGCGAATTTTGAAAAATCACAGACCACATCCCCCCTTTTTCAATGTAAGTTATGTCTATTTTTGCACGATTTTGTTTGCGCGTAATTTCTGAGGAACCTATCTATCGCATAAAACGAGACCCAGGTGTACTTCAAGATACTTGGATAGAATAAACACTTCAAGATACCTAAGTAAATTAATGACTGCCATACACATGGATACGTATCTATGCAGATGAGGGAGCTTTGAACCTAGAAGGTCAATTCCCACTCAGGAACAATCAGAAAACATCCGTAATGTGCACATGGATAGGAAGACAGCCTGTATAGCGACTGTCAGCAAACTTTTCCTTCCTCTTCTTTAAGAACTTTAAGTCACATTGTTGTTAAATAAAATTATTGTTTCAAAATAAACTATATTTTTTGTCAATTTCATTTGCATCATTTATCCATTTATGCACTGGTTCATAAGAATCTCATGCCTCCTGAGCTATGTTGGCATAACCAGATGATGTTAAGTAAGGTTGTAGTGAGATGGAACTCTAGGGCGCCATTTGGGAAACCAAACATAAATTTCTAGATGCTTCCAGGCTCTATGGCACTACATCCTCTGATGAGCAGGAAATATTGTTGTAGGGGGGATAACATCTGTATTGGGGAATGCCAATTGATAGTTCCTTCCTACAACATGCTCATCAGGAAATGTTTACAACCAATGTAAAGAGGTTGGATGTGCTGTCCAGTTACAGTATAGATATATATATGAGCACACATATAATTATGTTGCTGTGTGCTATGTAACCTAGCCAGTTACAATATATTGAGCACTTGATATGAATTTTATAAATTTTCAAAGTAAAGTGTAATATTATCTCAATACTGATTAAGTCTATAGTAAAAAACATACATACGTATTGTGCCGGTCGAAATGTGTATGTTGGTTTAACCCAGTTTGAATACTAGGCGAATGTACCTCGAGGCTACTCATTCGCGAGATATAAAAATCAAGAATACTATTTCCTCTACCCTATTTGTCTATTTTCAAGTCTAACCACAAACCAACAACATATCTGAGACACGCGTAAATTATTTTATAACCCTGCCCCAAGCTTAGCATCAGGGAGAGACAATGGACTAGAATATTTAAAAAAAACTAAAATAAGTCAAATGTGCATATAATATAACATGAGTTAAGTGTTTGTGCTTGCTTGGATCATCGGACAATTAACATAAAAGGTTAAGCAAATAAAAGGTTGAAATACATTACAAGACTAAAGCTTTTGTTTTAAATTAGATACTTTAATAAATGCAGTTTAAATATTATAAATGTTTTAAATATCTCCACTATTCCCCAATTGATCACTGATGAATAATTTCACAATGAGGTGGTTGCAATTACATAATATTCTGCGGCCTAGGTGTTATTTTTCCAATTTAAATAAATTTATCAACTCGTATCCCCTCGATAAAGCAAAATCCAAATAACTATTGCACAAAGCATTCGTTGTTTTGTGCTCTGCAAATAATTAAAAAAATATTTAAAGATTTCTTTAAATAACTAATATTTAACTGTGGACTGAATGCAAACAAAATAAGCTTTATCGAGGAAATCGAATTGGCAAACAAAAGGAAATTTAGCTAGTATTACATTACAAATATTTATTTTAAACTGGAAATATTTTCAAATAAAGAAATAATTTATCCTCTAGTTCTTTTTCTACTTGTATTTTGTTCAGTATATGTATTTTAATCTCTAAAGAGGTGAACCATTCCCTACCAATCAGTGGTGTTATATTACTTTTTACAATATATAAGTCTAGGGTTTCATGACAATGGTTTATAGTTGCCACTTCTTTCACCACTCTGATTCTGTCAATGGTGTTCCCATTTGCATTTTTACCCTTACTCTTGTACTTTTAATACTCTTTATTTTTTACTTCTGCACTTAGTGTAACCCAGTCCTTTTGAGATGTTACTGATACACCTGCTTCACTATTTCTTTCCATTTTAACTGATTTTCTATGTATTTTTACTATCAACATTGTTTGTTTACAGTTATCAGTCTTGGCTTTATGGATTTCAATGATCTGTTCAGGTTTTCTCATTTTGGTTCTCGGGAAATCTCTTATTTACTTTTGATTTAGTTTTAATTTGGCAGACTTTCACTAGGTAGCCCATCTTTCCACAATTGTTACATCTCATGTTCTTGCACTTGTGTGCAGGATGACTAGCTTTTCTGCAGTGAAAAGATTCCCAATTTGAGTTTTCATTTTTTTGTTCCCTGCTTGTTTTTAGAATTAAGGTTTGATTTGAACTACCTGCATTTGACTACCAAAATTCTTTTGCCTTGTTTATTATTAACTCATGAGTAATTCCTTTTTTGATTGATTCTGCACAAGTTAACACAGGGATTTAGGGATGGTCAACAGCTGTTGATAGAATCTGTCATCTCTCATAGGAATTTGTCCAACAAGGCTTCCTCTAAATAATCACCATACGCAGTTTCGAGCCAAGTCTCCTAATGCCAAATCATAAGCTCTATAATCTTCTTTCTTCACTCGGCATCTGTTAAGTAAGTGTAGTCTGGCTATATGTTTTGATAGTTCAGGACTAAATGTTTATTTATCCATTGAATAACTTAAGCATAAGTTGGACTTTTGGGGTCATCAGGTTCATATAATTGGTTTGTGAATTTAATCAGACTTGGACCCCTGAAAAGAAACTGTGGTGATTTTAATGACATCATCTTTTATCTTATTTACTATGAAATATTTAATGATATGAGTTGTATAAATGGGCCACTCGGAAGGGTAACTACCATCAAATTCTCCTATACTAATTGGGCAGTTGCCATATTCTTTATCTCTATCATAGTTTAGTACTTATTACTGGCTGTATGCTCATACTTTTATGCCTCAATACCTTAGGTTTGTGCTTTTTTTTTTCAAATGATTGTCTGACTTCACCAATTTGGTTTTTCCCAATTTCTATCCAATTATGCAAGTAAGCTTTTTTTTTTCAATTCACTGTCCAACTATACCAAGTTGTGCAATGTATCGATTATTAATCTAGTAGAATAAAAAAATGAGGTGTACAAACATGTTTAGTTATTTCTAATAATGTTAAACATTAAATTATACAATTGGAATTGATAGAATATTTATATACTTGTATACATATGACAATTTGGTATATGTAAGTATAAACATTAGATTACAAGTGAAACATTTAGTATAACATTAACCAGTTACAGAGCTTTAAGGCATACAAAAAATATAGACTGGGGCAGCCTCTTTAATACCAACACCCCTTTTTCTGTACGGATTGTACTGGAATTGAAGTCCACTAAGCTTCTGGATGCATGTTGACAGCAAAAGAAGACTCAGGCTAATTTGCTAACAGGTATTTATAGTCCATGCATAGTCCTTAGCTATTACTCTTATTATCGGTCAGTTCATAATTACCTGCTCAATCTGTTTTCTATTTGTTTGTTTAGGGTCTTCTCTAAGGCGTCTGGTTTTGACGTTCATACATACAAACAGTAATATCATTTTACAAAGCTTTAGATATTCAATATTTCATAATGGATAATTTTTTAAAAAAAAAATATTTCTTCTATCTTTTGTTTCAATAGCAAATTTACTGGTAAATTGTTGCTTTTTTATACCAGTTATTTTCTTTCAGTTTTTAATAGAATGTCAGTTATCTTATTGATTTTTAGCAAACCTGAGCCATCTTGATATTTTATTGATACTTTAAGATGATTTGCAAATTCTAATTTAAATTAATTAAAGTGTTTTTGAAGATTAGGAATATCAATCAGCTGTTAATATTAACTTTTCAAATAATTTTCTTTTTTCTAGTTTTATATCTCACTAATCAATGATCACTTGAATCTATTAAGAAACATTACAATTTTGAAATATATATTTTCTGTTAATCAAATGCTTCCAGGTCCATTTTTATTGATCTTTTTTTTAAAAAAAAGAATTTATGATATACAGTCTTTTTTTCTGCAAACTTCACAAGATTATATCCTTATTTCTATCATCATAACCAAATTTTCTTACAGCATTTTCATCTTTATAGAGTTTATCAATACTAGCATTAAAATCTCCCATGGAAATTAAAAAATATTTGGTTTGATCAAAAGTATTTTGTGTATTCATATAAAAATTCTCTATTTCATCATCAGAATGAGAATTTGTTGGGACTTAAACCTGAATTATATGCAGGTAGTATCTTCCATTAAGTTAATTAACTAATCTTATCACTCTGTCTGATATAACATCAATTTCAACAATGTTGTTCTTTCATTTGTATGATATTCAAAGTGTTGCCTGTAATTAATACAATCAACATGTTTTGTTATTATAAATCATTCTTGGTTTTGTTTGCATATTCTGCTGTTTATGTTTATTATTTAAAGTTTTATGCCAAATTATATTAGTCATATTAATGTGATAATATTTTTTTGCTATGATGCAGGAGACATTGTTGAATACATAGTATTTTTCAATTACTATTATATTTTTACGGTTTGCATTCTGCTATTTTGATCAAAGCATATACAAAAATTGTAAAATTTTAGATTGGTGTAAAATATTTTCTCTATTCTGAAACCATTTATCGGCTCTGTAAAGTCACAGTTTTTAATTTAAAGATTTTCAGCTTGTTATGTCATACATTATTCAGACTTTAAAGAATCTACATATCACGGTCCTATTAATATTTATGAAGGAGTTATACAATTCAGTTATAAAATTAAGATATGGATAAATTGTGTTAAAAGAGTGATATGTAATAGAAAACTTCCACACATGATCTTGGCTAATCCACTTATTCTATCTTTGAGCAGAATTCTTAATATATATTTCTTTTTCTACTTTGTTTCAAAAACTTGATAGTAAATGTATTTTAATTTAAAAAATAATAATACAGAAATTGTCTTTAAATTATGTTTTATGTGAATTATTATAATAATATTGTTCAAGCTCAGTTGTATATTGTACAACTTTGAAATACTACTGATAGTTTAATGCACTTCTAAGAAATGATTTTTGATTATTTGATGAATAATATTTTATATATATTATCATGGATTTTTTTTTAAGTAATATGTAAAGAGCCATCTGCAGTTGAAAATTCTTTTTCGAAATTTTCAATTCCAAAAGGATCAGCTGGAATGGTGATATATCAATGTTATGATGGTTTTATGCTAAATGGTGCTGCTGAAGTTCACTGCATTTCAGGACAATGGCCAGATTTGCCTTCATGTGAATGTAAGTTTTTATCTTTTTTAAAAAGTCAGAGTATTAAAAATTAAAACAATAAATATTATTAATAAAAATAATCATAGTCAGTACAAAATTATTATAATATTCAAAATTAGTACACTTTATAATTATTGTAATCTATTATATGAATTGAACTACTAGAATTAAACTGTCATTGGTAACAGCACTCTGTCATTATTGTAGTGTAATGTTATTTTAATACAATTTATAACTTGCTTTTTTTATATCCAAATCAGCTATATGAAGATATATATCATAAAAACTTATTATTAAAAAAAAATAAAATACAATTTTTAATAATTCTGTTTTATAGTTTACTTTTTGTGTGTGATTTGTCACATAATTTCACCAATACCAAAATCCTTTATTGTCTCATCCATTTTTAGTCATTTTCTTTTTCATTTTATCTAAATATTTACATTGAAGCAATAAACATCTAATATTTTTAGACTTTTAATAATTTATTCTGTAAGTTAAACCAAATACATCCTTCCACTTATTTATATTTTTTTACAATAAATATTCTTCTTTATGCTTAAAAAAGAAAGCAACTTTTCTTACCATTGTCATAAATTTTGCTCCTTTTTGCTAGTTAATAGTATAGTACAGTTTTTTATAATGCACAAAGAGAAGTAATTTTATTAGAATATTTTTTTTATTTATTAATTTCTAATGCTGTATTAACTACTTGGTATTTTAAAAAACTGACCAGAGACCCAATTTTGACTAACTTCAGTTTTAATAATGTTAGAGCAAAAAAAATTACATTGATAGAAACTAGAAAAACTAAGGAAAGCAATAAGGCTAAGACAAGTAGTGATTACCATTAAAAAACAAGGTAAAAAAGAAATTTCCACATCCGACATAATCATTACTTTATTGTTTGTTCATTATTTTTAATTCATCATTAACTAAGTTTAAATTACATCTTCAAGATAATTTCTTTGTATTCCTCACAAAATTATCTTTGAAACCATATATAATATGTCTTACCTGAAATAATCCATAGCTTCAGAATCTCCAAAAGTATTCGCATGAGAATTCTTCATTTTTATCTTGTACCCCAAAAGTTACCAAATGTCAAAGGCATCTGTAAGAAAAAGATTCATCCTAATAAAAGATACAAAACAAATCATTTCCAGAAGATAGATAGATATGCATTTGTAATCATAACAATTGGATTCTTGTCTATCTAAAACTAAAAATTGTAGCTACTGTCTGTATCACTGATAAAATGAGTTTCATCTCTTCATTTTTTTTTTGTGTACATCAGTGATGTTTATATTCTTTATGCACACCAGTGATGCTATCTTGTTATATTTATTGTATCACATAGATATAATTTATTTGTATATAGTCCATTTGTTAGCTATAAACTTGAAAATAATGTGATGAAACATATAGAAAATGTAGAATAACTCCACAGTATGAGTAACAAGGCATAGGCAAGAATCAGAATTTGATTATTTGCCTGCATATGCAATCTTTCTGTACATTTGATTATTAGTTTTGTAAATCATTACTTGCAAACACAAACACATCATATAAACATAACAATAAATAATAAATCATTAAACTTTTTGAGAATCATTATTTTTATAAAATAAGTGAAATAGAACTCACAAAATTACAATATATAATGAATTCATATGAGCATAAATAAACATAGAATTTATATCTCACACACCAATGCAAATTAATAAAAATTAATTCATTTTTTCAAATAATTAAAAAAAAAGTTAAAATATTATTCAAAAAATTAAAAAATTAAAATTTTATATTTACGAGCCTGATATTCTGCAATTACATTTAGACCTCATGGAAGGTCTTGTTTGTGAATTACCATATTTTTAAGCCGATAAAAGCCTATTTTTAGGCCCGTAAAAGTTTTCTGTCTATATCGCTTCGTGGAAATTACAAAATTGATGAAAAAAAAAAAATGCGCCAGTTACGAAAAAAATTCATAAAAAATCCAATTTTCATCGGATTTTATTTTTAAAGTCAGCCATAGAAAGCTACGTAAAAGATATATCAAATGACCCTGTTTCTGTTGATGTCATGCTTATAGTTTTTACGTCATTAAAAAAAAGAAAACATTTTGAGCAATCAAATAAGATAAGCAGGTCACCTGCTTAATAACCAATAATTCCATCCATGCTGATTTAGTTATTTGAACTCTAGTCTGCAATCCAAGCTTATATGTGAAGTGTTTTATGAATATTTGCACACCAGAGTTATTTTTTTCAAAATTTTGAAATAGAACAATGGTATACATGGAAATATCTTTTTTTCCAACTGCTACAGATTATCAGGTTTCATATTACACTACTAAATAAAAGTTATTGTCATATATTCTCATAGTACTCATTTATTATCATGGTACTAGTACATATAATACACTCCATCACTTGATGGCACTGGTTTTCAACCAATGCACATCAATATACATGATCATGGGATTATAATACAGTAAAATACAGTAAATTTTATAAATTTATATTTTTAATTTTTTACAAATTTGGGAAATTTATATATTTTGTTAACATTTAGACTACCGAAAAGTTCTTCTTTATTTTTAGATGATGGAAGGGGGTTGGTTTGAGTGTTAAGAAACAAACACTTTGTTTTAGATGGAGGAGGGGGGTTGGTTTGCTTTTTAATTATCATCTTTTTATTTATTTATTTTTTTTTAACATTTATGCTACCGAAAAGTTCTTCTTTATTTTTAGATGGTGGAAGGGGGTTGGTTTGATTTTTAAGAAACAAGCACTTTGTTTTTAGATGGTGGAGGGGGATTGGTTTGCTTTTTAATTATTATCTTTTTACTTTTTTTTTTTAACATTTATGCTACCGAAAAGTTCTTTTTTATTTTTAGATGGTGGAAATGGGTTGGTTTGATTTTTAATTATCGACTTCTTTGCTATTTTTTTTTAACATTTATATTACTGAGAAAATTATTGCTTAATTTTTATGCTTTTTAAGAAATCCCTAAACATTTCGTTTTTAATAAACCTACAGTTTGTTTTTTGATGGAGAGCAGGTTTAGTTTTCTTTTCAATTATGTAAATAACAACAACAATTTTCCATGAAATAATTTGGACATTTATTGAATAAAAAATATAAGTTATAAATATTTTGGCACAAATTAAATAAAAAATAAACAGTCTCTTAGATGGTAATTCACTATGTGCATTTTCGCATGAACTCAGCCGAATTCTGCTTTTCAACCTAACCTTTCGCAGTTGTGTTCAGTTACAAATTGTACGAAAACCTGTGTGATGGCTGGAAATTCTTACTTTGTACTACTACTTTAAGTTTTCTCACAATTTTTCGTTAATGAATATTTTAAAAGTTTAGCGTACTTAAAATATGGCTACCATAAAATCATACAATAGGGTTAGATCAGTTGCGCTCACTTGAGGAATACTTTTGAAATGCAATGGGTGTGGTATTTCATTATGTAAGTGTAGAATACATCACTATCAAGTGACCTATTATGACTACAACATCACTTGTAGTGTTAGCCGTAAGTTAGGCCACTAAAATGGCATATTGATGTGCATTGGGAGAAAACCAGCACCATCAAGCTGTGAAGTGTATTATATGTACTAGTACCATTATCACATTAAGAAAAACTATAACTATTTAATAATTGACAAAATCTGTATGATAAAAACTTGTTTTTGATTACAGAATTTCAGTTTATCAGTACAAATATATAGACGATTCTCACTTATGAATGCACCTCCTATTAACAAACCCTCTTTTTTTCTATAATATTTGTATGGAATATTTAGAAAAGGCAATGTTGAAAAATAAAAATGTTATTTTTATATGAAAAGATATGAACTACTCCACAAAACAGATTTTAATTTGGTAAACATCCTAACATATATGTGAGTATGTCATCTACAAATTATAACTTTTATTCGAGGAAAGCTAATTAGTATAAGAGATTTATCGAAGCCGAGAAATAAATAATAATTGAAAAGAAATGACAAGGTTTGAAAACTATAGGAAAGCTAATTAGTATAAGAGATTTATTGAAGCCGAGAAAGAAATAATAATTGAAAAGAAATGACAAGGTTTGAAAACTATAGGAAAGCTAATTAGTATAAGAGATTTATTGAAGCCGAGAAATAAATAATAATTGAAAAGAAATGAAAAGGTTTGAAAACTATAACCTTGCTGCTCCCTTCACATATATGTATGTGTGAAAATTTACATACCAGGTAATGTTTAACTCTAACATTTCAATTTACTACTTTAATATCGATAATTATTTATGTGTGCTTTATTTATATAGATCAGTTAACATTATTTGAAGTACGCATTTATAAAATATATGCACATACATTCCTATATCTTTTATTAAGTTGTTTTTAGTTAATCTTTGAAGTACACTTTTATAAAATATATGCGCATACATGCATTTACATATTATAATACTTTTTATTATTAAGTTACTTTTGATTAATACACACTAACTTGGAAAATTCAAACAACAAAACAATATCATTAGTTAGTCTGTTTGTTCACTATACTTCTTCTATCACAAAGTCATGTTTTAAAATATCTATTTTGTTAGTCTCATGTCATCTCACAAATACCATGACTCTGCAATAGTTCATGCTTACAACAAAACTTTTTTTAATTTTATACCCCTCCATACTCAGTTCAGAACCATGGCAGTTTTAAAATTATTTGGAGCTTCATCATTAAAATAATTTTTTCAATAACATTTCAAATATTACATTGACTTAAAATCTACACACTCTCAAATTATACAATAATGCAGGGTCAATACCGGTCGCATTAGCCAAGTGTGAATTGCGAGAAATTAGCATAACACACTACAGGTCATTGCAGCCTGTTTCAGAAATGTTATATTTGACTGTCTTGAGTAGCAACAGCACCATCCTGCGACCTGTACCGTCGATGATACTAGTACTAGAAGCTGTTGAGAATGTTCAACAGAATTTAAAAATGTAGCAGATGTTTATTAAAGTAACTACATCATTGAAAAAGATGAAGGCATAGATGATTGATAGAAATACTAAAAAGGATATCTATATTTGATACTGCTCTGGAAAGAAATGAGACATAAAGAAAATATGTAAATATAAAAAATAGAAATATAATAATTGTGGACTGAGAAGTCATTTGTTAAAAGTTTGTAAAAACAAACAAAAAATGTACCAGTAGTAAATTGAGTAAAGGAGTATTCAAGAGCTCAGCAAATGTAAAAAAAAAATAATGAAAGATGATGATACATTTAATGTATTAAATGTAAAATCTGTGCCCGAATTATCAAAATGGAAATTGATAGTGGCAGGTTTAACTATTAAAGGAAAATGAATGAAAATACACCAATCAGTAAGACAAAATTGGTTTCTATGGATGTAAATGGTAATCCTATTTACTTCAAAGGAATAGCATCAATAATAGTAAAAGTTAACAGATGGATAAAAAATTTATCATTATATGTTGTAACTGAAAATTTGTGACCTATATTGAGACAGAACTGGTTCAAGCCTTTGAGAGTCAGGTTTAATATTATTAAGCCAATAAACATCACATGGTCACAATTTCTTATGCTTGCACATAACTTATTCAAACAGGCAAAACTCTCTATACGTATAGAGAGTTTTTCCTGTTTTAATATTATTAAAGAAGTACAAATGGAATCAAAAAATAAATAAATTTCCTCAACTGTTGAAATCCAGCTTATTAATTAAAGACAAAGCTAATAGAGATAGAACAAATTTTAAATACACAATAAATCATTTATAGATTTAGGAAAGTTATCTTTGTACTTAAGCTGAATGTTGAAGAAGCACTTAAAGATCTATTAAATAATGGCATTATTACACAGGCAGAATAAACTTCCTGGAAAGTACCCATAGTCATTATTTTATAAGTAAGAATACTTTTAAGTAAAGATAAATATGAACATTAACAAAGGAGCTTATCCAACCAAGTATAAGTGAGATATTAACTTCTGTACAGAAAGCTTATTTTACCAAATTGGATTTAAAGACAACATAAACACTGTCAACATGTCTAATAGAGTCCCAGAGAAGTTGATAGAAGATGCTGCTGTAAATGATATTTTTTACAAAAGGAGGATAAGGAATAATGACCCCAACCATTGGAAGAGGAAATCATTACAGCAAATTTCCTCATTCACCTTGTCACCCAACTAAAATCAGACAAGGGAGAATAAAACTAAAATAAACCCCCTTAAAAGCCAAGAATATCTCCTAAATCCTGAGTGTAGTAACTACTCACCCAAATCTAAAGGAAACCAACTTAAATGGTACTTGAGGCTATGTTCCTCAACTTAAGAGACTGGAAGAACAATGAGGAACACAGACCAAATTATAAATCAGAAAATTACCAATTTAATATGTTCGTGGGAGATAGAGCACCCAACTTTACTGTATAAAGCTGCTCCACAATAGAGATGTTGTTTGAGGATTTTCTAGTTAAAGCATTATTAGATCCTGTTAGCCAGATTTCAGTGGTTTCAGATGCATTCTTTCATAAGGCTGACAAATAAACCCAATATCAAGACTATGCTCCTAAAATCGATTCAAGTTACTATGGCTAATAATAGAGAAGCCCAACTGCTGCAAAAACAAATCTGACTCCAAATTAAGATTAGCCATACAACTCCCCATCATGCATGAAGTAATTCTAGGGGCAGTCTTTCTTCACCTGAACCATTATGTCATTGATTTCCCATGCAAGATAGAATTAATGATAAGATCAAAAATGACATTGCACCTGAGATATGGCATGTGAAGTTGATTGCATGAAATCTGTAATCACAGAGGCATTGATTGAGAGTGAAATCACATTCCAATTTACTTGGAAATGATGAGAAAGAAAAATTATGACTTGTTATTTTTGAATTTGGTCTCATTTTCTCCAAAATACTAGGGATAAGAGAGGATTTCCAGAAAAGAATAAAACTGATTCTTAACCAAACATTTTAATCCAAATCATACCCTATTCTATATCAGTATCATGAAGAGATATCTAGACAGCTTAATAAAATACTAGATTGGGGAATTATTTCCAAATGTTCTTCACCTTACTGTAATCCAGTTGTAACTATGAAGAAGAAAGACAGGCCAATGAGATTTTGTTTAGTTGTTCAACAACTGAACAAAATTATAGTTTCTAACAGGAATATTCCATTGCCCAACCATGAATTATTCGTAAGGTTTGGAAATAAGATGTTTTTTTAGTTTGATTTAACCTCCAGCTATTGGCAGATTGAGCTCCATACAGATGATCACCAATATAGCCCCTTCCGATATGAGGGTTTTACATATCAGTTCAATAGGATGCCCTTTGGATTGATCAATAGATGCCTGGATAGAAGCCTATATCCAGAGGTCAAATAGATTGCAACCATTTATGTGGACGATGTGATTGTAGCATCTACCACCATTAACGAACACTTCAACACCTAATTTTGTTTTTAAAGAGTGTTATGAAAAGGGAATTAAGGTCAACTTCAAGAAGAGCACATTAGCATGTAGCCCAGTCATCTCCATGGGTCATATCATTGGATGCAATGGGATAAGACCTCATCCTGATAAGATCAGGGCCATACAGAACTCCTAAACCCACAAATAAAAAACAAATCAGGTCATTTTTAGGGTGGTGTAACTTTTATAATTGTTTCTACCAAAAGTTCTCAGACCGCATAAAACCATTAATCAGGAAATATGTAAAAATGGAAATGGTCTGAGGAGCAAGATAGGGCATTTGAAAAAACAGTATTATTTGAGCAAACTATGTTAGCTTTCCCTGATTTTAATAACCATTTATTGTCCAGACAGTAGTGGTTTCAGATTGGGGATAAAGTTATCTCAAAACCAGGAGGAATGCCAACCTGGTGTCCTCTATTTTATTAACCGGCTTCTAAAAGGTCCCGAAATAAATTACACAGTTATGAGAAGGAAGTACTGGCAATAGTGTGGGCTTTCCAAAAGTTTTGACAGATGCTTCTTGGATCAGGTGATAGTGGTCACTAACCACCTAGTCAGATGGAGTTTGCTGTTACAGGAATTCAATTACAGCATGCAGTACTGTAGAAGATCCAAGAATGTGGTAGCAGATGTGCTGATCAAAACCCATGTAGGTCAGAACAAAATAATCTTTTGGTAGATAACGCCTACATTACTAATGTTAATCTAATGATTGACTACAATGCGGAGAACAATTTAGAAAATTTGCCTGAAATTCAGTCCAAAGATTCTAATTTGAAAGTAATCATGCAAGCATTAAAAGGAAAGAAAGTTCTGCATATGCCAAAGTATCTTACACAACACAAGCAAGAAAGGGGTTTTTTATATTAAAAACAAATTTTAGATTTTAAGGGGGGGGGTAGTTCTTTACATTATAACCAAAATTTAGACATTGAAAAGTGGAGGGTAGTAATATCTAAGTCATTAACAATCCCACTCATAAAATATGTCCACTATCTATACAGCCACTTCGGTGCCCATAAGGCAGAATATACTCTTAAAAAATTGGGGTTTTATTAGCTGAAAATGTATAGGGACATCTTGAAATCACTTCAAGATTGTCTGGTGTGCTTACATGCTAAGCCAGTAAACCAAAATCTTGCAAATATAACTAATTCAATAATACCAGAAAGACCAAATAAGATCCTAGCAATAGATTATTATAGGCCTCCACCCTCATTTAATAAAAAGAAATGTCTATTTGTAATATATCTCTTTTCTAAATAGGTTTCAGCTTACCCAATACCCCAAGCTAATACTAGACACACCATTAGAGTATTAAACAATTCCAATTCATCAAGATAGGGAAACCTAGAACCATACTAACAGACTTTCCTGTCAAGAGAATGGAAAAAATGGGTGGAAAAATCTTAGATCAAACATGTGCTCAAATCCATCAGGAATCCACAGTTCAAACCTTGCAAATGTGTAACACAGGAGCTTGGAAGGTTGTTTTGGACTTACCTTGGGGATGAGCATAAGGATAGGTAAAGCAAATGGAGTGTATGGTAAATTCTATTAATTCGAACATAAACAAATCAACTGAATTTGCACTCATTAAATTGCATTTTGACAAACCCGCACCAACATTATTTGTAAAATATATACTCACAACTATACATCTTATTATAAATGCAGAAACAATAAGGCAAAAGGCCTACAATACTAATTGGAAAGGCAAAACAAAGGAATAAAAATGAAAGGGAAAAATCTACATAATTTCATATAGGAGATAAAGTGCTTATAAAAACCCCTCTTGTAAGCAGACTTTGCGAAAATAAATATCAAAAATTCAACTTGCAATATGAAGGAACATATTCCATAGTGAAACAGATAGGTTCAAATGCTTTTTGGGTAGGTGTAAAGGCAGAAATGAAAGGCACTATTAATGTCAGAATATTCAAACCCTATTGTGGTCAATCAGAAAGAGTATATGATTACCAACTTTACCCTAAACAGTGAATAGAAAGCTAAAAGGAGAGGTAATAAATGAAAAAGGGAAAAATCAGAATACAAAAAAATGCATGACTAGGGTATTGATAGTTCTGTACTATTTTTATGAGAGTATGCTCCAGTGAATAGTTCATGACATTTACTGAGATACCTTGGAGCAAACCAGAATTGTTTGTGAGTTATTCCACATATGATGATGTATACTCTAATGTTAGATAATCCACAAAATCCAGTAAGTCTCACAGGAGAAGAGAGGTTACTAAACAAATTTGTATGCCATTTATAATAGAGACATAACATTGGTATGGTTTGAATCATAAGCAAAAAAATGAATGCCCAGTGTCAAATCCTCACCGAATGACTTTAAGCAATGAGTTCACTAAGGGGAATGAAGGAAAGCACAATTAGAATCAAAGAATTAAAGAGGAAGTATTTGAGATAGGTTTTCAAGCTTTCAAAAAAAAGAAAATGTACCCAATATTACATCCATTTATGCACTTATAGAGAGGTAAAATTTTAACTATTAAGTAAAATTTTAAACTTGAAAGGGGAGGGGAATTTTAAGGGTAACTTAAAATCTTACCCACGCCAACCTTTAGCAACCTATAGTGTTAGGTTATGTCAGGTTAATGTTTATATCCAGTTAAACTAATATGTTCTGCTAATATTCTATTTGTAAAATCTGAATGAAGTAAAATACATATCTATATAGACATAATATGTCAGTACTGCATCAAATAATTGAATAATAAATCATGTATGGCAAAATTTCTTTATATATATGGTAACAAAGAAAACTCCAATTGTTAGAATTAACAAGATTAAACACTTAGTGAATTAGTATAAATATATATGTTTAATAATACTTAACTTGTGTTGAATGTTATACGTGTCACAAGAAAGGAAAGAACGATGACATAGACTGTAATAAGCAAACTTAATAATGATCAGAGATCAAGAGCTTTGCCAAACAACCTAATAATAAGAATGAAATAATAATGAATAATGTAATTTCTTGAATCGATTATCACAATATGTATACATGGATAAAAATAGGTACTTACAGTAAGGAAATGAAATACTTCATACACTAGGAAACAGAAATGACACCGGCTATAAAAGAGAATGCAATTATAGCCCTTTCTTCTTCAATATTATATGTTTGCTATGGAAAGCTAACTTCATTGGAACCAGAGGTTTTGAACACCATACAAAATGGAGATTTTAGTTTGAACATATTGATTTTATACCCATAATTTAACGCAAATTTTAATGAAGCAAAAATGACTTTTTTTATTATAAATTAAACAAATTAATACTAGCAATCGAACATATTTTGTTTAGAAAAGTATTTTAAACTGTTAAAATTAAAATAATGAAATTATAGTAAACCTTCTAATCAAGCATGAATTTATAAGAAGTGCATATATATATAGCCAACATTTAAAAAATGAGTGGATAATTCATTTCTAGTGCATAAAGAAGTTTTTTAAAATTTTTTATATACTGCGAACTGTAATTAATTTAAAACTTGTACTTATTAAATTAATATAATTGCATTCTGGCTAATGAAATTGGTTGTTGTTCGGTTGGATCATTAATCTGTTAACCATAGGAGTCTAAATATCAGTATTGTCTACATTAGAATCGCCTAATAGACTATCTTTGTATAGAACGGAATGTCTATGCAAGGGCTGGGAAGAAATATCAGTTAATCAATGTGGAGTCTTTTGGAAGGTGCCATTCAGAAATTGCAATAAACAATCCATATCTGCACAGAGGAAATCGCCTGAAATATGAGTCTTGAGCTGTAGGGGACTGTCAATTCACCAAATATAATTTAATTGATCGATTCATGAAATTATGTTCATTATGTATTATATATTTTTTTGTTTGTTTTTAAAATATCTATATACACATCACTACTTGTTTTTGTTTATTATTTTATTTTATTATTAAAAATGCAAAATCAGTCAATTCAGCATTTTTTTTAGAACAGTTCATTTTAGGACAGCATGAGAAATGGTGGGGGGGGGGAGCTAATTTTAGTTGGGATTATTATTATTTTTTAATAATAAAATCTAGGTTCAATCCCCATCCTTAGTACTTAACTTTTGTTTGTTACTAAGGTGAATATTACATGAAACTTTAGGTAAGCATTTTATTTTAAAACATTAATTTCCATATACTCTAGCAGAACAGAATTTGTTATTTGTTGTTTCTTCATCTAACACTTATTATTTAGAGTTATTCTGCATGATTAATTTTCTGAATGGATCTATTTTCCTATCATGTTAAGAGTTCCATTAATTTTTCAAAGGAGAGGGAGGTCTTCAGGTAATCAATCTTCAACCATTGGAACTGGATACGCAATATGAATTGATGTACATGTAAAATGTAAAATTAACTTAGCTAGTTAATTCCAAGTTCACTGAAACTTTATTTTGCTTATCATTACTTTGTATATAGAAATGTCTTTAGTATGAATCTTTATCATGGAAATAACGGGACACGCATTGATCATTTTTTAAAATCCAGATTTGTAAATATTAACTAAACATTGCATTATTCCATTTTTATTTTTACTATTCTCATATTTTTTTTATCTCATGTTATAAAATAAATGTTAAGAAACTTGTTGAATTAATATAGTCTCTTTAGTTTATTAAGCCATTTCCTTGCATTCATTGAAGCCAATACCTTACAAGCACTTTGCATTATTTTACACATATATTGATAAACACAGTATTAAAGATTTTAGGTAGAGGTAATTAATTAATAAAAATCCTGATAAGAAAATCTGATTATTAGTATGCGTAGGTACTCCCTGTTAATAGAGTCAACAGTGAAGTACACCATGTTAATAGAGTCAACAGTGAAGTCTCCCTGAGTTCGAATACTGTGGCATAATGGGGCTAAAATAAGTGGGAGTGAGATGTAAGTGAACTAACCCAAATTGCATCTGAATTTAATAAATGAGTATGGAGCTGGTCTATTGGAAGTCTGTGCAATCATAGGTTATGTACTTCAACGCGTCGTCTCCAGCATCCTACCCGAAGACTTTAGGCTTGACCGTTGTTAGATGCGGCCTTCTCTTCTCATGTCTTGCCCAGACCATTACAATATGTATGTGCATATACACAAATCAAAAATATTTCATTAATTTTTCTGCTGTGAAAATGTATGATTGTTAAAATGTCTTTTCTATTGTATATATCAGAGTATTGCATATAGTCTTGTTTTATTTTATACAGTAGTACAGGGGTCCCCAACTTTTTTGCACTTAAGAGCACATTCTATAATACCAGCCAGGTGGCAGGCACCATTTATTTTTTCAACCAGGTGGCGAGCACCATTTATTTTTTCAATGTAAATTTTTAGTTGGATATTGTTAATAATACACAGAATGTACAAAAAATTATTTTTCAAAAATAAAATTTTAACATATTAACGTTTATATTTTTACGCTGTAAAAGTATAATATGCCCTACAATTTGATTACAATATAATACAATAATTTATAAGAAATTTTAAAATTAAATTTATTTGTATCAGATAAATAATTTTTTATCATGTTCGGATAGTGGCGGGCACATGTAAAATGGTCTGCGGGCACCATGGTGCCCGCAGGCATAAGATTGGGGACCCCTGCATTAGTATATATAAAATAGAAATTCATATAATACTACACTATTAGCCAAAACAACAAAATTTTACTAAAATTCTTCCACAATAATGGTTTCATCTATTAACAAATAGCCTACTCTAAATGTTAACATATATATAAAAAACAAAATAGTCTTCCCGTCATTCACTTTAATAACCAACATTCTTTAATATCAAAGGATATATTCATGAGATTGATGGCCTCAGATGAAAAAAAAAAATATTATCAAAGTTTCTTTTACTCTTTTCAATTCACTTGTTCATAAAAGATAACCTCTGCATTATCAAATAATATTTTATGACCTGGATTCAATCCATGAATGTACAAAAGCTAAGTTTTGATATCTATTTTTAATTGTACTTTTATGAACTTTAAGTCTTTCATGTATCAATCAGTTGATAGAAAAAAAAGCATTGATTTGTTTCTTATTGTTTTAAAGAAATTTGAATATTTTTCTGCAGATAAGATTAAGGATACTCATTATATTAGAAGATTGTATGTTATTTGTGTGTAATGATGTGTTTTATAAAATTAAAGAGGGATGGGTTATTAGTTATGTTACTTCTTCTTTAATGTGCTCTGTATATATTGATTTTTTTAATGAGTAGTGTTATTAATAGTTTGTCTGAGTCTTTAAAATCAATTATTTATTAGATATGTTGATGATTGTTTGTTTGTTATACAGAAAGATAAATTGAAGGAATTTTTGATAGATTGAATGCTTTTGATTCTAATATAAAATTTACTATTGAGGCAGGTACATTTGAATGTGATAAGTTAAAATTTTTAAATTTAATTGTTGATAAAGTTGATAATGTTTTATTTTGTAATCTTTTTGTTAAAGCAAAAAATTTAAGAAATATGATAAGGCCAGACAGTTATCAATCTTTTATTCATAAGAAACTTTCTTTATTGAATTTTTGTTATAGAAATAGAAGACTTAATAATTTTGAAAATAATAGTTATATTCAGGGGAGTCATTTTGTTTCTGATTATATTGAGTTAGGATATATTCATGAATTTATTATGATATTATATTTAATAAAAATATCTATAAATTGGTTAATAGTAAAGATTTAATTGATAGTGTGAATAATGAGTTTATTTCTTTTGTTCCTAATAAGCCATTAATTGATTTATAAGAATGATTTTTTTACTGGGTGGTTTGAAAGTGACCTGGAAGAAAGACCTAAATTTAAATTTATTACTAAATAGTTCAAAACAGTCAATTGATTGCAATCTATTCTTCCAATAATTTATAAAATGCCTTGCAGTTGTAATAAAATTTGTTTAGACCCTAGTAAATTAAGCATTAATAAAATAGTTAAAGTTCATAAGAGGAGCATTAAAAATAGATATCAAAACTCAGCATTGTATATTCATGAACTGAATCCAGGTCATAAAATATTATTTGATAACCAGAGGTTATCTTTTATGAAAAAAGTGAATTGAAAAGAAGAATAAAAGTAACTTTGATGATAAAAAGTTTTGAATCTGAGGCTATCAATCTTGTGAAGACATCCTTTGATGTTAAAGAAAGTTGGTTGTTGAAGTGAATGATGGGAAGATTATTTTGTTTTGTATATATAAGTTGTATGTGTAGTTGAATTTCTCCTTAGAAAGTTTATTTGTTTATAGATGAAACCATAGTTGTGGAAGAATTTTAGTAAAATTTTCTGTTTTGCTTGTATTATAGTGTTATATGAATTTATATTTTATTTTTAATTGCTAGTCTAGCATTAGACAGTATTTAATTAGTATATATATTGTACCCTCACTTCCAAGAAACATATAATAATAATAAAATGGGACTAGCTCAGATAAATGGTTATACTCGGCTAAAATACATATAATCAATAATAAAGATATTCTATATTAATGTCTACTGTTTAGCTAGCTCAAACTAATAATAAATAATAATATGGTTCAGTTTTATAAACTAAATAAATAAATATTTTTTGAATCATGAGACCGTGAAGTGAGATACAAGTGGTAATATGAATTACATTGAGCCAATATCCCACAGGATACTACCTCAATGGCATAAGAATACTATCACCTCTTTTATTATCTCAAATAATAAATTTATAGCATTCTTACGACTTTAACAATAATTAATTAATTAAGATAATACTGATAAATAAATCCTATTCTCTTTATTAAAAAAATATAACTAAAATAATCTCAGGTTTTTTAAACTAATTCAAGTCAATTAAAATTTCTGTAGTCAAGCATGATAAGGGATTTGATATCACCCTCAACTACTCCTAACTAATAATAATAAATAATAATAATAATAATCTTCAATGTATAATTCAATCTCACCTGCTTTTCCTGTTATAGTGCTTATCAATAATAATAATGATGGTAAATAAATAATATAGCATAATCTTTTAGCTTTCATGTGGCATCTTAAATATAATATGTGGTAAAATCTTATAATCTAAGAATATGTGGCAATGGATAATATTATAATTCTGTGTAATATATTACATAATTCATTTATGACCATAATGATAATAATGATAATGCAAATGAAAATTTCTCAAATGAATCATATTAAGAAAATACTATAATTCTTAAATAATAATCTTATTCATATTGTGCAAATATTATGTTTTGGTTCAAAACATCTGTAATCATATGTTTGCGATGTGGAAGAATCAATTCAACACATAAATTTATAAAAAACAAGTTTAACAAATTTTATTACAATATTTTCAACAAAATAAATTATATCCAATATTTACATTCAGTGAATCTTGTATCATTACAATTTTCATCATCTCAAAATAAAATAACAAAAAATAAAAATCTAAGCACTTAAGTCTTCACTCTGACTTATAACTTGTTATATATTTTAAAATATTCATAATAATACTACCAATAATAATATTCATGGATATATGTAGAGTTTCAAATATAATCTACAGTTGAATGCTACTATAATATGTTTCCATTAAAATATATGCCAATTATGAAAACATAAACTACAAAAGGATTACTTATTCTAATATATGTCTATTAATTTATACTCAATTATTTAAAGTAGCTTATCATGATAGTGCTGATGTTATTAAACAAAAATATATTTATTCCAGTTTGTTAATAAAATAAGTGGACTCAATAATATAATTATCATACATTATACATCTTACTTGGTATTAATCTAATATAAAACTATGTATGTGTTGATGTGTTTTCAAAAAACATAAAAATAATATTTATAAAATATAATTACTGGTTCTATTCTATGTTGTTTCTTTAGATATACCATCCATTAAAAATATGCATTACATGTAAATTTAAAAATATTTAAAATTATTCAAAATTTCGTGAATAATTTTATTATCATTTACATACTTTCTTAAAAATAGTTTACTAAAATATAGAAAATATTTTATGATCCTTTATCCTTATTTTAATTTTATTCTCAATCTCATTTGTATTTATTTTTAACATTATTCAAAGCAAGAAAAATCTATCTTCTTCCAAATAACGATCCTTCTATTCCAAAATTACTTATCATTCTCCCTCAAAATTACAGTTCTGTACGATGTAATACTTAGAAATTACGATAGCGATCAGATGCGTAGTTATAAAGAACAAATTAGAGTATTAACTCAATAGTACACACATATAAGATGGTCAACATGGCAACAGTGCATAAAGCAAAGAGGCCTGACTTCTCTGTCTAATAACCACTAAAATAACAATGTCCAAGCTATTTATTCAGCTTTTCGGAGCATTAATATTCAATACTAAGGGAAAAGAAAAAACATTGTCCATGGAAATCTACAAGTTACAGGGCTTCGTTATCCATACCTGCATAATTATTAATATAATAAATTATTTCTATTCCCCATAAAAACCTAAATCGAAGCATCTTTTTGATTTCATTTTAAATACTCCCAAGTCACTACCTTTTAAAATTTCTTTATAGATTTATCAATCTACATCACCAAAAAAATTCTTAAAACATATTTCTAAAACAATAAATAAAATTCACATATAAAATCAATGATCTAGATTATTCAACAAGAAAAGGTTACTTCATTTTTTTAAAAATTCTTGAACAAAAATACCAATGACACGTATCGATATAATAAAATCAATACTTCAATCATTTTAAAAATAATAGAGTTTTTTTACAAAAGAATCATATAATTACATTCATCATTAAATTGTACTATATCAGTAATACAAAATAAAAGTGCATATTTTTTGAATAAAAATCTAACTCATATAAGTTTTATATATGTTTAATGTATTCACACATACTCATATGTTCATACAATAATATTATAAAAATACTTTGACAATCTAAAGGAAAGAAAATAAATACATCATAAAAAAAATTATTATTTTATAACTATTACCCAAGTGAAATTCCTTCTAGTTGATCACTTTTTAGACATCTTAGTAAATAATTAATTTTTTATATGTACCTTTTCTATCTTTAATTATAATAAGAAAAAATAACATTACTATTAGTTCATAAATAAATAAAAATATAGCTATGTAAAAGTCCAGTTCATGATAAATACTCATTTTTAAAAAAAATTTTCTTTATTTCTTCGGAATTTCATTACCATGTCCTTGTAAGCATTGAAACTCCCCAACGCATGTTGCTATGATAACTGTCTTAATACTTGAAGACAACGATTTCTCTTCCCCAAACATGATGCATGACCAGTTGATTCCAAATAAAATGATGAACAAAAATGAAAAAAAAAATGAAAAGGAAAGTTGGTTTTGAAAAATTTGGAATTATTTATAAAAATAATCACTAATCTTTTCTTGAAAGTTTATAAAATTGATAGTCTATTTTATATTTTTCAGAATAGTGATTATTGAAGATGATTTCAGCTCATAATATTAAAAAATAATTCTCCGGAGTTTTTTATCCCACCAAGATCCTATACCGGCTTCTAGTGTCTCTAACATGGTGATATGGATTTGGGCGTATGTATACGTAATTTTGCACTTTTTTTTATACTCCAATGAAATTGACATTTAATCATTTTCACATAGCTAGCATTTAGTTCTTCTGTCAGGATAATTTTTATTTATCCAATGATATTTTTTTTCTTCAGTTAATAATTTTCAATTATCAGTTTTTGTAATATTAAATACATGCAGTCTTTTTTTAAATAACAAAGACTTATCATGTAAAATATATTTGCAGTAACTGTCTTAATTTTTTCATCATTTTGGAATGACAGTTTAGAATAAATTGTTAAAAAATGTTTTCTTCAAAAAGAAACATCTTCTGCAACTCTTATTAAAATGATATACTTTCAAAATATTGAAGCATTAAAAGTTTTTACCGTATCACTTTGCAGGTTTTTAGATAAAGCTATCTTTTTCCAATAAAATGCATTTTTTTTTAAATTTCTTGTAAACTTTTCTGTTTAATTCCTTATATAATGTCCAAAATGTTAACTTGACCAATAAAATATTTTCCTTCATTAACAATATTCAAATTATATTTTGAATTAAGGATTGTATTTTTGGCATTTCTTTACACAGGTAGATAATTATTCTTGGTACTTTCATAGTAATTGCGATGTTAAGATTAAATTTTGATAAAACAGTAAGGAATTTTAGTTGTTTAACAGTGCATAATTTAACTGAATAAATTTATAATTTATTTAAATACTCTCTTTTAAAAACTAATTCAATTAGTACACTATATTATACTTTACTATTTTAAAATAAATTATTAAGAGAGTTATTATAGCACTCAATTGACTGATTAAATACTGAATTGACTTATTAACACTCCATTGACTGATAAAAACACAGAAAATAAGTGAGCATCTGTTTTTATATCAAAATAAATTGATAACCTGATTGGCTGATTAGACCTTCATCTGATCATCTGATTTACATATCCAGCCAAAATTGCACAATTAAAATTAAAAAATAAAAATTTATGACTCATCTTTTAAAATATTTAAAAATATTAATTTTAAATTAATTTTATACTTTATCTAAAACAACTAAATATTGTAAAATGACTTTGAAAATAATATTTTATTAATTTATTCAACATTTAGTTTTAATGTATCTATTTTTCTTTAAAACAAAAATCTAATTTTTGTTAATTACATTCATTTTAAAAACCTAATTAAATATTTTATATTAGCTAATTTTATATTTTCTCTTGTAGTAGTCAAATAAATGTTTTCAATCTTATGGTACAATTTTTAAACAATTTTGCAACTTTATTAACAAGAAAACTTGTAAGCACATGTATGAATATTTACATGTCACATGACTTTCTAAATCCAGACAATCTGAATCAATTTCTGTCTGGGAATAAAATAAATGTTTAATTTCAAAATATTATATAAAGAATAATGATATAATAATATAATTTAGAATAATAATTTTAGTACTATAAAATTAAATACACATTTCTCCACCACAAATACTACTTTTTTAAATAAATTATTTTAAATACAATTATTAAATATAATTTTTATTTTAAAATATACTATTTATGTAATTGTAGGTTATTGCTTTTAAAATTCAGCTTTTAATACTTATTTAAAAGACTTATTAATACACTATTTTATTATGGCCAGCTTTTCCAACCATATAAAATTAAACCATTCAGATTTATTTAACTGTTTTTAATATATTAGTATAGTTTTATACATTTAATATTCACATTTTACTTTAACTAAGCTTTTAAAAAGATTATCATCACAACATAGCAATCATACCAATATAATACATTTTTAATTTAAATTTTTTTTAAAAATTGACACAATAAATTTATTTAGACCTAAAGAAAAGGGCACAATAATTTATCTGATAAAGAACATCTTACTCAAGAAATAGAACTTACAAAAAATATTCTACTTTCTAATAATTATAATAAAAACATCATATGTAAGGCTTTACATAACATTGATACTAAAAAGAAAAAAGAGGATAGAATTGACAATTCCTCTTTTAATAAAGTAATTTTACCTTACATTAAAGGGATTACTGATAAAATCAGCAGAAGACTATCTTTTTTTAATATAAAGAGTACTTTTTCTACTGGCAAAAAAATTGGTGATTTTTTATATAAACCTAAAGACAGAATATTTTTGGAACACTGAGGAGTTTATGAAATTCCATGTTTGCAGTGCTCAAGAAGCTATGTGGGTCATTCTAATATACAAATAAATATCAGAATTAAGGAACATAGAAATGCTTTCAATCAAAAAATTAGCATGTCAGTTTTTATTTTCCATTTTTTAGAAATTGGCCACAAACCTGATTTTGACAATACAAAAATACTTGCTAATTTGGAAAGATATGATTTAAGAACCATGAGAGAGTCAATTGAAATATTAAAGAGATCTACTGGTTTAAATAGGGCTGATGAAGCACAACGTATTCCAGCTATGTGGAAACCTCATTTTATCTAATATTAACTTGAAATTAATAGGTGAAAAAACTGAGGGAAATAACCCTTTTGATAAGCCTCATATTGTGAATGCTGAACTACTTCAAGTTGAATCTCACTTCTCATCTCGCACTGTCATGTTATTCTTTGAGATCTAACGATTGTTATTTCAAAAATTAACCTTGATAATGGCGGTTCCTAGTCTGTCGAAATATTGGATTGTAATGCAAAATAATACACAGTTCGTACCCAAAAATATTGTATTATATATATATATTAATGTTCATGTATAATTCTACTTAAGAGAATAAATGAAATACTGTTAAAGAAACTTTTTGATTTGAAATAATATATTTGGTTTAAATAACTTTTTTTAAGTATTATTTATGTATTTATATGGAAGAAGATAGTATAATGGATTATGTAATTATTTTTATTTTAGAAGGATATATATTGTGCCGATCAAAACATGTTTATCCATCTAACATGAGCCGGAACTCATAAACTGTACTTCAAACCCAGTCAAGCCCAAGATTTAGGTCAGGGACCAGCCTGGATTCGAACCCACTCTCTAAGCCCCAGATCAAACACCTAATGAATAACATAATAGTGATGGCACATGAGAATTAATCTTAATCTGGCTGACTAGCAAAGCTGAGCAAAGCTATGAGACAACTATTAACTATGACTATATCAAAATATACATAAGCATGGCTGTAATATGTGGAAGTGGAGGAAAAGGAATTCAAACTACTCAAATAAGTTAGACAATAATATATTTTAATATACTGACAAATTATTATACATTTATAAATTAAGTACATTAGTATGTGCGTGAATGCGCGAGCGGTAGATAATTACATAGTGTCATTCACGCTATTATTTCTCATATGCTCTTTATTAGCTAAATAATATATTACAAATAAACACACATCTTTGGTGGGTCCAATATTAAGATGCCAATCAGTATTAGAAAGAAGTTACACAAAATTGCTATTAACGCTTTGATTTACAGTTCTGAAACATGGTGACTAACATATATATTACTAGGAGCATTCCGAAATTCATTATATATATGATATAAATTATTTCCACACCATTGAGGTCGTGAAAATAAACAAAATACATTTGAAAACATTATATTTGAAACTACGACAAAATATTTAATGAAAATCATTTAACAATAGTAAGACGAACGCTTTATTTTTCCCAAAACATATAGATACTCTTAAATATAGATATATAAATTACGACGGTGAGATTGTATATGACTGAAATAAACTTATTTAATAAAATAGAAGTTATTGGCATTTATATATATATATCTTTTAAGCAAAGCTTAATTTTAATATTAGAGCATTAAAACTGGGCCATGAAGCAAAAGAAATAATAATAATACGAAGAAGTTTGCGGTGCTTACATAATAGCCTAAAATAATTAAGAGGAAAAGGTCATGCTTCTGGATGAAAAACGAAATGGATGGGCATAGCGTGTGCCAAACTTAGGGGTCACCACCAGTGGCCTTTTTATACAAAGAAATGGATGGGCATAGCGTGTGCCAGACTTATGGGTCACCGCCAGAGGCATTTTTATATGAAGACTTGAGAAGAAATCTATGGGTTCGAACCTGTCGTAACCCCCAGATTAAGAAGCACATATATATAGAACACGAAGGTCAGCCAAATGTCAGAAACGCAGTAATGATACATGTCTCTAACAACCTTGAATAAATTTTACTGCTTTAAAAAAATGACCCTTGTTAGAATACTATAATACGCCATGCAATTATAATATATATAGAGAGAGAACATTTCATTTAATAAAATATACTTGAAGATTTTATTTAGCAAAAGAAACATTAAGATTTAGATTTCAAATTAATAAAATATATGTTAAGATTTGATTTAGTAACAGAAACATTAAGATTTTCCCCCCTTCCCTTTCCTACTATTTAAAATAATTCAATCCCATGTTCGCGATTTTTATAATAACTGGAATATTTAAATATTATATTTGATCTTTTAAACATAGACTATTTTAAGAGTATAGCAAAAAAAAATAACTAGAAGTTATATAAAAAACAAATAATCGATCACCTTTTCAGAAATGAATAAAGAATATTTTTATAAGATTGCAAAGCGTTAATTAGCTTGAGTTCTGGATTTACACAGGGTAAAAAATCCAGAATTAAACAAATATATTTTTATAATAAATAAAATGTTGACTCGAAAAATAATCTGGCGAGTATATTAATTAATAATGCATTGTTTTAAATGGATGTTAATAACTTGCTTCATGAAGGTTTACTTAAAAAAATAACAGAAAAGATTTTTATAAATTAAAAATCGCCAGGTTGTGAGATTGACATTTTAATAATAAACAAGCAGATATATAAATCAAATAATAAATACATATAAATAAATGACCGCACCAAGTTAAAGAAAGTTAAGGAAGGTTAAAAGCATATGAGATAGGATTAGATATAAAGAAATCATTTGAGAGCAAAATTACATTCACAGATATATATATAAAGGCAAAGTTAAAGAATACATGAGATCTTGATAGATTATTTAGACTAAATTGACTATTAGATGGCGGCTTGGAAATTTACCTTGCAATTTTAAGAATCCATTTTAAAGTATGGCACGTGCACGGTGATTGAAATGCAAGTACTTCGTGGCAGGAAACTTCTATTGGCACACTGAAGTTCTTTTTTCATTTCAGGGCAGCAGGATATTACGGTAGCGGCAGAGGCCGCTGAAGAGTGGTGGATTTACTGCTACATCATTTTAAATTTCACCGCGATGTTAACAATCATTTTCACTAGAGTAGCTAATCTCTTCTGTGATTCAAAATTCAGTCATTTTATACTTTTTCTTTTATCAGTTGTTTTTGAAGATGCAATTGTAAGATAACGTCCAAAAATAAATTCAAATCTATTTCCAGATTAGAAATAGATTTGACAACATGTTTTTTTAACAAAAGTATCTCTAATCTTAATCCCCTTTTAAGTAAAACTTTAATTAAAAATACCTACCCCAGATTAAAACAATAGTGCTTCCAACCCTTAATTATTTTTGGACAATTAACAACAGTCACATCTTCCATATTGGATTTTATAAAAAATATACAGTTTAATAGAAAAACAAGCAATTTAAAAAGAAAAAGCTAAAAATGACATATAATAAATATTTACAAACGTCAATATTTTGTTAGTAAGTTTTGCTCCTATGTATATATTTGAGCTGCATCTATAATATTTTAATAAAAAAGAACTAATAATTAATAAAAAGAATTAATAATAATTTTAAAACATGTTATTGAAACATTAAATTTTATAATTTAGGCGCGCATCTCAAACATATATACATAAAAATATATATACGACAAAAGGAGCGGGATGGGAAATAAGGATTTAAACACAGGTTAGTAGGTAGAAACATGAAGCACAATCTTAAAAAGATTGACTGCTTCAATATATATATATTATAATATTATATGAAAAAATAATTAGAAAAAAGGTAGAATAGTAAAATCATGCAATTTATCCAAGCCAGAATAGATCATAGAAATTGAAAGATTTACCAAAAATTATATATTAAATAAGGGGGGAAAATATTTGAATATGGATACATTAGAAGTTAATGCTGATTTATATGTAGTAATCCAAGTTATAAATTACTATATATATATATACATAGGAGTGTAATAAATGTATGGTCATTATATATATTAAGGTACAGAGAAAATTGTTAATATTTAAATATTTTTTCAGAAATTCTGGATTTAAGTATTTAGACCAAATTTTCTGCTATAATTAAGATTTAGTATAAGTAATGAAATATTATAAAACATTGATAATTTAATATTTATTTGATATAAAGGAAAAGGGGTAGATCAGATTTGATTTTTTGTGTGAAACTAAAATTTACATAATTAAATGTTATTGAAATTAATTTATTAATTCATAGTTTGTTATTATGAATTTTTGTTTGTAAAATAAATATTTTTTTTTTACTTTAATAATTAACTTAAATATAGATAATTTTAAGATTTAAGAGTTAATTTATTTAAAATTCAATTTTTATAAACTAAAAATGTTCAATGAGGTAAATTGTTTTTTTTTTTTTTTTGTAGTCAATGTATTACTTAAATGAATCATTACTCATTGATTTAAAAATCAACATGTCATTTAGTAAATAAATCTATATATTTTTCAAACAAGAACAAGAAGGTTCTTTTTCGATTTCTGATAAGTTCAAATTATCATGTAGGAAAACAGGAAATATAAAATGTAAGGAAAAACCATATCAATCACTTCCTTTTTAGTTTCAGTCAGTAGCAAAGAATTGAGTTAATTGCATTTCAATTGCAGTTGAAATCGAACCAGTTGAAGATGAAACTCAGTTGCTAATCACTAGTATTTGAAGAACTTGTTTCATGTGAGAATGGAGAAGTTAATTATGAGTTTTTTGGTGAAAAACAGCTTTGAAATACTGTTATCATTATCATTTTTCAATTACAGTAATTGTGAGAAAATTGTTCACCACTGTCAGAATTTATAAGATGATTTTATAATTGCCAATATTAGGTGAGTTATCATCACTGTTTAGTAATGTTACTGATGATAGAATGATTATAGAACTGTAAGATATCATATAACTTACCTATTTTCTGTCTTACAAGATAAAGTATGTCCATGAGTCAGTTCCATGTTTAGCAATAAAAAATCTGAAAAAATGAATGAGAAAATGTATGAATATAAAAATGTCAGGAAAAAAGTTGAACCTTTGCAGAATAAAAATTAGCAAAGCTACAGATATAGAAGAGTAGATGTGGAAGAACTAACATTTGAAAATAAAAAAATTGAAATTAGAATGTTTGACCTAGGGGATAATAAAGTTATTTTGATTATTGTTAGAAGTGTGTTTTATAAAATTAAACAATGTATGCTAAAAGAAAGAAAAGATGAATTATTAAAGGTAATACAAGAGGAGTAATGAGCAATGGAAATTGGTAAGACCTTAACTTCAATTATATTATACTTAACTAACATATTTTAATACATAACAATTAATTAGTAATGGATGGATTTATTTGTAAACTTTTCATAATTATTTTTTTTTTCTTTTAAAGATAATATGAAATCTGCATTTTCATTTATATAACATACTTTTTTTATATACAATTTATTATGAGATATTCATCAGTGTAAATTTTGATTTTACAAACATATCTTATAAACTACTTGCATATAATTAACAAATGGTTTCATTTAGAATATGCTTATATCTTTGAAAAGGTTAAGAGGAGAGGAGACAAAATAAATATTAAATTCAGCCAGAGATATGCACAAATAGGCATATTTTATATATTTTTAGATGGATTTATCACATAGGGATGGGTTAATGTCTTTGATGAGAATGCAATGTGATTTTGAATATGTTATAAATTGCTTTATTATTTTCATAGTTAACTATTTCATCAATTTATTATTTTAAAATTAGAAAATATTAGTTACGCTCATTGTTTATTTTTAGTCTGATTACATAGCATACAATATACTACATGTGATTATTCTTATGAAATGTCAAAAAAAGAAAAGCATGCTCCCAAATTATGTTGATTCTGGATGCCTTATTAGGAACAAATATGTAGGTAATAAGCCACATCAGTCCTTGATTCCGGAAGATGCCACCAGAAGATTTAATAGCATTCTTACCCTCAAAATAAAAAATACTGATTTGGGATAACAAATATTGTTTTATGGTCAGTCCAGATATATGAGTAAGAGCAATTATTCTTAGGCAAATATATTTAATTCATCAGTATTTTATTGAGATTATACTTTTGAGTAATTAAACTATGCAAATTGATTATTGTGTGTAGTTCTAGCAATGTTCTGATTACTGACCAATATCGAAGTAGATGAATTTAAGGTTTATTATTGTATTTAAATAGAAAAATATCAGCAAAATTTATAATCAATTCCATCATACAGGTAGTAGTATAATAAATAATATTATGTGCTTCTGCTTTTATCATCAAGATTAAATATTTAATATTGGGCTTGAACTGAGTTTATATTCTACTCAGTGCAATATAAACTATAATTTTTTTTAAAAATGTATTGTTTTAGGGATGTGTGATGAGCCTCCACAGATAGAAAATTCTTTTTTTAAATTTTCAATTCCATCTGGAACAAATGGAGTAGCTGTTTATTCCTGTTTCAATGGTTATATATTAAACGGTTCAGCAGAAGTTTATTGCATTTCAAGGGAAAAGTGGTCAGATTTGCCTTCATGTATTCGTAAGTTACTGCCTCATTTTTTTATTATAATCATTTGTTAGAATCAATATACAATAAATGAACACATTTTTAGGTATATTGTTTCTTTTTAAAGTTAAATTTATATTTAGTTTTTTTTTTTTTATGAATGATGAACAAAAAAAATTATGATTTCTTTATCTTTTATTATTTTAATTGACAACATTTTTTTAATTTTTTTTTTAGTTATGTGTGGCCAACCTGTTGAAGTTGTCAATGCACTTTCAATTTTTACAATTCCAAAGGGAACAAATGGAATTGCCGTTTATCATTGTAAGAATGGATATCTTTTGAATGGCACAAAAGATGTCCATTGCACTTCAAACAGATTATGGACTACATTACCCTCCTGTTATCGTGAGCAGTTTATTATATTTTATTCATTTAATACAGAGAACAGTGAATGTAAAATTTTAACATTTTAATTAAATATTAGTTGCATTGTATCTATTTTAATAAATAATTAATAGATACTTTATTAATAAATGCTATTTATAGACAGACATTATGTATGTATATTTATTATGAATTGGTGTTATATATAACATATATTAAAATAAATATGCCAGTTGAATAGAGGGGGTTCATTATTTCAAATAATATTTTTTTTAGCAACAGAGGAATTTTTTTTAAGTTCCATAAAAACGAAGAATATCAAATCGTCAGTGTCTACAAATTTGTGAAATACTGCTCAAAAATAACAATCATATAAAAAAATAATCAATTAAGTGAATTCAATTTCAAATTTATAAAGCACTTATTAGTTTTAATTTTTTCACTCAAAATGAAAATAGTTTTTTTAACTATCCAAAAACAACATTATCTGCATGGAAAAAGATCAATTTGGAAACGACTATTAAGCCTATAAATAAATTTCAGTCTTGTTCTAGTATTTCAAAACAAATTCTAATACTTTAAAATATCTGGTACTAAATCAACAAAAATTAAAAAAAAATGTTAAAGTAAATGATTTCAGTATTAAATTCATGTCAAAATCCTAGAGCAATCAATTCTCATTTACTCAAAATAGTCTAATACTCTATAATTTTTAAGGTTTACTACTTTTTTTTTAACTTAGTCAAAACATATTATAATCTTTCTGAATTTCTTTTTTAACAACATTAAATATAAATGCAGTGACTTTTATGATAATTCTGTTTTACAAAGTAAATTTGATGTGAAATATTCTTCTACATATTTTTATATTCTCCACCATTTTTTAAATTTACAAGCATTGCTATTGTTATGTTTTCATGTTAAAAAGTTTATTTATTATGATAACAATATATAATTTTTTTGCTTACTTCTAAAGTAAGCCAATAACTCTGCCAAAATTCACATTTATAAATAATAGGTTGATCAGGCAAAATCAAGTGATATATATATATATATTTAATTAGCTATATACAATGCTTAATTACAATGGAAACATAATATCAGTTGATAATATCTCTAGCTAATTTTGGTTAATCTTCTGACTTACAAAAATTATACAAAGTGTGTATTTTCAACTCCTTAGAGTTTTTTTTTTTTGGTATTTCTGATGAAATTTAACTAGAATCATGGCTACTAGAATTTTTCCACAGTTCCTAAGAAAATTCAGCATCTCCGTTTGTAAAATTTTTATTTATTCTTAATTGAATTCATTTAACCAATCATCTGGTGTATATTGTTTTTTCCATATTAATCTGGTTGTTATTTAATCCACAATATTTTTCTCAACTAATTTTTTTATTAATTAACTATTTAATTTATCAGCATACATTTTCTATAACTGCTGTGTATTGACTAAATTGTGTAAATAATAAATAATTACGTGTGTACTAACAAAATTGGTCAGTATAAAAGATATTAAAAATCACTTTAGAAATAATGGATTTTATAAGAAGATAATAATAAAACTATTCTTGTAAATTATATCTAAAAAACAAAACAGGCTATCTAAAATGACAGGAGAATATTAAAAATATAGTTAGAGAACAATTCAGTGCTAAGTATAATGTGAGCAATAAAGTGCTTGCGAATCCAGCAGTGTCAGATTGGTGAATTATAACTGAAGAGAACATTGTGGTGAAAAATTAAAAAAGAAGAGTTAACAGAGTGAAATAAAGGTCTGTAATAAGAAAATGCAGCATTATAGTTTGACACTATAAAGAACTATGCATATATAATCAAGATTTATTTAATTTATGGAATTCAATCAGCAGTCTAGTTCAAAATATTAACAAACTACTAATATTATATATTCTGAATAATAAATTTGTTGTTAAGTTAAACTTTTTTCTTTGTGTATTATTTTGAAAATAATATAATAAGTTTATAGCTGCTTTATGTCTAATATGGTCCTGTGCACATTGGTTGGCATATTTTGACAATTTGAGACCTGTGCCTATCAGTTGCTGCAGTCTTAAAAACCTGTGTAAAATATTAATTGTCTATGTGTTTATATGAATTGGCAATGCAGAGTAATATGATAATGGCATTCGATGTAAACATTTCAGGGCAATGGCAAATTATATTAGTCACTTTGAAAAATAAATAATATTTTATAATCGTATTGATAATAAGTTGAAAATTGATACATAATTAATAACATTATTGATAATATGTTAAGTTGCTATACCTGAAGATATTCCATAAGAGGAATTGCTACAAAAGTTAAATTTATATTTCAAACGATCAACTTCAAAATACATAGTGCGACTAAAATGCAGTCACAAAATGAAAACTTATGGGAGTATATTATAGTACTGCAGGAATTATTCAAGGATCATGAATTTAAAGACTATTTAGAAGAGTTGCTGTTAAACCAATTGTTATGGGGTATACGAGATGTGAATTTTAGACAAATATTGCTAAGTGAGTCTACACTACATAATGTTGCTGCCATTGAACAAGGATAAGCATATTAATTTGTTATAGAACATGCACTAGAATTTAAAAATATGGCAGATAAAGTTAAAACAACTATACATATAAAAAGGGTGAAGGCATAGATGACAGAAAAATATTAAACAGGAGATCAACATCTATTATTGTTGTGGAAGGAAAGGACACATAAAAAGAATGTGTAAATTCAAGAAATAGAACTACCACCATTATGGAGTCTCAAGTCATTTGTCATAGATTTATACAAACAAATGACAAATTGATTTACTTGCCAATAGTAATTGAGGGGAATAGTAATTATGAATGCTGTGAATGTAAAAAAAATAAAGGAAAGTGAAGATATGTCAAATTTATTAGATATCAAAATGTTTTAATCATATTACAATAATGGAAATTGATAGTGGGGCATATTTTTTAATGACTGGACAGACATTAATAGAAAATAGAACAATAAGATACAAATTAAAAAGGTAAATTTGATAGCTACAGACATAAATTGGAATCCTATTAATATAAAAGGAATAGTGATAGTACCAGTAAAAATAAACATGCATAATAAATTTACTGTTATATGTAGTAAGAGGACTCTTAGCACCTACCTCTCTAAATAAGCATTGAATGTGTCAAGAGATCCAAACTGAAAATTATAGTCCTAAACAAATTTCTAACATTATGTAAGTCAGTGTAAAGAAACTAAATAGTAAACTTTTAGCAGAATGGACAAAAAGTGATGCAGAATATCAATTAGTTTAAAGATTAGATAAATCAAGGATGGCCAAAATTTATAATTGAACTCAGGAAAGTTTGTCTACTTGTCAAGAATGTATTCATATGACAGACTGAGTTTTAATCCCATCTAAGAGGAGGAAACATGTTGCAGTTGCTACATCAGGGACTCTCCAGAATAGTATGTATGAAGTAATTAGTCTGTTTGTAAGTCTGATGACCAGTCATGAATAATGACATTGAAGAAATGGTTATGAAATGTCAACCCTATCAAGAAACAACAATGTTTTATCAGCACTTTACACGAAGTTCAGAATCGAGAAAACTCTGGCAGAATTATTAATAAAGCATTGTGTTGAATGCATATTTCTGTGTTGATTCCAGACAAAACTAAGAGGAAGGAAGTCTGAATATATCAAGTTCAATATAAGGCAGACTGTTTGGATAAGAGACATACTGAGAAGAAAATGGATGTCAGGAATTGTAATTAGGCTACTGTCTAAGCAAATACTTGTAATTAAAACTGGAGATTATACAGAAATAAGATGGTACCTTAACCATGTAAAAACCATTTTATTGAGCTGATAGAGACAATAGACAAGATTACAAGTTTAGCCACCACCCATGTAGATGATTCTCTATGACATAATGAAAATATTAAAACTGATCCATCCACCAATATTGAAAAAGATGTTGAGGAAAAATTTTCCTGTCTAGATTTACAGGAACTATTTACTACATCAAATAGTGAATTACTTATAGAAGAGGAAAGACCTGTACTACTACTGAGAAGGTTAGACTACAGAAAAGATCTGAAAAGTTGCAAGATTTATATTTGTGATTAAACTTTATCATTTTTTTAGAGTGAAGGGGAGGAATGTTGTGTATTGACTAAATTGTGCAAGTAATAAAATTGTGTGTGGTGTGCATATAAAATTAGTCCATATAAAAGACATTAAACTACACTCTAGAAATAATGAAAATGCATAATAGGTGAAGTTATGCAAATTACCAAATTAACTTAGATATGCTGATTTACAAGAAGATAATAATAAAACTGCTTAAGAAAATTATATCTAAAAAACAAAATGGTTTGTTTAAAATGTCAGCAGAATGTTATGAATGTAGTTAGAGAGCAGTTCAGTGCTAAGTGTAATGCAGGGAGTAAGGTTTTTGTGAGCCAGCAGTCTGAGAATGGTAAAATATGCTAAAGAGAACATTGTGATGAAATGTTAATGAAGAAGAGTTAATAGAGTAAAAAAAAGGACTGAAATAAGAAAATGCAACATTATAGTTTGACATTTTAAAGAATTGTCTGCACATAATCAAGATTCTGTTAATTTATGGAATTCAATCAGCAATCTGCTAGTTGAAAATACTAAGAAGCTATTAATATTATCCATTCTAAGAAATAAAGTTGTCAACTTAAACTTCCTTGGTGTACTATTGTCAAAATAATATAATGAGTGCTTTTAGGTCAAATATAGCCCTGTACTCATCAATAATTCTCTACTCCAAAAGGATGGATAAACTACTTCTTATGTTCTGAATATATTTTTTATATCAGTTTCAAACCTAAATGGCTATTGTGCTATCATTTGTTGTTTATCATGATAATATTTTTAAATATTACAAATTTAATCTTCCCTTGTTCCCTCATTATCATTAGACTTAATCATGTATTCTATATTTTTTTTAATTTTTTTTATATGATTACTAATTATAATTAGTAAAGATAGTTTTGTACATAGATGTCATTCCATCAGAAGCTTTGATGTATCTTTTCTAGTCATTGTTGAAGATTATTTATTTTGGCAGAAATAAGTTTGTGTAATCATTATATCTAATTTTTTCAGTCATCAATTTTAATTGCTGCACTACTTTTTCTACCAGTCTATTTGATTCATGCTAGAAAGATAGTGATAATAAGTATAATGTACTGTTTCTTTGATTCATTATCAAAAATCTGAGTTGGGCTGTGATACAAGAAAATTTTCTGATGATCGTTAGAGCTTTTCCAGAACTAGCATTCTTTAACAGTTAATTGTCAGCCCACTAAGGGAATGCATAATTTATTATCAAAAACAATTGTCCTGTATATTGTCTTATATGATATTCATGTATTCTTTATGTGTAGCATAACTTTTCTTTGACAGATTTCACATTTCTGATTTTTTTTCTCTGATATTCTTAACTTATCTCTGGCCTTCAAACATAATCATATGCTAGGACATTGACTACAACAATTTCTAGATATTTTTAATGAATTAAACCTAAAACTTCCTTCTCTCACACTCTTTATCACCCATCAGTGTTCATATATTTGTTGTAAATCAATGTTCTGATTCCAAATGACTATGATTTGGGCTTTCTTAATCAATTGATCATAGTTCTTTTCAACCTTGGATAAAGAGAATGGTATATATAGAATAACAGTATTTCACAATCATTTATCTTATGGATGATTATTACACCAACTCCACATCTGTTTTTAGTATAATTTTAACTTTCCATTATAATGGACTTACAGATTGTTATGCTAGAAATAACTTTGTTAGCTGAAAATCTTTCTTTTATGATATCTATTTTTTTTCTTATGAAATCACAAGTTGATGTTTAGCAAGCTTTTCTCTTTAAAAAAAAACTTAAAAAAAAAATTAACAAGTCCTTAAAACTCCCTGTAATTTCTAAATTTAGTGAGTTTGGTTTGTTTGCATTCATTTATTTGAGCTTTTCCAGTTGATGGTGGCTCTTCTTCATAGGAGATAGTAAACCACATTATTTCTGAGAAGAAAACTCCATTACCTGTACCTACCACATATATTACTTTCATTGAAACATACTCCAAAATCTTCTAATAGAACACATACTTTTTAATCTCTAATATTTTCTCTGATATTGCTATCATTAGAATGTCATCAAAATACGAAATTTTGTCATATAAGTTCCTCGAATATTATTAAACTTCATGTGGAATATTTTAGAGGCAATTGTAAATCTGAGTGGAAACCTATTATACTTTAAAAGGCTAATGTATGTGGTTATATTAATTTTTTGGCTTATTACTTACATGAATTTTGGACCAAGGTTTTTTTAGATCTTATTTTGAAAAGAATGAGCAGTTTAGCACTGGTTGAGTATTTTTCTTGTAAATATTTATTGACCATCACACATTACTTTATAAAAGCATTGTTAACCATTGAGTTTGGGAATCATCACAATAGGCACCTATTTCACTTATTTAGTTGAGGTGGATTTCCATAATCTATTAACTCTAATAAAGTCTTCTTTGTCTTTTAGTTTATATTTAAGTGTAAATAATAGCTTTTTGATGATGCAAAGGGGATATCCTTTAAAGCCCATGGACTACATTTCATTTTAATTATTTATTTAGAAATTTAATTTATAGTTGTCCAGTACATTAATGATACTAAATGGTCAGAGCATTGATGATGATCAACATGTTTTAGTATCCCAGCATTATTATTTTTAATTGTTGTATTTTTATGGATTAGCACTTAAGTTTGTGCATCCAAATTATGGTTTAAATAATCTACCCAAGCTGGCAAGAGTGAAATAATTAGCCTGGTCTATAGTAGATCCATTTCAAATCCATTCGTTAGATTGACTGCTAATTTATTTTTATTGTTGATCATTCATGATGATGAATGATTATTACTTTTGTGTAATGCTGGTGAACTTATAGATAGTGTCTTGTTGATCTCTCATTATTCATATTCATTTGTATTTAATTTTATATTTAAATTTTTTAGTGACTGTGGTTGATGATGATAAATTTCCATCACCCCAGGTTCACCCCATTGAGTTCATACCATTACAATATTCATATTTTATATAGAATTTATTATAATAAAACTACATTTTTAGTCACAAAATTAGATTTTACATAATCTAAATTTTTATTTTTATAATCCATATAATCCTTGCATAATTATTTTACTTGTAAAGTTATTTTTTAAACGATTTTTATTACAAATTAAATCAAAGTTTTTAAATAAATTATTAAAAATATGAACTGTCATCAACAGTATTTAATCATGATTATTTGAATATTATTATTCTTCAATATTTGAATGTTAAGCTTTTTTTTTTTTGATTATTATAAAGTTGAATTATTATCTAATACTAAATCATTCATGGAAGCTTTGCAATAACTTTTATTTTAAAGGTTTTGAAAATATTTTATTTTCTTATTTAATATATATATATATATATATAATATTTTTAAAGTAAGAATCTTTTGAAAAGAAATTATTAGCTTTGTTGTATTTGAATGTGGTTTTTAAATTCATATACACTATAAAACAGCATTGAAATTTTGGTGCTTGTCTTATAGCTAAAGATACCGTTGGATGGCGCCGTTTTCATGCTAAAACTATATTATTAAGAAATTATATTATATTATATTATTAAGAAATTATATGAAAATAATTATATATTATTATTATTATTAATTATATATTATTAAGAAATTATATGAAAATAATTATTATATATATCAATTAGAGAATAGGATGCCCTATCTCACTTATTTTGTTTGTGTTGTATTTGAGTGAAATGGAAAGAGCAATAGAAAGATTAGGAAGAGGGATAGAGATACCGTTAATAGGTAGTAAGGGAGTATATATTTTGTCAGGTCTTTTTTTTGCGGATGATATTTTTTTGTGTGCAGAAAAAAGAGAAGATATGGAAGTTATGTTGAGGACATGTGCAAGGGTGGTAAAGAGATGGGGATTAAATTTAGTGAAGAAAAATCAAATATAATGGTGGTTAATACTGGGGATAGAGAAGATGTAGAATTTTTATTGGGAGATATTAAGTGTGGTGAATAGATATAGTTATTTGGGAATTATTTTAAGTAATCAGAAAAATTATTTGGATGAATGGGAGAAAAAATTGATAAATGAAGCAAAGAAAAGAAAGGGATTGATAGAAAAATTAACAGTGTTTTCATATAATAAATATGATGTAGCTAGAATTATATGGAAAGGGGTTGCAGTAGCAGGGTTAACATATGGTAATGATGCATTATATGTTAGTAAAAAAATATTAGATTACTTAGAAAAAGCTCAAAGGGAAGTAGGAAGACATGCATTAGATGCAGAAGTATGGACAGCAAGGGAGGCAATTCAAGGAGAAATGGGATGGTCAAGTTTTCATATGAGAGATGCAAAAAGTAAAATGAACATGTTTGGTAGATTGCAGTTTATGGATAATAAAAGAATAGCTAAAGTAGTATTTAATTGGGTTATGAGTAAAGGGCAGGTAACAAGATGGGTGAGAAAGGTAATGCGGTATGCAAAAGATTTGGATAAAAAATTTATATCAGTATATTTGTATAAAAGATGGGATAATTGTGTTAAGATGATTATTGAGTGTTATAGTAGTAAGGAATGGGATAAAAGAATAAATTTATTAATAAAGACTAGGGAGTTAGAGAGATAGAGAAATAGTATGGAGAGTAAAAAGAGTTTAAATATATATAGAAATAAACAGAATATTAGGTGTGAGTTAATGTATGATAATAGTAAGGAAAGTAGTTTATTGTTTAAGGCCCGAACGGGATCTTTAGCTATAAAAGAATATACATGTAAATGGAAAAATATGGGTGATTTATTTTGTAAATTATGTAAGGAAGGAATAGAAAATATTAAGCATTTGTTAATTGAATGTAAATGTTTGAAAACAGAAAGAGTACATATAATGAAGTTGTGGGAAAATAAATATGAAAAAAGTGATTATACAGAAGGTGAATTATTGTTTTTTATGCTGGGTTTGGGAAAAGATAAGGGGGATTTAGATATAAAGATTATGTTGTGGAAATGGGATAGAGCAGATTATGTGTAAATTTAGAGTGGGGAATGTAAAATAAAGTGGCTAACAGGTTTATCTGGGCATAATTGCTGAGATATTCTTGACTTCGTTTAAGGAGAAGCCATAATACATCACATCATAAAATATGATTATTCACGGGCTGTTGATTTTAATAATTTTTCTGTGCTTTTTTGTAATGCGAAAATAAAAACAAACAAAATTATCTTTTTTAAATATTATTTTTTATTAATGTATACAATTTAAATGATAATAATAAATATAAAATAAAATAAACAAATTACTATGTGATACGTCTTTTTTATGTTTCTTTATTAGAAAAATAAATTTTCTATCGTATATTTTTTTTACTTGTGTTACGACTTTTTTATTTGTTGTTGTTTAAAAAATAATAATCGTAATAAAAATTAAAATTTCTTAGTCTATTTTTTATTTTCTTAGTCTTCGTTTTACTTTTTTTTTTTTTATTATTAACAGATAAACATATATTACGACTATTTTTTAATTCAAATAAAAAGTAACAGTTGTTAGTGTTACTTTTAGTAATATATAAAGTCATAAAGCTTGCAAATAGGACACAGTATTATATTCTGTTGTTGGTAAAGCACTGAATCTAACAACATGTGTGATTTCCTGCGCCATATTATTTATCTCTTGGAATGTTACGAATAGTATGTTACTTGACACATTACCGAATTGCAACTCACTAAAAACATAGATCTTTAACGTTTTCACAATTAAAACTTAAATACAGTATGTTTTAGAAAGTCTTAGAATTATTACTTTACAAAATCTGAACATTTTAATCCTTTAAAATTAAAAAAAAAAACAAATAAAACTACATTTCCATACAATTCAAGTACACACTCTTTCATCAAGTCGTAACTGTTTTATAAACTGTGCGAATTTGGGAAATATATTTGCTTCCATGCAACATACATGCTGTGCTGCGACGCGACATAGCGGCCTGCATTCTGTAGCACAACAAAAAGGTTGTATTATATCCCTTAGAGGCCTGAACGGCCATTTTGAATTCCCAGAAAAAATTACAGGACATACAATTTTAAATGAAATGTCTAATTTATTACAATAAATAAAAAAAATATATATACATTTTTATAAAGTGCAAATATGAAAGAATGTAATAAAGCTGATAAAGTAGTCATTACCACAAAAAAATAATAAAAAAAAAGGATATTTTTCACATTTAAAAAATTTTTATTTTTATATTGGTTCACAAACTCTCAATTTTGAAATGTATAACCTAAAATTACAATTTCATAGACAGCGTCATCACATTCGTCATAAAATGCAGAAAAAAAATATATAACATGACCTACCTGAGTTACAGTTTGTTGGAGTAATGTGGCAAAAGGTGACAATTTCAGTTTCGCTTTTTTACTAACCAGCCTATATGTTCAATTTTTGCAAGCAGTTGTTTTTCTAGGCCCTCTATGCGGGATATCTATTAGAAATGCAAGGTTTTAGTGTGGCTCAAAAAAAAAATAACAGTAATAACTTTAGTAAAGTGTAAGTTATGGGGGTAAAAAATACTTACTATATTATTGGAATATCATGGGAGAAAGGGCGAGCTAAATTATGCATTATTTCATAGGAGACCATAATAGCAAAGTATGCTTCAAAGTAATTAAAAACTTATCTACAATAAAATGAATAAAAACATAGTATGTGATGAAATAAATTAAAAATTTGTTTCTGAAATAAAATGAATAAAAACATAGTAAATTCTAAGTTATGGGTGTAAAAAATAATTACTATATTATTGAAATATCATGAGGGTGAGCTAAATTATGCATTATTTCACAGGAGACCATAATAGCAAAGTATGTTTCAAAGTAATTAAAAACTTATCTACAATGAAATGAATAAAAACAGTAAATAAAATAAAATAAATAACCCAAAGGAATTACAATCAATTATTATATATCAGTGGGAGATGATGATGATGACTTGATTCAGCATTGGGAGGCATTGTAAATTATTTAGAATACCAAAAAATCGATCTCGGGTTATAACTCTAGCAAGTTAGCAAGTACCGGTTGGTGCAAATATTCATTTTTAGACCAAATAAATTTTAGTTTTGGTATGCGTGATATAGTACAAACATGAATAATCATACCAAAAAATGCATTCAACTCAGTGGGTGACAGACCAACCTACTTCGGTAATGCCTTCCACTCTGAAACATACCTATTGCTTTCAGTGGAAATATATAATTTTGTATAAAAAATAAATGAAATAGATCATCTGCAAATATATAATTTTGTATAAAAAATAAATAAAATAGATCAGGAATTGAATACTCACGGCTAATGGTGAAATATGACGAAACCTCAGAATCAAACACAAACAAAAAAGTCTTCGTCAGAATCAATCAAAATTATGTTCAGTGGCGAAAGAAGCCATTTGTGCGGTTATTTTGTTTATACATTGATAAAATCTAGAAAGATAAAAAAAATTATAAAATTTTAATAACGTACTTTACAAAAATTGCTATAAAAAATCTAATTTTCATCGCACAGAAAAAATTTTTAGATATACAAAAAGATAGAAAAATGGCGGAGAGAAAAAAAAATCCGTAACTGGGACGTATACAGTTTGCACGCTATTGCGGTCAAAATTGCAAACTTTTTTTAATGCGGAAAAAAGCGGTTTTCGGTCTCAAGGGGATATAGTAAAACGCTGGTTTGAACGTGTCAGCCACGGAAACAGCTAAACGGCGTCTTTAGCTATAAGATGAGTACCGAAATTTTTTAAAAAAGCAATAATATGACAACTAATCATTTTCATTTAAAAGATCATAAGAAATATTAAACACTTCCACATTCTAAATAAATAATGTTTCTTAAATCTTTAAATAAAACTCTTTTGATAAGCTAAGTGAAAGGATTCATTAAAGCTTTCTCCATGTGTAGAGTTCATCTAATTTACTGTGAATCATAGACAGTCAAAAACCAAACTCACATTATAATTATTATATACAAGAGTTTACTTTTGATTTGTATCTTTTTAAGCATAGAGTGATTGGCATTTATACACTGAGTTTAGAATTATTTCCTGAGGATAATGTATTTGGGCATCACTGAAACATAATCTGAAATGAGTTTTTGTAAATTTGACTATTATTAGATTGAACTTATTTGATCTTAAGATTGAATTATTTTAATGAAAGATATTTTGTACTGTAATTATTTATATCCTAATTATGTCAAATTTTCTATATTTACATTACTTTATAATTATTTATTTTGATATTTTTGTATGTTTAAAATAATCATTATTTTTTTTATAATGAATGATTTTTTTTTTTTTTTAGTGATGTGCAGTAAACCTCCTCAGATTGCCAATTCATATCATGATTTTTTGATTACAAGAGGAACAAATGGAATTGCTACTTATCACTGCCATAATGGCTTTATATTAATTGGTAATGAGGAAGTTCGCTGCCTTTCAAATGGCTTGTGGTCTGATTTGCCTCATTGTGATTGTTAGTACATTTTTAATCTTCTATTTAGTCTTGTGTTTTTATATTTGAAAATCATGATCATTATCAAAAATTGTCTTTTATATTTAGAATGTTCGATACTTAATGTCTTAGTTGATAGATATGCAATTTTTATTCAGTTGATAATTTGTTTTAGTGATGTGTAAAGAATCTCCTGTTGTTCTCAATTCACATCATAATTTTTCCATCCCAAATGATACAAATGGAATGATTACTTTCCAGTGTTATGAAGGTTTTTCATTAATTGGACCTGCAGAAGTTTTTTGCACCTTAGATAGATTATGGACTGCATTGCCTTCTTGTAATAGTAAGTTTTACTTATATATGTTTGTGTATAATAATCAAATTGGGTAGCACCTAAATTAGTATTTTACTTTACACAGAGTAAACTTATAAATATTTAATAATTTTTAAAATATCAAAAATTATATTTTTGAATTGATTTTATTACAGTTTAACAATAAATTTCAACAAAAGATATCTTCAGTATAAAGATGTTTTTCCATTATGATAAATAATAATTTTCAACAGTTAATATTGCACCACACTGGAAATATATTACTTTAAAGCAGTGAGGAATGTTGTATATTTTATCTATGTGTTTATTAATTTTTATTATAAAGTGCAAATATGGTTGTGTTAGCTTGTATCATATTTATAACTAAACAACATATATTATTATTATTATTATTAATTTAATCTTTTATTATCAGACATTCTTCTATAAAATTTACTTTTTATATTTTATATAGAATTTATGGTACTTATTAATTAGCCACTGTATGTCACTTGGTGGCATTTAATATGAGGGTGTTTTGACTTCGATGTTGTATAATTGTTGAAATGTGCTTCCAAATGAATCATCCTACCCTCCAACTGATGTAGTATTACCTTCTCCTAATTATCAGCCTATCGGAATTTTTCCTTACAGAGTATAGAAGCATCGATCAATTCGAAAAGGCTAAGCCCCATCATGCTTTCAGCTGTTCACAAAAAAGTCACATTTTTGACATGAGACATTTGAGAGAAAATATAAAATAGCTGAAGACAACAGCAGAATTTTCCAACTGTGGGGACTTGCCCAACACAGAACTAGACACTGTTGGCTTTTTGCAAGTCCAAAACATCCTACCACATGCCCATCAATGAGCATGTGGTAAAGATATGAGTGCCAGCAACTGAACCTGCCAGTTTGTGTGCTATTCACATGGTTGCAGGTGAACCGTGTCTTATTGAACTTGTTATTAACCGAAATTGTTATTGAAAAGCAGTTTGTTAAGAGACATGTAGAAGCTAAAATGTCGTTAATAATAATTTTTTTTTTACTTTTTAAATTTTATGTAAAGCTTTAATTAAGTCTTACAAGAAGCATGTCAACTTGGAGTGGGAGGGGATGGGTGAATAAGCCGGCATAAACAACAACAGGTTTGTGGGCATTAATTGTTTGAAAAAAAAGGTCGGTCAATAACGGAAAACCACCCAGAAGTCTGTGATGAGTTATTTTTTTTAAAAAAACCTCAAGGGGGGGGGGGATTAGTGTAAAAAAAGAAGGTCTCTCATTTATTATTATTTTCTATTAAAAACGTAAATAATGTAAACTACTTTTATAGACACACACAAAAAAAAACACAGTCTCCGATTAATTACTGTCCAAAAAAGTAAAAAAATTTACTATTATTTTATATGAAAAACGTAAAGTTTTATAGACACACACACAAAAAAAACACAGTCTCTGATTAATTACTTTCCAAAAAAGGTTGGCTTTCATTTTTAAATTTTGTGTCAATTTTTAAATTTTGTTGTGTAAATTGGGTAATATAATTTACTATGATTACAAAAATAAATTCAATATTTCTATAGAGTTGCAGGCCTGGTAATGTTATATCGATCTGTTTTCGCAGAAAAGCTGCACTACTAAACGATGTACAGTGGCTAATTAATAAGTATCACATTTATGTATTTTGTGATCATGTTTATAATATAGAAGAAAAAATTAAATCTTATAAGATTTTATTTTTAAAATCCACTGAAACATTGAACAAAATATTAGGTTTTCACAACTCTGAGACTTGTTTTAAATTGTATAGATACTGTACTTCTACATTACAAATTAATACAAAAGAAAATATATCAATTAATAATTGTGAATTAAATTTATTGTTTTCTCTGGCAATAAATAAATATTATTTTAACAGCATGTAAAATTTCTATTATTGAATAATGTACTTATGGATTATATTGTATAAATATTTCTAAAAATCTAATTAATTCATTCAATTTTTTAAGAAAATCTCAGAGGTGTGAAAAACAGATAATATATTTCATTATCCAATGCATATTAAAAGATTAAAATATTAAATGCACCATGTCCTGAAAGTTTTGAAATGCCAATCAGGCAATATCAAGGAGTTTTAAATAAATCTAACTACAAGCTAATTGTATCAAAATAAATTTATTTAATATCAGTAACAAATAAGAAAAGCATAACTAGTAGAATAAAGAGGAAAAAATGAGAAGAGATTTTATTAGAAATCTCTACAATCTGTAGATAAGTTCTGCATGTGTATATCACTATTTACATATTCTCTGTAGATAAATATAATTCTATTATGGTGCCTATTAATTGAGAAAGTCCTACACATTTACTTTTAGAAATAACTGCAATATACATATATATACATTAAGAACATAGATCCATTATAACTATAACATCATTATGCAGACTATCAGCTGCCTCTGTTATATGCGAATAATACACTTATTAAACTTCTTCACAGTTTATTATATTTGATTGTACCTTCATAGTGCAATTAGCCTTCATAATGCACATATTAGCCTCTTCATTATACATTTAAGCCTTTACTACACACAATGGTTTTTATTACACATACAAAAAAATTCTAGCAGGATTTTTTTATACACGAGTTTAGTTATGATTAATTGTTCTTCATTTGCATTTAAATGTATGATTAACATATGCTAATTGTCTAGAGTAGTTTAACACAATAAAAAATTATTCATTTGTCTGTACATATTTACATAATAAATATATAATCTTTATTTAAAATTATATATATATGCCCAGACAATCCAAATTGAAATTACAATTGTGTTAAAATAATGATTTAATTTTTCTTCTCATAAGCATGAATGTAAAATAAATAATTTCTTTTTATAATAACATTTCATGAGCACAATTATTTAATGGCAAAAACTATCTTGGCACTGGTTTTAAATTATATGGTTTTTATTTTTATAAGTTGAAACAATAGGGGGGTATCTTTCTATCATGTTTTATGAACTGTTTAGTCTTTTAATATTGTTTTCTGTTCTTGTTAAATCAAATATTATACTTTTTATTTTTACAATGCCTTTTATTATTGTAATATCAGCAGCATTGTTTAATTAGTCAATAAACTGGAAATTACATATAATGTTGGGAAAAAATATTATATTTAAGTTTATTATAAATATTGGACTAAAAAAATTTAACAGTCTTTACATTTGGAATATATTAACTTTCACCTATTTAGAAACTTAGTAAATATGCTATTTTATACATCCCTGAATCTAGTAATACAAGTATAAGAATGTTAAAAATATCCATCAGAATATATTTTGTTAATTAGTTAATAAACTGGAAATTACATATAATGTTGGGAAAATGCTCTATTTAATTTTACATATACATGTGGACCTTTATAATAAATAAACACACCCAAATCTGTATAATTTACAATGTAAAATTTTTTATTTGATAATCTTATCAGGCTTTTGATACAGTGTTATTGCTCGTTACCTAAATACAAAGTAAACTAAAATATTAAGTGCCTAGAAATGACATTATAAAAGAAAATTTTAATATAGATTCTATTGAAGGTTATTAGTTCATTGATTAGAACCATGTTTTTGTGAATTGATAAAATGAAAAGATTTGGATTTTTTTCCTGTATATATTTTTTTAATCCTTACTTATTGTAGTCTTCTGGATATATTGGAACTTACAAATAGAAATCAAAAATGAAATAGTTGTGTGAAAAAACAAACTTATATTTGACACCATTGGAATAATTAAGAGACTGAAATAAAGTTGAGCTGAATGTATATTATTGGCAATTGAAATGTAAAACTTAATTCCAAGAAATTGTAAAAGATCTAGAAAAAGTTTTGAAATAATTGGATGAGGGATGAGATAAAGAAGTTTTCTGGAATAATGTAGAAATTAAAATCTATAGATGAGATTAATAGATTAAACTTGAAGAGCTATGAATTAATAATAACTGAAAATGATAAGAATGATGATTTTATATATGGATATTCAAAAAGTAGCACGATTTGGTTAAGTTAAAATAAAAAAGGATATTGCTCATGAACTCAACAGTGTAAATATCAGAAATTTCATTCAAATTATTAAACAGATTTTTGTTTTTATTTTTACCAGTTTGTAATTCATTTCAAGATTGCCTAAATTAGTGAGAATTCTTATTTAGACTAAGGCATTTTAAAAACAGAATTCCCTCCCTCTCAGAAAAAAAAAAGCTTTAAATATTTGTATATTATTTATTAAAAAAAAGTTAGAATCAACAGACTATCTTCAGTTGAATCATAAGTCACTATTGGGAATTTTTAATATATAGTCTCATTTTTAAAGCAGGTCAGGTTGGATTTGATACAGTTGTAGAGGTAGATCATGGACTAACTATGACTTTCAGTGCTCAAGATTTTTATGAATTCCTGAGCATAATGTCCTTTGATTTATTGTTATTTTTAGAGCTTAGTAATTCAGTCTCTTTTAAAACTAAGCCATGAATATGATACTCTGATTCTAAATCATGCTATGCTTATCAAATAAATACTTTTTACCAAGTAAATTTTATAAACAAAAATATTTATTATATCTATATATATATATAAGATGTTTGATAAAAGTTATGAATTTGTTTATAATGAAGAATCTTTGTTGGAAAGAAATGACCATTTGTAAAACAATCTTAATGACTACATAAACAAGATAGATAAATGATTTTTTTGGGGAAAATGTGTGTTATTTTTTATTAAATTAAATATAATTAAAACATTAAATATAATAATATATATATATATATGTGATACTAAATCAGTGTTTCAATGTTTATATCTCATAATATATATAATTACTAATACAAATTTATATTAAGTGTGTGTGATCTAAAATTTAATGAAATTATTATACATAATTAGAAACCCAATTTGTTAATAAATTTTTACATTTTTATTATAGAAATATGTGCCAAACCACCTGCCATTGCAAACTCGTTTGTTAATTTTTCCATTCCAAAAGGTACAAATGGAATTGCTGTTTATCACTGTCATGATGGCTTTGTATTAAATGGTCCCCAAAAAGTTTATTGTAATTCTGAAGGACTTTGGCCTAAATTACCATTTTGTGATAGTGAGTATTTTATATCACATTTTATTGTTGATTTACTTTAGATTTAAACTTGAAAATTGTTAATTACTTTAAAATCGTAAAAAATAAATAATCTTCCCAACTAATTTTTTTGTTTTCTTTGCAGAAATTAATTAATTCTTTCCAATTTATTTTTTAGTGATATGTGGGGAGCTACCTGTGATTTCTAATGCATTTTTAAATAAAACAAGTAAAGGAGCACTCTTTAGTTGCCATGATGGTTTCAAGTTAAATGGATCAGCAGAAGTGGTTTGTACTTCAAATGGATCATGGAGTCATTTTCCATCTTGCAATTGTAAGTCAGCTGATATTTTATTTAGTAAAAGCAAATGAATGCAATTCAATATTTATTTATGTTTTAGTGATGTGTGGAGAGCTGCCTGTGGTTTCCAATTCATTTGTTAATAAAACAAGTAAAGGGGCAATCTTTCATTGTTATAATGGTTTCAAGTTAAGTGGAGCAAGAGAAGTATTTTGTACTTCAAATGGATCATGGAGCCATTTGCCATCTTGCAATTGTAAGTCGGCTAATATTTAATTCAATAAAAGCAAATGAATACAATTCAGTACTTACTTCACTATTTGTTTCAGTAATGTGTGGGGAAGCGCCTGTAGTTTCCAATTCATTTGCAAGTAAAACAAGTAAAGGAGCAATCTTTCAGTGTTATGATGGTTTCATGTTAAATGGCTCAGCAGAAGTTTTTTGTAATTCAAATGGATCATGGAGTCATTTGCCATCTTGTATTTGTAAGTTTTGTAACATTTTATGAATGTATTTGAATAATTTTTTAAAAGACGAAATTTTTTATTGTGATAAATGTAAGTTCATTATTATGTAAAAAAAAAAAGTTATTGATGAAAAATATTCTATATATGATATTATAATTATTGACTTTTTAAATATAGAATTATTGTGCTATTTTTTTATAAAGCAATTTTTATTAAGGATTGTAAGTTTATAAAAGCAACTAGAAACTGCAACTTTATTGTCATATCCATATATCACATTGATGAAAACTTCACTATGAATGCATGTTTTGTTTTGCATATTAAACTTACCTGATTTTTATTTCAGCTTGAAATCTTTACATTATCTGATTATGTTCATAATAGCAGAACTTTAAGAAAAACACTTAGCAGTAGTTAAATGTCAAAAAATTGGAATTTATATGTCAATTATAAATGCAATATATAATTAAATACCATATGAAGACTTTTTTACTTTACTGAAGTCAAAAATGTAGAAATAATTCCTGATCATTATTGACAATGTGTCTCTTGAGGATTTGTGTACATTGATTTTAAAAGCCATGGAAATTTGGAAAAGTTGTTATATACATAATTGGTGGTCATATTAATCCTCAGGGAACCCAAACTGCAGCAGTTCTGAATTCAAAAATATGGCTTTTTTCTTTATATATGAAGATACTCATATACCAACTGATAATTATATGACAATATAGTTTAGTTATGAAACATTTATCGATTGGAAAAAAATCCTAGGCTTGTTTAGAAACCTTCAGCTGATTAGCAACAATTTTTCTAGGTTAGGGTCTTGGTAAAAATATTAATCACTATACTGCATTATTTTTAAGTTGTTTAAAACAAATTATTTCAACTAGCTGAAGAAAAAATTTAGTTGGAATAGATATTAGTAGATGTTTGTTTCTCACTCTAATAGAGAGATCAGTTCGTAGAAGTGAATAATTTATTATTCAAATTTTGATATAATAAGAAGAGGAAGGATAAATGGAGTGAGTTTGGTTTTCTGTAGTAATGATGAATGGATAACTATCTTCTATTGCATAATTTGATTTTAATATATAAGTGGTGTGATTCAGCATTTGCCGAGCTTTCATCAAATAAATCAATATCTATGTAATATTATTTGTCAAGAGTGAAATAAAAATATACTTAATATAAACTAAATACAGATGATAAAATGTAAAAAATAATAATGTGTATATATATATCTTAATGATTAGTAGATGGATAGTGATATGAGTATTTTAAATAATCAAATTTCAGTGTTAAAATTTGTCCATAATGTTGCCTTTTATATATAAAATTTAAAATAATCAATTTTAAAGAAAATTGAAAGAGACAACACACTATAAATAAAAAAAATATTTAATATATCAACCTGTCTTTCATTTCTTATTGAAACCTTAATGACATGATCAGTTTTTCCACAGTAATTATACTCATTGGACATTATTTACATTACATTACAATAAATATAATTAGTAAAATACATACATGTAGATAAATATAATTAGTAAAATACATACATGTACATAAAAATGATTAATCTTATTACAATTTTTTATAATATACATCTGGGTCTCGTTTTACGCAATAGATAGGTTCCTCAGAAAACACACGCAAACGAAATTGCGCAAAAATAGACGTAACTTACATTGAAAAAGGGGTGTGTGTGCGGTCTGTGATTTTTCAAAATTTGCGTAAAAGCAAAGCACCAACATAAAATTATTTTAAAATTCGCGCGCAAAAAAAAATAAGGAAATAAAATATGACTAATAAAAAATTTCAAATTTGAAAAAAATTGATACAAGACAAACTTTTTTTAAGTATAATATTTAATTTTATTCAAAATAATATATTTTTATGCATAATTTACAGTACAGTAATTTACATTTTTTTATACATGTTTAAATTATTATGATTTTCTGGTGACAATGTAATTAGTAATTAATCTTTGAGCGATGATTTTACTAATTGTTTACGAAGCTCGCGATATCCAGACATACAACCATTTAGCTCTCGTTGGAATTTAAGAGCACGTTAATGATTAGTGTCATTAATAAGAAAATAATAATTGATTACGTTCTTTTTTAAAAAGCAAAAACAGAATGCGATTTAAATGCAAAATTAACATGCATAATGTTTGAACAAATTTACATTATAATCTTGTAAAATTTAATATGTGTATACATAAAATGTGGAAATCATGATTTTAATTTCATTATTGCATAAAATCTTACTATTATAAAGCACTGAAAATATTGAAATTACTAAGATGAAAGTCGAATTCCAATAATGTGCTATTACTTTCAATATAACGTAAGTGCGCGAAATTTATTATTTAAAGTAATAGCGCATTATCAGAAATCGACTTCCAGTGAAACACGAATCGCGTAACTTCAAAATCGTGTTAAATAAGTCTGCGTAAAAAGAGACTCAGTTGTATATATATATTTACAAAACAATTAAAAGATATATTTTGTACCAGACACTCCATTTCTTTTTATCACCGAGGGTGCCACTAGGCCATTGTTGACCTATGGTGATAAAAGTTAAAGTAATAATTAATATTCCAAAATAAATGCTGCCAACTAGACCCAAGGAGAGCAAGAGATCTTAAACATTGTCCAGGTTGAGAGACAGGACACAAAAATAAATGTCAGCTAAAAACAAATATAATTATTAATAATTTTTAAGTTTAATTAAATTCAAAAAATATTAGTCAAAAAAAAAAAAAAAGTTGACGCAAATTCTCTAACCTTTTTTATCTGAAAGTGCAAGTGAATATGGTAGTATATCAAATACTTCAGCAGATAATTTTATTTTCTCATCTAAGTTTAGAGGGCTTTGTATCATCTTCTTGCCAACGATTTACCTACTCAAGTTCCATCTTCATTTATTAGAGATTTTAATAAAAATGATCTTGGACAGAAATTAACGAACAATGAGGAGCGATCTTTCCTTAACCTGGTAAAAACATCGAGAGAAAAGAAGGATGTCCTATGCTCCTTAAACACTTGTAAGAGCTTGGTTTATGATACGACCCTTAAGATTACTTCTGTGCAAGCAAAGAGAAAAGATTATAATTTTATGTAATCTGAAATAAAAAAAAAAATCTCGTACACTATATGGCATCCAAGAAAAATAAAACTACTTAATTGATAAATCGCCAGTCAAAAGATCCATGGTCTGCAGTAAACACAAATACATTTTAAACTAAATTAATTTCAACTAAAATAGGGAACAGGTTAGATAAAAAGAAAAGCTACTATTATCTGCCAAAGGTTTTAACAACAATTAATAATAATAATAATAATAAAGAAAAATAATGAGTATAAAATATTAACTCAGAAAACACTCTCCGACAAAGCGGTAAATAAAATCTTAAATTAATTCTCTATACTTTATAATTTCCACAAGAAAAATACATATAATAAAATAAAGATTTATAAATTGATTAATAATATCTAAACTTAGATAAATAAACCTATCATACATTTTTTCCCTTGTTCTTTAAGTATCAAGTTTAGAGATTTAAGCCCTGGTTAAAATAGAAGAATGTTCAATTACTTTTCAGGCTTCAGTTGTTCCTGTCTAATTTATTCCAGCAGTGTGCTTAAGGTTTTAGTTTTATCAGATGTACATTACAATGGCTTTGGATCTCCATTTAGCTGATCATGGAGTATGAAGGCAATCTTCAGGATCAGTTTAGAATTAGGCAATTAGTACATGTTCATGATGACAGTATTTCAAGCTCCAAGATTCATTTTAGATGGCTTAGCATGGCATACTTTTAATATGGTTCTTTAAGGTGGTTATTTTTTGCATTATGAATGGATGGTCGCTATTTTCAATATTAAGCATATTAATTTTTTTTTTTCTCGAATGGTTTCTTTAGCAGTTGGCAATCAGCAGGTAGTAGCACCATAAATAGTAATCAACAATTCTTCAGTCACAATTTTTAATATGCAATTAATTTAGTAATCTTCAATTCGCACTTAGTAACTCTTTATATATCAGCACTTCGTAATTAGTGATCTTTAGTACACAATTTTCTAATATGCAAAAATCCATTTGCCATCCATAATCAGCATATAGCAAATATAAGACATCAACAGTCTGCAATTAACAAATATAAAATACAGAAGACGCAATTAAAAAAAACAGCTTTTTTATACTATTTTTATCTCCCACCAGATTTTAAAATCTAACCAAGGCCAGTCTTTATTTCCCACTAGATCTTAATAAAAAGTTTTAACCAGGGCTATTCTTTATCTCTTACTAGATCTTAATTAAAATTTTAACTAGGGCTATTCTTTATTTTTTTAAACACCACTTTTAATAAATTAGAAAATAAGTATTTGCATTTAAAATAGATTAAAACAAATCACACACAAAAAATTATTTCAATCAAAACTCTTTCAAAACAAAATATTTTTATGAATTCCATTTATAATTGAGTACATGTGTTATGGCATGTACACTTACAAACAAAAAAAAAATAAAATACAAAATTTTAAATAAAATTTTCTTTTCTCTTTTAAAATTTTTAGAATGATTGATTTTTGAGCAGAGAAAGTCTCTGGTTCAACTGCCTTATCACGCCTCGTAAAATAATTTTTCTTACTACCTAAAAAAAAAATTTTTTTTTTTTTTTTTTTTTTTAACATTTAAACTCCCCCACAGAAACCCTGCTGAACATTTGCTCTATCCTGTGTCTAGTTATATCTCTTCTAATTTTAACTTCTACAACTAAAAACTCTCCCTTAAATATTTCTGGCTGGTAACCTCAGTGTGGTGGTTCTTTCTTTTTTCTCTTCTTCATCTTCATTTTCTGATGAAAGAAGAAGAGCTCTTAAGCTTTCTAGATGAGTCATATTTCTTAAATGAATGCAGTTGCTAACTTCTCTGTTTAATTATGCTGCAAGTGCTGGTTGATGTTTCTTGCATTTTTCTTTCTCAGACATTTCATCCCATAACTTACTCTCCAGTACAGTTTTTCTTAGTATTCGACTTAATAAATTAGGATTTCCATTTACTTTTTCTTGACCACTAACTTTTTCTTTATCTTCTTACTTTCAAGAAATATTGCAATATGTTTACCTTTTTCTAGCAGTTGTCAGCATGGTTGCAGGTGCACTTCATTAATAAGATCAATATCTCCAAATATTGCATAGATTTTTGCTAACACCATCTTTTCCATTTTCATATTTAAATCAGAAAATCCAACATTCACAGTAAACACCATTCCTTTCTTTGCAATAGCTATTGTTTTATTACTCACTTCTAAAGAGTTTTCTTGAAACACTACCCCCATTTCTATTTTTTCTGGATCCCCCCATCCTTTAGTATTTCTAACTGCTCTCATATTATTTTATCCATCTGTATCTAATCTTGGCTCATCTCTTCTATATGTACTATCTTTGTTTTGACCTTCTCTGCCCTCAAGCATACTTGTTTTAACTCATCTCTAACTTCCCTCGCATATCCTTTTACCACCTTAACTTTCTTTTCTACTTTCCAAATTTCTTTCATTAATTTTTTTTTTATGGTCTCTGGTTTTTCTTCACTCTTCCATTGTTTCTTACCTCATTCCTTTCATTTTAGCTTTCAAGTCTTCCCACATTGCCTGCTGACTTCATTTCATTTCTTGTTGGTTTTGCTCCATTTTCAGTAACCCTTGTTCCATTTCTTTCATCATTGCCTGCTGATTTTGTTTTATTTCTTTCTTTTCTCTCATTATTTCCATCATCATCTTCATTATTACCTGTATCTCTGTTGCTTCCTTTTCCCTTTCTACTACTTGGGGATTTTTGAAAGAAATAGGGCTTTCTTCATTGAGTACACTGTTATCATTTTCTTCACTGGATTCCATTTTCAAAAACAAGAGTCAAACCCATTATATCTCACTGTCTATATTTTTCAACTTCAGTTTCAAATTTTTTTTTATTAGTTTAAAATATATAATTACTTAATATTTATTTATCACTCTTCCTTATGTTCAAAATTTTTTTAGAAATTCACAAAATACTATTTGATTATTTATTTATTTATAACACAATTACAAGCGTGTTAAAGATGAATGCCACTCCAAACTGCTCCATAAACACATATCCCAAATAGCATAAACTGATCCTAACATTAAATTTTGCTACCCCTGAAATATTCCTCAACTAACTGACAAAATTTTATGTGGGTTTTACAATTCGAAGCCACACATTAGCAGCGCTAAAATCTTCAAATCAGTTGTATTGTACTGGACACTCCATTTCTTTTTATCACTAAGGGAACCACTAGGCCACTGTCGACCTAGAAAATTTGATTTATGTGATAAAAGCTAAAGTAATAATTAATGTTGTAAAATAAAGGCTGCCAGTTAGTTCTAGGGAGAGAAGAGATCTTAAACTTTGTTCAGAGAATTGAGGGACAGGACACAGAAACATACATCAGCTAAAAACAAATAGAATTATTAATAATTTTTGAGTTTTATTAAATTCAAAAAATATTAGTAAAAAAAAATGTATAAATTGATCCACATTCACCAGTCTTCTTTGTCTGAAAATGCAAGTGAATATTGTGGTATATCACACATTTTGGCAGATAATTTTGTTTTCTCACCAAAGTTTAAAAGGCTTTGTATGATCTTTTTGCCAATGATTTACCTACTCAACTTCCACTTTCCTTTATTAGAGATTTAATAAAGACGATTTTGGACAGAAGTCAATGAACAGTGCTGAGCAATCTTTCCTTAATCCGGTGAAAATATCAGGACAAAACAAAGATATTTTAATCTTCTTAAACACTCATAAGGGCTCATGTTTATGATATGGCCCTTAAGGTTTCCTCCTTGTAAGCACAGAGAAAAGATTACGATTTTACGTAATCTGAAATATAAGAAAAAAATTTATACACTACATGGCATCCTAGAAAAACAGAAGTACTTTATCAATAAATCACCATATGCAGGAAATCCAAACACATGTTAAACTAGATTAATTTCAACTAAAATAGGGAATAGGTGAGGTAAAAAGAAAATCTATTATTATCTGCCAAAGCTTTTAACAACAATTAATAATAATAATAATAATAATAATAATAACAACAACAGCAGCAACAACAACAATAACAACGGCGGCGGCGGCAGCAGCAATAATGAAGAAAAACAATGATTATAAAATATTAACTCATAATAGACTTTCCGACAAAGAGATAAATAAAATCTTAAACTAATTCACTATATTTTATAGATTCCATAAAGAATAATACATATAATAAAGTAAAGATTTATAAATTGATTAATGATATCTAAACTTAGATAAATAAACCTATCATATATATTTTTTCTTGTTCTTTAAGTATTAAACTTAGAAATTTAAACCCTGGTTAAAATAGAAGGTTCAATTACTTTCCAGGCTACAGTTGTTCCATCTGATTTATTCCAGCAGTATTCATAAGGTTTAAGTTCTATCAGGATTACATTATGATGGTTGTTTTTGATCTCCATTTATCTGGTCATGGAGTATGAAGGCAATCTTCAGGATCATTTTCGAACTAGGCAATTAGGACATGTTCATGATGACACAATTTCGAGCTCCAGGATTCGTATTAGATGGCTCAGCACAACATACTTTTAATATGGTTCTTTAAGGTGAGTATTTTCTGCATTATGAACTGATGGTCACTATTTTCAGTATTAAGCTTATTAATATTTTTCTTCTCCTCAAATGATTTTTTTAGCAGTCAGCAGGCAGTAATCTGCAATTTGCAAAAGCACCACAAATAATAATCAGCAATTCTCCACTTGCAATTTTTAAATGCAATTCCTTTAGCAATCTTTATATAGCGCTTACTAAATCTTTATGTATCAGCAATTCACAATTAGCAATGTTTAGTACGCAATTTTCTAATGTGCAAAAATCCACTCACCATCTGTAATTGGCAAATATGAGACAGCAGCCTGCAATTAGAAAATATAAAATATATAAAACACACTCAAAATAACAGAGCTTTTATACACTATTTTTATCTCTGCCAGATCTTAAAATCTAATTGGGGTTAATCTTTATCTCCTGCCAGATCTTAATTAAAAGTTTTAGTCAGGGCTATTTTTTATCTCTTACTAGATTTTAATTACAATTCTAACCAGGTCTATTCTTTATCTTTTTAAATACCATTTTTAATAAATTAGAAAATAATTGTCTGCTTTTAAAATAGATTAAAGCAAAACAAACAAAAAAAAATTATTTCAATCAAAACTCTTTCAAAGCAAAATATTGTTATGATTTCCATTTATAATCGAGTGTGTGTGTTATAGCATATACACTAAAAACAAAAAAAAATAAAAATACAAAATTTTAAATAAAATTTTCCTTTCCCTTTTCAAATCTTTATAGATATATATTTTAATTTTGATTTTAGAATGGTTGATTTTTGAAGCAGAGAAAGTCTCCAGTTCAATATATTTTAAATTATAACTCTAAAATTTCCAATAATCTAACAATGCCCATTTCCCTCCCCCAATTGTGCTGGTCCTTTAACCATGTTTAAACATTTGTTTTAAAATTTTTCTGAAATATACAAAGTTTCATAACATTTTCTTTCTTTGTAATTTTTAATATAGTTTATTACCTAAATTTTTTTTTTATAATTCATTCTATGGTCAGTATTTAATATATATATATTGTGCCATTACAATTTAGTCACTAGCTAAATTTATAGTAATGTGCATGTAAGAAAATGTAAAACAAAATCATCATCACATTTTTATATAAAAGGAAGTTGTAGGGCATCCAAGTTTAAACCCTACAAGGTCCAGTTCTAAAAGCTTTAGATAGAAAGAGAGTGGGTCAACAATTATATGCTTTACTTGTATGTGTGTTGATTGAAAGGTAATACACATTTAAACTATTCAAATTTTAATTTTTCTTTAAAAAGCAAAGTTATAAAGCATACGTATAGGCAATGTATGTGTAAACTATTTAATTGTTTTATATTTCAAATATTCAACATTTTAACTTTCTTTAAAACTAACCTATGCTTGATCAATTCTAATATCTTATTCTATACTTCTATTTTGCTTTTCTATAAGTGTAATTGGGATTTAAAAGTTACAGATTTAATTTTAAATAATAAGGTTATAATTACTAAGCTAGCAATTATATTATTTAATGTTAGTTTATGAATGATTTGAAATGATAAAGTATGTGGGTACATTACATACAGAAATTTACATTTATTAAATATTGAAAGAAAAGGAAGGGTTAAATCTGTCAAATTATTTTTTGTACAATTTTATGTTAAAAGAGGAAATCTGTCGAATCAGATATCTATTTTTGTAGCAATTTTGTTTTTGTAAATGATTGTTTGTCACTTTGGGAGTTTAAGCTGGGTGGGAACTCTAATTTTGAAATTGTCTTATCTTAAGATTAGAGAAAAGAAACTCCAATTTTAGATATTACAGATAAACTCCAATTTTAGATATTACAGATATACGTGAAAAAGGATTAAGTCTTTTTTTTTAAGACAAGTCTGAAAACCAGGTGTGTGATTTTTTTGGGGGGTTGGTCAAAGATAGCAAGTCACACTAGCACTCTAATTGGGTGAGTTGACTCAAAAATCGGATATAAAAGCAGTCTGGAAAATCAGTTGAGATCATTCATTCATTCATTCATTATTTGTTAGAGAGACTTTTAAAAAATTATTGAAACTAAAGCAGACAAACATTTTAGTTCTGCTAAAAAAATTTTTTTTTTTAAATCATTTTTTTTTATGAAGTTTTGAATGTTGAAAATATAAGAAATGACGGAGTAGAAAAATTATATATGTATCCCATCAAGACCTGACCGTCATGGAGCCGCAGATCATATAAGGAAGAAAAGATGTCTTGTCTGAAAAATAATATTCTACACCTTTCAACTGGCTAGAGAAATAAGATGTTTTTAAATAGAAAGAAGAAAACATTCACCTGCATTCAAAGGAGATGAATTAATCTACTGATAATATTAATCATCAAGTCCAATTAATTGTTCCAGTAACTGAGTTTGAACCCCAGAAAAATTACAATATGAAAACAACTGCTGTATTTCATCCACGACGAGAATCATGCTGAACGGAAAAATTTAAAATCAGTATAAGAATTTCTAAATTGTCCACTAAAGCAAATAACCTCAATAGGATCATCATCATCAAATAATTATACACTTTAAGAAAGAGATTGTTCCAAAGAAATGCGGAAATTGTTGCTGCCAAAGATAGACATTAAACAAGAGAAATTTGACCCATTAGAAGTCGCTACAAAGAACTGGTAGTATAAAAATTCTTTTGATATATTTTCTTTATGATATCAGAGTCTTAATAAACTTTTAGCAATAAAGTGGTATATTTTATTTAAAGAACTTTTAAAGACTATTCAGATCGATTAAAACAAGAATGTCTTACTAATAATAACTTTGAGCTTCATAAATGATCTTGAATGTATCAAAATTATTTGTTTATTAATTTACAGTTATGAAATATTAATGTGTAAAATAATTTTTTTTGTATTATTATTTTGGTTTTAAATAATATTTTGCTATTATGGGATAAAACACGCACATACATAATAATATTTTTATATGTGTATAATTGCGAGTGAATGTGATGTAATAAGTAGTATTAAAATATTAGATTATTTTGTTTCAAGTTAAAGTATAGCATTTCAGAGGTAGAAGAGAGGGGGAGAAAATAATTTAAAACTTGTTTCTAAAACTTGCTCTTTCAATTCTACTAACATTTTTTTTTTATTACATTCTGCTTACATGTTAGATTTATAAGGTATGTGTGCCAATGAGTGAATATTTTTTTTTTATATGAAATACTTTTCTTGTGGATACAATATACTTTTGAAATACATTTACGGGAAAGGGGGAGGAATTTAAAATTTAATGTTATGATTTTAAAACAGTCGATTATGATTATTGTTGTTATTGTTAATATAAATTTTCATGTAAATATAGAAATTTTTATGTATATGTTAGAAATGCAGTAATAAATATTAGTTTATGTTATTAAACGAGGCGTATATATTTCATTAAGAGTAGTCTTTATCAAATGTGATCGTTCCTCATCAATGGTTGAATATTAGTTGTTTAAGATATGATTAAATATGCTAAGATTAACAATAATTATGAATTTCTTTATAAAAATTAAATTTTATGTTTAGGCTTAGTCCTAAAGCTGTGATTGAAACCATTGTCATTGTCGTTATCATTATCATCATCGTCATCATCGTTTTAATTAATGAACTGTTTAAATGTTTAAAGGCCATAAATAAATATTGATTTCATAATATTTAGTGATTTCTTAGTAATATTATAACCACCATTCCATCATCTATTTCATGCAAGGATGAGTGAATTGCCATCCTAAATTAATAGTAATCTGAGCTAGTAAAACTTATAAAAAAATATTGAAACACATTTGTTATGCTAAGGTCTAAGAAATGATTTATGTCTAATGAATTCCACTTTAGTTTAAAGATGTTTTATGCTTAATTAGATATTAGTGCATACAGTGATATGGCTCTAAAAAGCAAAATCTTCCATGTTTATTAGAAATAAAGTACCAAAAAGAGATTCAAACCTGGTACATGTGAAAAGGTTATTAGATATAACTGTGTCTAGATTCAAATAATCTAGTGGCGCCCTGCTAGACCATATTCACTTGGTATTTGTTTGGATATGCACTTGAACATCAAACCAAGAAATGAAAGTGGATAAAATCTACTATCTGTATACCTGAGCAGATATTTTATTGAGTTACTAGTGTACTCACCTCACGTGATTTCCATATACCTGAGTTATAATAGTTGTTATTAATAATTTGTTTATAATTCTTGATATTGTGATATTTTGAGAAATCTAATTATAGAAATATATTTCATTTAGTCCAATGACCCTTAATATGATTGATAACTCAGTCTGACCTTTTTGTTTAATAGCCACTACTCAGGTATTCTTCTCATAATTTAATTTAAGCTACAATGCTTTTCGTTTATTAGTTACAAGATTTATATTTGAATCTTTTCATAATTATTAAATACATTTGGAATCATCTTTATTAATTAAGTTGCCATGAATATAATATTTGAATGTTTAATATTTTAATATTTTTGGATTCATAATTTTTTAACAATATTTGACATTTCTTAATTATTTAACATTTCTTTTGAACTACTTTAAATTTTGTTACAATATATATATATATGACCTTAATCTTATATCCTTTCCATTACTTGCCCTATCGTGCTCATTACTTGTTCATTAGCAGTTTTTCCTGTCCTATCTATCTATCTATCTGTCTGCCTGTCTGTCTGTCTGTCCATCCATCTGTCTGTATTTATATATATATATATATCATATTGCAAAGATCACAATTAATTTTATAAACCAACACTATCCTATTTTTAATATTGCCATCTTTTTTGTATTACACATTTATATAAGATATTGATAAAAGAAAAGTTACTTGATATTAAACTAGGATGGAAAAATTGTACATAGTTAGTGAAATGGATTTGTAATGCAAAATAGATGGGTAATATTAAAAATAGGGTAGTGGTGGTTTATAAAATTAGTTATGTTCTTTGCAATATAATGTATATAGGTCAGATAGAGAAGGCTATCATTTAAAGAGGTAGGGAGAATATTAGGGCAATTAACAAAAATGATATAAAATCAAGACCATATATACATTTTTTGGATACTGGACATAGAATGAATTGTGAAAAAAAATATGAAGGTAATAAAGTATGTCAAAAATTACAAGAAAAGAAAATCTTACACAACTCTGTATATTTAAAAAAATTTAAACAAATGTGTAAACATAGTTAAAAGTCCAGCATAATTAGGAGAAAAAGATTATTGGAAACTTTAGAGTTATTATTTTTAAAAAAAGATTGTAACAAGTTTAATCATTTTTGTACATGTATGTATTTTACTAATTATATTTATTGTAGTGTATTATAAATAATGTCTATTGAGTGGAATTGCTGTAGAATATTGGTCATGTGATTATAAAAAGAAACATCTTGACAAGGTTCTAATAAAGAATGAAAGCCAGATTGATATATTAAATAATTTTTTTATTTATAGTGTGTTGTCTATTTCAATTTTGTGTTAAATTGATTATTTTAAATAATATGAATATATCTTGTGGAAAAATTGTACCAATGTTCATATAAAATAAGCACAATAGCATTAAAAGTAAAGGAAATAATTACTCTAGTGTACCTTCACCCATAATAATGGCATATCACATTCATCTTCTCTCTATCTCAGTCTTTGAGTTTGCAAACCAGTCTGCTTTGCAGTCATTATCATAATCTGTGCACCACATGATAAATGGCATCAGGAAAATTTTTAGGACATTCCTGTCTTTATGATTAAGATGATTTGTCAAGATTTTTTTTTTATCACTACCAAGTTTTATGCTAATATTCTAGAAGTCAGTGATTACCTCTGACCAATATATCATGTTCATATATTATATCTGCCACATAATGAATCATGAATTATTCCTGCATGAAAATACTGTGATATTAATATTGGAACCCGATATAATCTTTTATATTGTACCAGATGAAAGATTTAGTTTATCATTTCTTTATACTTACAGAAGTTGTTAAAATAGTAACAAAATCTTTTTTTTCATACAATAACATCTATTGGTTATTAGAGCTTACACTAGATGGCATTATGTGTGGAAATGGAATGGAGCAGAATATGGGACAACTTAGGGAAGGTAAATTGGCTAACAGATTTCTCTGGGCATAGTTGCTAAGAGATTCCTGACTCCATTTAAGAAGAAGTCACAGTGCATCTCATCATCACATCACATATTGAAAAAATAAATATGAAAAAACTGATTATACAGAAATTAGATTATTGGTTTTATTCTGGGTTTGGAAAAAGATAAGGGAGATTTAGATATAAAGGCTGTAGAGTTGACAAAGATTATGTTGTGGAAATGGGATGGAGCAGAATATGGGAAACATTAGTTTGGGGAATGTAAAATTAAGTAGCTAACAAGTTTTTCTTGGTATAATTGCTGAGAGATTCTTGACTTTGTTTAAGAAGAGCTACAGTACATCACATCACATATTGAATCATTTAAAGTTAAAAATGGAGTGGGACTAAGGCAAGGATGCCCTATGTCATCTATTTTGTTGTGTTATATTTAAGTGAAATGAAAAGAGCAATAGAAAGATTAGGAAGAGGGATAGAGATTCCATTAATAGGTGGTAAGGGAATATATATTTTGTCGTGTCTTTTCTTTGCGGATATTTTTTTGTGTGCAGAAAGAAGAGAAGATATGGAAGTTATGCTGATGACATGTGAAAGGGTGGGTAAAGAGATGAGGATTAAATTTAGTGAAGAAAAATCAAATATTGGTTAATACTGGAGAAAGAGAAGATGTAGAATTTTTATTGGGAGATATTAAGTTAAGTGTGGTGAATAGATATAGTTATTTGGGAATTGTTTTAAGTAATTAGAAAAATTATTTGGATGAATGGGAGAAAAAATTGATAAATGAAGCAAAGAAAAGAAAGGGATTGATAAAGAAATTAACAGTGTTTTCATATAATAAATATGATGTAGCTAGAATTATATAGAAAGGAGTTGCAGTAGCAAGGTTAACATATGGTAATGCTGCATTATGTGTTAGTAAAGGGGTATTAGATTATTTAGAAAAAGTTCAAAGGGAAATAGGAAGACATGCATTAGATGCAGATGTATGGACAGCAAAGGAGGCAATTCAAGGAGAAATGGGATGGTCAAGTTTTCATATGAGAGATGCAAAAAGTAAAATCAAAATGTTTGGTAGATTGCATTTTATGGATAATAAAAGAATAGCCAAAATAGTATTTATTTGGGTTATGAGTAAAGGGCAGGTAACAAGATGGGTGAGAAAGGTAATGCGATATGCAAAAGATTTGGATAAAGAATTTATATCAGTATATTTGTACAAAAGATGGGATGATTGTGTTAAGAAGATTGTTGAGTGTTATAGTAGTAAGAAATGGGATAAAAGAATAGATTTATTAATAAAGAATAGGGAGTTAGAGAGATGGAGAAATAGTATGGAGAGTAAAAAGAGTTTAAATATATATATAGTGTAACGAGCACAGACGTTCGTTACATTGGTTTTTTTTTTATTTATTAAACATGAAAGTAAATTAAAAAGTTCGCGTTTAAAAATTTTTTTTAAGAATTAAAAATTGAAATTAAATATCATCTTAAACTCGTATATATTAAATCGCACAGATAAAAAAAAATTATTAAAATAAAACTGTATTAAAAATAGAAAAGGTATTTTAAAAACAAAAACTTAAAAAGATTTAGAGATAAAAATATATCTTTGATTTGGAAAACAGGTTAATTAATCAGAAATGGAAATGATAAATTTAATTAGTCAAATGTAAACCAGCCTTGGGCATCTAAATGTAAAAACATCGGTGAGATAGGAAAACAATAGAAACAAATAGCCAATGAAAGAAATCCATCGGGAAATCGGACCTCAGCGAAAGGATCATCACATCGATGACATAATGCCAAGTCAATCCTTCGAATACGTATAAAAGGAAAATTTGGAAATTATTAATTAGTGAGTTATTATGATTATTACGATGTGACAGATAGATGTTAGTGCGGGAGAAGAGATTGAAGGACGCACGTTCAATCCCTTCAGTTGTTATAAAATGGAAAATGAAACATCGCTTTTCTTATATTCAGAGGACCACAGGATCATCGGGAAATTTAACGCTGGATTTCAAATGGCAAGCAACTGTAAAAGATGAACACTTCTAAAACCGTAAGAACTTTATAAGATATAACGAACAATATTAATTTGGAAACACTAAGAACTTTAAATTTTAAACTTTCCTAGTATTTAAGTGTTACAAATAGAATCCTATCTGACCAAACTAAATTCTTTATTAATAGTGTTATTTGATGTATTTTTTTTCTTATTTATGTAAAATCATTTCCATTTATTTATTTTTTATTCTTTAAGTTTTTATCATGATTTTTTTGTTTTCGTTAAATTAATTATATAAATGTTAAACTTAAGTCGGGCGTGAATGGCTGTATAGATTTGTAAAGTTATATTAGGGGAGGGTAATCTTAGGTTATTTGTGTCGTTGTTAGATTGGGTCAATGGATTGGATATATTGATGTAGTTAGTAGATGTAGTCGGAGATTCACTATTGGCAGAATCGCTTCATACGCCGCACTCTCCCGTTTTGCCTATGGAAGGAATTATAAGACGCAGAGCGCAGTTCCTTTCTATGGAGTTTTTTTTTTTATTGTTCTTCTCGTTAGATAGAAGTAATATTCCTATCTAATGAGAGTCAATATCTTCTCTTAATCTTTTTGGTGCTGCCGTATTCCGTATTACATTGAATACATCGATGTATCAGATGGATTGATGCCAGTTTGACTGCGAATTTTAGCCTAAGGTTAAATAGGGATAGAATATTTTATTTTCAAATGCAAATCTATGTGGTCTATTCATACTTGACCCTAAATAAAAATGCATTAAATTTAAGTTGTTTATAGATGCTTGCATGGATTGGTTATCGGTTAAGTATGTTTTGGGTTTTCATATTTGATCAAAATATATAGACATTCGATAAATAATGATACCTTACGGTGAGTATCTAAAATGTATTTATTCGGATGTCTTTTAAGTTATTGGTGACAATGCAAGTATCTTATGGTGAATACTATTGGGTTACGTATAAATTTCCCTCCGCAATTGTCAGTAATCAATAATTTTGTTTTTTGATCGTTTATGTTTACTTTGAAATGTTTTTGACCGTGAAATCTATGTAACCGATCTATATTCAACATTATAAACAAGCTTTCATAAATTTATATGTGCGAACTTAATTAAAATGTAAAATTATAATATAATAGTAATTAAATGTAAATTAAAGTAAAGTTAAAAATAATGTTAAATGTTAAAATGTTAACTGATACTAAAACAATTCTAAATCTTATATATATATATGCGTAAATAAATTTTTGTATGTTAATTACTGGCAGTGGCTTATTTTATTCCTTTTTTTATATATACTCTTAGATTATCTTATTAAATCTCTGCTATTCCACTGAGCTAGTGACATGGGCTAACGACCGGAATCAAAATTTAAAGAAAAAAAATATTTTTTTTTTTTTTACTTACGTATCTGCCTACTTTATAAATTTTTCTAGGTTCAAATGCCTAGATGGCGCCCTGTAGTGCAGTTTACGTTAAGTACTCTTCTCCGGATCGTTACAATAGAAATAAACAATATTAGGTGTGAGTTAATATATGATAATAGCAAGGAAAGTAGTTTATTGTTTAAGGCTTGAATGGGATCTTTAGCTACAAGAGAATATACATGTAAATCGAAAAATATGGGTGATTTATTTTGTAAATTATGTAAGGAAAGAATAGAAAATATTAGGCATTTGTTAATTGAATGTAAATGCTTGAAAACAGAAAGGGTACATATAATGAAGTTATGGAAGAATAAATATGAAAAAAGTGATTATACAGAAAGTGAATTATTGGTTTTTATGCTGGGTTTGGCAAAACATAAGGGGATTTAGATATAAAGGCTATAGAGTTGACAAAGATTATGTTGTGGAAATGGGATGGAGCAGATAATGGGAAGACTTAGAGTAGGGAATGGAAAATTATGTGGCAAACAGGTTTATCTGGGCATAATTGCTCAGATATTCTTGACTTCGTTTAAGGAGAAGCCACAGTACATCACATCACGTCACTATAAATTGTGGTCAAGAGAGTGAGTTATTTGAAAGATTGAAAATTTTTGTGTTTAATTGTTTGAAAGGCTTTCGTTCGCCATTTTAGGTATAGAAGTTTAAAAAAAAAAGTTTTTTTGTTGAATGTGTGTTAGTGTAAGGTTATTTATAAAAAAGTTGTATGTAAGATTAATTCGTTTTTAGGTAAGTTTGTTACTGAAGGTTTTTTTAAACTTTAAAACAGTCATTTATGTTGGGAAAAAGGACAATGTTTGGGAGGCCTAAGGTCGGAAAACACGTGGTTATGGTTTGATCGGTTTTGGGAAAAAGTAAAATTTTTTAGTTTTTCATGTAAGGGGGGTTGAAGAATAGGAGAGGTATTATAAAGTCAAATATAGAATAGGTGACTTGAAAAATAAGGATATGGATTGCATTTGTATTGCACAATGTATATATAATTGGCAGAAAGGAATTAGGCGGGCGCTCATAGAGTGTACAGTGTGTGCTGAGATGTATCACTTGAAATGTTTGAAGAAGAATGGAAAGGATGTAATAGGTTTCTGGTTATGTAGTCAGTGTGTAAATGTGATTAAAGTGGTGAGAAAGTGGTTTCTAAGTATAGGTAATGTAGGGAGAAAGTCAGGGAGAGGGAGCAAAATGTAGTTAAGGAAGATAGAACAGTATGGTTTTTCGGAGTGTCAGGAGATATGGGTGGAGAAAGTAGTAATGCAGATAGAGGAAGAAGTGAAGGGTGTAGAAGTAAAATTAAAATTGTTAGAGACAAAGTGTGAGTAGATAAAGGAATATTGAATAGAAATGATAAGGAAGAAACGGATAAGGAGGTCCAGAAGATGGTAGAAAATGTTACAGATGGAGTTGAGAAAGTAGACTATGAGACAGTATTGATGGGAGATTCACTAATGAGAGAATGTGGGGATATAATTGCAAGGGAAAATAGAAGCAAGTATGTAAGAGTATATTTGCCTGGAGCTAGAATTAGGGATGTGACAGATAAAGTAAGAAAGCAAGCACTAATAATTTGTTAGAGCCATCAGAGAGGGTAATGGATGAGTATGGAGAATTGATTAGGAATTTGAGTGAGATTAAAGGAAGAGTAGGGGTAGTTGGAGTATTGCCAAGATTTGACAAGAGGCATTTGTTAGATAGGGCAGGTTCTATAAATGAGAGATTGAAAAAATTGTGTGAGAAAAATAATGTTATGTTTGTGGATGTATGGGATTGGTTTATTGGAAAGAGGGAGTTATATAGTAAAGATGGATTGCACTTAGGATAACAAGGAAGTGAAGTTTTAGGGAGTCTGATATTTAAAGAATATAATTCGGGAAACTTTTAAAGGGGGTGGAATTTTAAATTGTAATATCAAAAAGAAGAACAATGGATAGCAAAAGATGTTTGATTTAGATATAAGTGTAAATGTGGAGAGGGAATGTATCTGTAAGATTAATGGTAAGAAAGTTTTTTTATAAACATAATGGAGAAGAAAGAATCAAAAGAATTAATAAAAGAATAGTTAGGAAAGAAAACATTGTTAAAATTGGTTTTGAATATGCAAGGTGGTAGGAGACCAGAAAAGTGGCTGGAATTAAACAAAGCAATTGAAAATAAAGAACTTGAGGTATTAGCAGTATTGGAAACACATCTAAGAGAAGAAGGAAGTTATTTTGAAAGATGTGGTATGACAGGGTATAAATAAAAAAGAAAAAGAAAAAAGGGATGGTGGTATAGGTGTTATATCGAAAAAATATTTAAATATTCATAGATGGCAAGAGCATTTGTGGTTTGAAATAAGGTTGGGTAGACAAGAGTGGATGGGGGCTGTAATGTATATAGCCACTGGAGATAGTCAAACTGTAATGAAGTGGATCAGTAGTATATATGAATGCCTAGTTAAGGATATACAGAGTTTTAAAGAAGAAGGGAAGAGAATAATGGTTATAGGGGATATGAATGGAAATATTGAAGAAATTGATGATGTTGATAATAAGAATGGTCATTTTTTGAAGGAATTTTGTCAAAGAGTAAATTTGAACATTGGAAATTTATCAAATATTTATGAGGGACAATACACATGGTCTAGGAATAATATATTTCACACAATAGATTATGTATTGGTAGAGAAAGAGGGAATGAATAAAATACGGAAAATTAAGGTGTTTGATAATGAAGAGAGAGTATGTAATAGTGATCATAACTTTATTGTAATAGAAATGGTTAGTAAGGTGATGTAGGATAGAAAAAAAGGTAGAAATAATAGTGAAAGATGTTGATGGAGAGTGAATGATAAGAATAAATTGGAAGAGTATAAAATAAAGCCATGGAACAGTTGATTGAGGATGAGTATAAGGACTGGTGTGGTAAAGTGGCAAATAGGGTTTTAGTTGAGAATATGCAGAAGAATAAAAAAAAAGAGAGTTAGTAAAAGTGTAAAAGAGAGGAAAAAAGCATGCAGAGAATATAAGTGTGCTATTAAGAACAAAGAAAGTGAAAACGATATTAATGCTAAATGGCGAAAGTACTTAGAAAAGAAGAAGTTGGCTAAAATGGATAATTATAGAGAAAGGAGGAAGTTGAATAGTTAATTGTTGGAGAATATTAATAAAAGCGGAAGAGATGGGAGTAAAAAATTTTGGAATTACATTAAAAGGAGAAATGTATGGGAGAGAGAGATAGTATTAATAGATGATGAGGCAATAGAGTGTAGCTCTAGAGAAGAGTTAGAGAGAATCTTAAATAGATATGTAATGGATATAGAAAAGATGTTAGATGTGAAGGACTTAGTGATAGAAAACATGAAAGCATTTAGTAATGGGAATATTAGGTTCACACAAAAAAAAGAACTGAATGAGGCAGGGAAGAGATTGAAAAGTGGAAAGGCAAGAGGTTTAGATGGATGGGCAGCAGAGATGGTAATGAATTTAGGGCATAGAGCAAAAGCAAAGTTATTATGTTTTAGTAAGATGGCACAGAAGAGAGTTTTTCCGGGTAGTTGGAGTAATACAAAAGTAAGATTATTATTTAAAGGAAAGGGTAAGAATCGTAGAAAGTTAAATAATTATAGACCGATAGTGGTGACATCAGTTTTATATAAAGTTTTCTCATATATGGTAGCAGGAAGAGTTGTAAAATGGATGGAAGAGAATAATGTAGTGGGAGAAATGGAAGGAGGTTTTAGGCCAGATAGGCGTATAGGAGATAGTTTATTTGTAGTTACACAACTTATGGATGAGTAGCAATTTAGGTAGATCATTATATATGAGTTTTATAGATATAGAGAAGGCATATGATAGAGTAAATAGAAATAGATTATGGGTAAGGTTAGCAAATTTGGGAATGGATGAAGCTTTAGTAAATACTATTGAGAAATTATATGAAAATAATTACTATACTTACCAGTAGGGGATATAGAATCAGTTAAAGTTAAAAATGGGGTGGGATTAAGATAAGGATGCCCTATGTCACCTATTTTGTTTTTGTTGTATTTGAGTGAAATGGAGAAAGCAATAGAAAGACTAGGAAGAGGGATAGAGATACCATTAATTGGTGGCAAGGGAGTATATATTTTGCCGGGTCTTTTTTGCAGATGATATTTTTATGTGTGCAGAAAGAAGAGAAGATATGGAAATTATGTTGAGGACATGGATGAGAGATGGGGATTAAATTTAGTGAAGAAAAATCAAATATAATGATGATTAATAATGGGGAAAGAGAAGATGTAGAATTTTTATTGCAGGATATAAAGTTAAGTGTGGTTGATAGGTACAGTTATTTGGGAATCATCTTAAGTTATCAGGAAAATTGCTTGATTGAATGGGAGAAAAAATTGCTAAATGAAGAAAAGAAAAGAAAGAGTTTAGTAAAGAAATTAACAGTGTTTTCATACAATAAATATGATGTAGTTAGAATTATATGGAAAGGAGTTGCAGTAGCAGGGTTAACATATGGTAATGATGCATTATGTGTTAGTAAAAGGGTATTAGATTACTTAGAGAAAGTACAAAGGGAAGTAGGAAGGCATGCATTAGATGCAGAGATATGGGCAGCAAAGGAGGCAATTCAAGGAGAAATGTGATGGTCAAGTTTTGATATGAGAGGTGCAAAAAGTAAAATGAAAATGTTTGGTAGGTTGCAGTTTATGGATAATAAAAGAATAGCCAAAATAGTATTTAATTGGGTTATGAGTAAAGGGCAGGCAACAAGATGGGTGAGAGGGGTAATGCGGTATGCAAAGGATTTGGATAAAGAATTTATATCAGTATACTTGTATAAAAGGTGGGATGATTGTGTAGGAGGATTGTTGAGTGTTATAGTGGTAAGGAAGAGGATAAAAGAATAGATGCATTAATAAAGAATAGGGAGTTGGAGAGATGGAGAACTAGTATGGAGAATAAAAAGAGTTTAAATATATATAGAAGTAAACGGAACATTGGGTGTGAGTTAATTTATGATAATAGTAGGGAAAGTAGTTTATTATTTAAGGCTCGGACGGGATCTTTAGCAACAAGAGAATATACATGTAAATGGAAAATATGGGTCATTTAGTCTGCAAATTGTGTAAGGAAGATATAGAAAATATTAGGCATCTGTTGATTGAATGTAAATGTTTGAAAGCAGAAAGGGTACAAATAATGAAGTTATGGGATAATAAATATGAACAAAGTAATTATACAGAAAGTGGGTTATTGGTATTTATGCTGGGTTTGGGAATAGATAAGGGGCATTTAGATATAAAGGCTATAGAGTTGAGAAAGATTATGTTGTGGAATGGGATGGAGCAGATTATTGGAAAACTTAGGGTGGGGAATGGAAGGGGAAGGTGAAGTGGCTAACAGGTTTCTTTGGGCATAGTTGCTGAGAGATTCCTGACTCCGTTTAAGGAGAAGTCACTCTACATCACATCACATCCCTAGACATTAATTTTAAGGATGGATAGAATATGCGTACATGAATGCACCGGACTAGCTCAATCAAGCAAATGAAATCTTATGTTTTGTTCCAAAGGCTGGAAAAAGATAACAACAGAAAACAAAATCAATTAAGTACAAATGAATAAATATTTTATTAGTAGCATGATTAAATCTAAATAACAAACTTTAAAATTCACTTAAAATGCATTACTCGCTTATAAATGATTTCTACATGTTGAATAATAATTATAGCAGAAAGAGTGCAAAAATACTGACAGTAGGAAAAGTACTAGTAAGTATTCAGTGATCTCACTCAAGAAAAAGAGGGGCTAGCTTCTTGCTTATAACCCATAGTTAGGAAAAGAATAAATCTCCGTATTTGAGATTTCCGATAGCTTATGCTGGAACAGGAATAATGTGAAGGTAGCTTCCAAAACCTTAACTAAGAAAAAAAAGAGCATTGAAAGTTATTACTTTCAATCCATTGACCTCCCTCTGACTGAGACAGGCTAGGAGCTCATGATCTACCTATTGAGCGGGTTAAAACGATTGTATGTGCCTCTCATAAATGATTGGGAAGCTTGAAGGAAACTAAAGACTATTATATTTGGTAATAGTTTATTATAAATAATTATAGTTTGACGACATAAGTAGGACTAATAACAAAATGAGTCATAAGCCAGAGGCTAATTAAAATAGTCTGTAATATCCAAAGTGCTCTCTATAACAAAAAGAAATGCGAGATTATAAATAAAACTAAGTCTTACTTACTAAGACTTAAACAGAACATTTAGCACTGGTTTGAAATTAGCACTTGTTTAAGAGAAAAATATCAATGCACAAAAAGCGAATTACATAAAACAAAATAAAAACTTGAAACACATGTATATTTAAAAAGAAAACAAATTACACAATAAAATTAATTAAGTTGTAGAAAGTAAGGTACCTTAATAGTTTATTTAAACGCTAGTGCACTAGGCTTATTGAGTATGGTCCATTGATTTGGATTCATTAATGGTAGGCTTGAGTGAGTCTTAGTGGTTTCTTTGTAGTTGGTTCTTATGGCATTATAGGTAGTTAATGGTAGGAAGCACAAAACTGTCCTGGCGAAAAGCTTAGCACATCATTGTAGTAGTAAATATTCTTATGGTAAGTTTAGTGTTCATTCTAAATAGAATAATTGCCAGATCAGCTTTCTTTCAGAATATGCAGGAATTGTTTTCTCAGAGTTTTTTGGCAGGAATAGTTTGTGCAAATATCTCCGAGTTTGTGCAAGTATCTCTCAGAGTTGGTGAAAGTATGATACAATGGCCTGAAGAAGCCTTTTATAGCTGAATCTCTCATATCTGAACGAATTACAAAACTTTTTTTCTTTTTTTAATTAAAATTTATAAAATTCTTCATCTAGCTAACAATAGCTATCTAATTAAAGAAAATAAATTGCCCTTTACAGATCTAGGGATTAACAAATGAAATATTCTTTTCTATTTTTTCCTTTCTTTTTAATTAATTATTCTTATCAATCTAAATCCCAAATCTGAAAAGCAATTTATTTATACAATTTACTTTCACATAAATAAAAAAACAAACAAACAAATCTTAGTCTCTTTTTTTTTTAAAAATAAAAACTAAATATAGCTATGGTATTTAAATATAATTCCCACGTACATACATATATATTTGTACAAACATAAAAAACAACAACTTTTAATCAAGTTTTATAAAGAAAATCGAACATACATAAATTTATTTTTAGCTCTTTAACTTCAACTTTGTAATGGTGTTTTAAGCATCCATTACAATATATATATATAAATAAAATTGAATCTCATTGTGAGTAATAAATAACAATAAACATAATGATTTTTTATACAGATTAGTGACTAAATAATTTATTGTCTATTACATATCATTATTTCAAATATATTAAGTAAGCATTATTCTATTAATTGGCATTTTACATAAGTGTAAAATTAAGATTTCATTTATTTATTTCAATATATTTTAAGAATATTTAACATACTATTATTAAAGTATCTTTTTTTTTATAACAAGTTCCCAAGCTTCTGATTTGAAATGTAGTATTCATTAATATAAATATATTTTTATCAAACTACCATTTTTAAATTTAGCAATAATCAATAGATTTTTTGGGTGTTCTGATTTCTAAATTATATTTTAATTTATGTAATACATAACATAATTTTAGCCTTTCAAATGTCATGGAAAAATGTCCACCATTTACACATTATCAAAATCTCTGAAGTTTCTCATATAAAGTTAGCATTTAATATAATGATGTGATCAAGTTTGATTGCTATAAAATAAATACCCAATGTTATTAATGCATCTAAGAGATAACTTCATATAACAGTCACTTGTATAACTATAATCTGTTTGCTTATTCACATTGTGATTCATAATCACTGAATGTATACTAAAAATACTTATAATTCCATTTGTATCTTCATCAAACTAATAATTATTAATAGAGTGATCATCTTTGGACTCGATTTCTTATTATTTAGATGCTTTGATTCTTAAACACATAATTCTTTGAATGTATTCAATTATAACCAAAAGCTCATATATATTTGCCATTAAATAACTAAGTTTGAAAGTATATGTCTTCGATGCTGATTAACACAAAAGTCTAAATCTTAATACACGATAATACTTGTTTATATTTCCACTTATAAAATAATTTATAATCTTAATTTGAAATTAAATTTTTTTTGTGTTGTCTTCTATTTTTGTTTTTTGATATTTCTTGTGTATTGATACATTTTTCTATATTCACATGCACATTACTTTTCTTATGTAAAATATATCTATTGCTACATGACTATTGTGTTTTTATGTTAAATACCTAAATTCTAGAATTATACTTCAAACTGAAATATTTCTATTACCATTTTTTTCTTTATGATATTCAAGTTTGCAGAAGATAGCAGTAATAATCTGTAAAAACTTTAAAACTGTCTTCTAATCTTTTTTCCAACTGTCTTATAGTCAGGGTGGAATTTAAAAAAACCACACAGTAATTAAAAGTAAGTTTTCTTTATCTTGATTGAAAAAAGTTAATGACTCCTTTCAATTCACTTTAATCCTTTGAAAAACAACTTTGTAGGATTTTTATCAAAATATATTATACAAGCTTTAATTAAAAAAATTTCTTAATGTAATCAAAATTGATAGTGGAATTTTATAATTACCAATATATCTGTTATATCATTAAAACATTCTTGTTTTAATTTCAAAATCAAAATTAATAAAATATTAATTAGTTGTAAAATGTTTAATTTATAATAATTTATTTAATATTCAAGATTATTTAATCCTTAACTTATTGCAGAGTAATATAGAAAATATGTACAAATTTTTTTTTATCTATATTTATTTCTCCTTTTCCTTTTGTTGTGTTTGGTCTGGATTACAGTCCCAACCAACAGTAAATAATGTAAAATAATACTGAAACAAGTATTACAATTAATATATTTATTATTATGTACAAATATATACAATATATCATCATCATCATCATCAACCATTATCAATCCACTGCAGGATGAAGGTCTCTCCAAGTTTAATCCATCTTCTCCAATCTTTAGCTTCTCTTTTCCACAATACCCCTGCACATTTTCTTATTTCATCCATCCATCTCACATGTGGTTTCTTTCTGGGTTTTTTACAATCTCTTGGAATCCAGTTTAAAATTTCGATTGTCCATCTATTATCATTTCTTCTAGCAATATGTCCAGCCCAACTCCATTTCAATCTTTTAATTTTTTCAATAAGGTCAGTAACACCTGCTTGTTGTCTTACCCATACATTGCGTTTTCGATCTCTTCTTGTTACTCCCAACATACATCTCTCCATACTCCTTTAAGTGGTCTGAAGTCTCTATTGCTCTTCTATTAAGTGTCCAAGTCTCAGATCCATAAGTAAGAACTGGTAAAACACATTTGTTAAAAACTATTATACAACAATATATACAACACAATATATACAAGTGACTATTTACAAGTTGGAATATATTGGAGTTTAACGTAAACTCTGGGTTCTGCCTACCGCTTCCAGCCACACCTGATGGCTTGCCTCATGGGTAGGGTCTATGACTCTTCCAGCTGTACAAGACAGCTTGCCTCGAGCCGAGAGTGGTCTTAGCAGCGTCCGATCACTGTGAGACTTGCCTAGCTGCGTAGACTAAATAGCATAGTGCTATCAATGGGAATACTTGCTGCTGTTTAGGTTAGCAGAGTTTCCCTGGGAGAACGCAAAGAGTCTGTTTAGGTTAGACACGTTCTTGCTTGATCATCACAAAAGGCTGACTATTTATACCCAGATCCCTAACCTTATTGAAAATCTTTGGATTCAGCAAGCATTGTTGTTTATTGGCCTGTAATAATCATTGGCTAGGTTGTTATCTATACATCAGCCTATTGGCCTGTGGCAAACAATGCTTAATCCTATCAGATAAGGAGTCATCTGGAATAATCTACTTCTGAGAGAAGGGAGGACTATAACACCTTTCAACTTTATATATATATATATATATATACATGCACACACTACTATGTTGTTGTATGCAATAAGACACATATTTGTCTCAATATAGATAGCAGTACTTCAATGTATGGCTATGTGTAATAAAAAATATTATTTGCATCTGCTTTCATCATCATTAGGATTAAATATTTAATAGTGGCTTGAACTGAATTTATGTTTTATCCAGTACAGTATATACTAATTTTTTTTGAAAAAATATTGTTTTAGGGATGTGTGATGAGCCTCCTCAGGTAGAAAATTCTTTTTATAAATTTTCAATTCCATCTGGAACAAATGGAGTAGCTGTTTATTCCTGCTTCAATGGTTATATATTAAATGGTTCAGCAGAAGTTTATTGCATTTCAAGGGAGAAGTGGTCAGATTTGCCTTCATGTGTTCGTAAGTTACTGCCAAATTTTTTTATTGGTAATCATTTGTTAAAATCACTATACAATAAATGAACACATTTTTAGGTATATTGTTCTTTTTACAGTTAAATTTATATTCAGTTTTTTTTTTATGAATGACAAGCAAAAATTTTTATGATTTCTTTAGCTTTTATTATTTTAATTGACATAATATTTTTTAATTTTTTTTTAGTTATGTGTGGCCAACCTGTTGAAGTTGTCTATGCACTTTCAATTTTTACAATTCCAAAGGGAACAAATGGAATTGCCATTTATCATTGTAATGATGGATATCTTTTAAATGGTACAAAAGATGTCCATTGCACTTCTGAAAGATTATGGACCACATTACCCTCCTGTTATTGTGAGCATTTTACTTTATTTATTTTATATAAAGAGCAGTGAATATAAAATTATAATGTTATTTTAATTAAATATTAGTGGCATTGGGTCTATTTTGATAAATAACTAATAGATTCTTTATTAATAAATGTTTTATAGATAGACATTATGTATGTATATTTATTGTGAATTGATGTTATACATAACTTATTTATTAAAATAAGTTTGAGAAAATATGCCACTTGAATAAGTAAGGGCTTCATTATTGCAAACAATATTTTACCTTTTTTAAAGAAATGCAGTATATCATTTCAAAAAAAGAAAAAAAAGACATCAGAGGAATTTTTCTAGTATTTAAAATACATTAAATTAATTCAAGAAAAATCAAAAAAAGTTGAAGTATCTTATAATAAGTCTCAGTATTAAATTCATATCAAAATTTTAAGGCAAATATTTCTCACTTACTGAAAGTGATCAAACACTATAATTTTTAAGATCCATTACTTTTCTTTTAAAGCAGCAATATGTATTATAATCAAAGTGATTTTTTAAATTTTTTTTATAAACATTAAATATAAATGCTGTGATTTATATGCCTATATATTTTTATACTTGATTAATTAGTTTACTAAAGAAATTTTTTCTGTTATATTACAGTTTATTAATTATAATCTTTATCTGTTATATTATGATTCACTAATCATAGGTCCCTCTTAAATCACACTCCATATTTGTATTCTAATTGTGGACAGTTAGTCACTACTAATATTAGTTAAATACAATTTTTTGTTTTTTAGATGAAATCTTGTGTATATAAAAATCTTTCCATTTGACATTTAGTAATATTTTACAATAATCACATCAAAAAAATCACTTTTGCAAAATGAATTTGTCATGAAACATTCTTCTACATATTTGTATACTCTCCATACTTTCTTTAACTTACAGGCACTGTTATTACTATGTTTTTATGTTAAAAAAGTACATACACCATGATAATTTTCTTGCTTAACTTCGTATATGATCTATAAGAATTGTTAAATAAGCAAACAATTCTTTGCCAAAATTCACCCATTTAAATAATATATTGATCAGGCAAAATCAAGATATATAGAGACTTAATTAGCTAAAAACAATGCTTACCCATAATGGAAATATATAATAAACATATATTAATTACTAGGAGATATAGTATCTGTAAGTAATATCTATAGTTAAATTTAATTAAGTTTCTGGCATACAAAAATTATAGAAAATTTGTATTTTCAGTTAGAGTATTTTTGGTATTTCTGACAAAACTTAACCAGAATGATGGTCCTAGGGTTTTCCAAACAGCTCCAAAAATCAGCATCTTATTTCCTAAAACATTCTATTTTATTTTTGATTGAATTCTTTTTGACCAACCAGTTTTTTGTATATCTGGAATATATTGTTTTATCACATTAATCTGGTTATTGTTAACTGCAATATTTTTCTTAACTGATTTTTTTATTATTAATTATTTAATTTATCTGCCTGCATTTTCTATAAATGTAACTTTCCACCGCTTAAGTATGTGGAAACTACTAAACTAAACTTTTATATTCTTTTCTAAACATTTTGAGCATCATATAATTTTTTTAAGTTCATTGATTCAATCCTCTTTCCAATTTTCTTGTTCTTTCTCTTAGAATATTTTGTTTGGATAAGTTTATTATAAGAAATCTGTAATTTCAACATCTTCATAAGAATTTATTTTATTTTTCACATTCTTTGGATCTATTTTTATGTTAATTTCAGGCAGAAGTCATGGGTGTGTGCCATCTTTTATTTTTATCAAATATTATTTTCAAATATTACAAATTTAATTTTTCTCTGCACCCATATTTAATCTCTAATTCATACTTAATCATATGTTCTTTATTTTTCTTATTTTTGTTTATTGTATTATTAACCAGAGATAGTTTTGTGTATATATATATATATATATTATTCCATTAGAAGTTTTGATGGCTTTTTTCCAGTTATTGTCTGTTTGCAATTAACATAATTTTAATATACTTTATTTACAGTTTAATATATACATGCACAGACAGTACACTCCTCCTCTCACTCTAGAAATTAATTTTTCTAAGTTAAAAAAAGTAGCCCTGAAATTTGTGGGGTCTCCGATAATGTCAAACAGCTCTGGAAAGGTGTCGACTTTTTTCATCCTGATCAGTTGTTTTCTCTTGATCAGATTGTTTAGATGATAATAAATCCACCATTGGTCCTACTGCTCAATCATCTGATATAATTCTCATTTTGATGAGCTATCGGTAGGTGTTTTCTCATATTGTTTGGTTGAAGATAAATCAGTGCACTGCTCTTTATCATAAATAAGCATCAGACTTAATATATGCTAAAATATTCATATTACTACAAACAACAGACTGATATAAAACTGCAGATCATTTAGGCAAGGGTGTGGTGAGTGCGTAAAATGTTATGTCGAGTTACACACATAAATGGACAATGTTTGCTAAGCATGTATATAAAGAGTTTATATACACACCAATTGAAAATAAATCTGAGATCTTACTTTTTAAAAATATTAATTGCTTTAATTTTTGTCTACTTATATATTGGAATATCTATTAATTAACATTAAAGTGTATGTTTAAATTAAATAATTGTGTAAAACTATTTACATAATAAAGCAAAATCAATTAAATCATTAATTAAATAATGAAAAGGAATTAAAAACTAAAATCTGATTATGTAGGAATTCAACTGGCAATAACTAATTAACAAAAGAATTCTATAAAGATCTAATGTTTGAAATACCATAATAGATAATTGTAAATATAGGGATTTGAGCTCAGACTTTCAAGCACCCACCAACTATCCACACTATCTCATACAACTGATACACATGACCACACACATGTAGAAAAGATACATAATCACCAGTATACGTATTTCATGCTAAATCAGCAATCATCAGTTGGTCCATGCTAAATCAGCAATCATCAGTTGGTCCAGATTATCATCTCCCATAGATATATATAATCAGTGCTCAGTTTATATTAAGATAGCAAATCCTCACACTTTAATGGACAGACTTCAATCAATTCAAACCTCCAACTCTTCAGCCATCCATATCATTGAAAATGTGTATCAGTTGTATGAGATGGATAGTTGGTGGGTGCTTGAAAGTCTGAGTTCAAATCCCTATATTTACAATTAAGCGCCAGGTTTGTGAAGAGTGCCTGGTTTTCAATTATTTACATATCAAGCTTATATCCTGCCCATCCCTCTTCTATGTATTTCAGTGGATACCGTTCTATGCATGAGGGGTCAGAGTGACTTCAGGTCAACATGGGCATGGTGATAATGTTGGCATCAGCATGGGATTTGGGCTTTCCATCATCAGAATTTTCAATGATATGGATGGCTGAAGAGTTGGAGGTTTGAGTAGATTGAAGCCTGTTCATTACAGTATGAGGATTTGCTAACTTAATATAAACTGAGCACAAAGAGGAAATAAGGAGAAGACAGATAAAGGGGAATGGGAAAAGGCAGTGAAAGAGTTATTAGAGATATAAGGAAAGTTTATCGATGACATACCATATCAGGTGCGATCTTATCCAGTATCTCATCAATATTGCACAGAGGTTGAAAACAACTGTCATAGATGGAGGAATGGGGGATTATAACAAAGGCATCATGACCGTATAACAACCCATTAGTTATAGTAAAAAAGATGGGTCAGTAAGGCTATGCTTAGACGCTAGGCAGCTAAATAGGATCATAATTTCTCTTTTCAAAAATCTCCAAATTTACTGTCTCATTTTCTACACTGTTCTATTTTTTAATTTTGACTGAATTATGACTAATCATTTTTGTACATCTGGGGCATTTTTCCAAATTAACTATTAATCTGTAATATTATTATGGATTAATTTTTTTATCCTTATTAATTTATCAACCTGCATCTTCTATTTACAAAGGAGCTATAAAGTATGAAGTAAATCCAGTTTACTTATAACATTTTTTAGTTTTACAATATGTTTATAATTTTTAGCATGCATTTTACAATACTGATTAATTCTAGAAGAGGTTTATTTTGTTATTCATGAAGAATTAGTTAAAATTATTTATTAATAAACATAGAAATTCATCATATATGCAACAGTACAAAACATAAGCTATTTACAAATAACATTCTATTTTGTACGGAAGCTATTTTATAATACAGCTTTCACCAATCATTACTTGATACAACAATAATATACTTTTGAAAATTTATTTTCTGTTTAGCAGTCATTATTTTTTAAATAATATCATTTTTTTTTTTTACAAATTGCTCTCAATATAAAAATCTAAAAGAAATAAATTAATCTCTCTATGACTAACTGTATACCGCTTGGAAATTGTTATATAGATTACTGAATACCTACAATAAAAATAAATGCAGATATTATATATATATGATATGTAAACTGCTATTATTTTTTTGCAAGAAATCAATTCCATTAGATATTTTTATTACTTATACAGACAAAGATAAACATGACCAATTATCAGAATGTAGTTTCTTATAATGAACACAAATATTTTTATCACTGAAAATGATCAAAAACTTCTATCAACTTATATTTTTTTTAACTATATTGATATCAAAATTTAATCAAGTTGATTCATCTCAAATTCGTTTTATTTATCCAGAAAATAACTTTTCAGGAAAAGTAATTTTTCATTTATATATATTCATATTTTGTACAAAATTTATGAAACTATTTTTTTAATCACATAACTAGATCATACATAATCTAAATTTTTATTTTTATAATTCATATAATCCTTGCATAATTATTTTACTTGTTTTTGAGTTATTTTTCAAACGATTTTTATTTCAAATTAACTCAAGGTTTTTAATAAATTGTTAAAAATATGAACTGTTATCAACAATATTAAATTATGATTATTTGAATATTATTATTCTAATCAATGTTTCAATATTAACCTTTTTATCATTATAAAGTTGAATTTTTATCCAACATTAAATTATTCATGGAAGTTTTGCAGTAACTTTTATTTTAAAAATGTTGAAAATATTTTATTTTATTATTTAATGTACTTAATATTTTTAAAATAATCTTTTGACACGAAATTAAATTTATCAGCTTTGTGTTTGATTGCCTGGTTTAAAATTATATCTATCATTAAACATTATTTAAAAATAAAAGCAATAATACAATAATTAATCATTTTCATTTACAAGACCTTCATTTTAAGAAATGTTAAGCATTGCAAAATTCTAAATAAATAAAAAATGTGTTTTCTAAATTTTAAATAAAACTTTTTTGAAAAGTTATCACAAAGGTTTACTAAAGCTCAAGATTGTTTTATTTTGATATTGTTAATTATTTATTTTTTGACTGTTTTTTTAAATTTTTAATTTGTTAATGTCATTTTTTTTTAACTATACAGTTTGTGACGTTTATCTTTGCTTTTATTATCTTTGTTATATTCCAGTGAATTTTAAAATTTTAATCAAAATCTTAAGAAAGGTGATATGGGAAGTCTGTAGATGAAAAAATTTATGAAGAGTTCACTATCTAATTCACTAACTAATGAATGATTAGTCAGTGACAAGCCAAGCTCAAATAATAATTGTTATCACTAATAGAAGTTTACCTTCGATTTGTATTTTTGTATGCATAGAGTGATTGGCATGCATAAACTGTGTTTAGAACTATATCCTGAGGCATAATAAAAGCTTAATCTGAGTTGAGTTTTTGTAAATTTTACTAGAAATAGATTATTGAACTTATTTTCTCTTAAGATTGAATTATTTTAATGAAGGACACTTTTTAGTATAAGTATGTATAATTTAATTATATCTATTTATATATATAGTTGCATTGCTTTATAATTATTTATTTTGATATTAATTTTATATTCAAGGTGAATTAATCATCACTTTTTTCTATTAAATTCTTTTTTTTTTTTTAGTGATGTGTAGTAAACCTCCTCATATTGCCAATTCATTTTATAATTTTTCAATTAGAAGAGGAACAAACGGAGTTGTTACTTATCATTGCCATAATGGTTTTACATTGATTGGCAATGAGGAAGTTCTTTGCCTTTCAAATGGAGTATGGACTGATATGCCTCATTGTGATTGTTAGTGCATTTTTAATCATCTATTTTATCTTATGTTTTTATATTTGAAAATCATGGTTGTTATTAAAATTTTTCTTATATACTTAGGGTTGTTTTAATATATAATGTTTTAGTTGATAGAAATATAATTTTTATTCAGTTGATAATATATTTTAGTGATGTGTAAAGAGCCCCCTGTCGTTCTCAATTCACATCATAATTTTTCTATCCCAAATGGAACAAATGGCATGATTACTTTCCAGTGTTATGAAGGCTTTTCATTAATTGGACCTACCAAAGTTTTTTGCAATTTAGATAGAGTATGGACCAAATTGCCTTCTTGTAATAGTAAGTTTTATTTTGTATGTGTGTTTATATAATATTCAAAATGAGTGGCATCCAAATTAGTATTTTACATTATGTACATCAAACTTGTAACATATTTAATAATTTTTAAAACATCAAAAAATAATTTATTAAGGTTTAACAATAAATTTTAACAGGTACTTTGCTTTAAAAAAATATGTTTTTTGTTATGGTAAATGAAAATATCTAGCAATTAATATATTATTACATTGAAAATATATTCTTTCATGAGCAGTGAGAAATAATGTATGATATATTTTTATTGATCTAGTCATATTAAAATCTGCTTTTTAAAAATGATTTTTGAGCTTTTATATAGTAGACAATCATATTATATTTAAATTTAGAACTTTTTGTTAGAGGCTGTATTTTTTATTTTCACATCTAATTATTAAATTATAATTTTTGTCAGATTTTTTTTTTTTGCAGTTTTAACCATTTTTTAAAATAGTACACAAATATAATTAAAAAGTAAAAATTTTTTTTTTTAAATAATGCTTTTATGTAAATAATTTGTTGGAAAATATCAGAAATCTTTAGAATCTAGACTTGTTATAAAAGAATTGGAAATTGCAGGAATATTGTCTTTTCCTAAAAGTATTTGAAGCCTTCTTCATTTTTATGATTTATTTGAACCTTTTATGAAACAACAATATTTCTGAAATTTCTCATTTAAGATCTCTGATATTTTCTAAGAATGGCAAATTAATCGAGAGGTTATTACTTTGTTATTTTGTATTTTTTAGTCGGCTATTTACATAAAAACATTATTTAAAAAAAAAAAATTCTTTACACATTATTTTATACATGAACTGCTTGTGATAATATAATGCAGTATATGTAGATATGTTCATAGATGTATATTTAATTGATTTTAAATAAATGGTTTATTTATTAAAATTACCAACACACAAAACATGAATAAATAATCATTCATTAAGTACACTCTAGAAAATTTATACTTTGTAAGCCTTCATGGAAATTATTAAATGTATACAAAATATTTAGTTTTATTCAGAAACTGAATTGATATGTAAACTGCAAATAATCTAGTTAAGTGCATGGCTTACAAATTGTTCTATTAAGATAACACAAATATGGACTGTTGCAAAGTGTGCATATATAAAACTAGTACACACCCACACCAATGGAAAATAATTCTACAAATAGAGATTTTTCTTGTCTGAGAAGATTAAATCTTTAGTTTTACTAAAGATTAAATCTTTAGTTTTATCTGATTATATATATAATTTTGTTATGAGTAAATAAATTCTTGTTACGTTTTATTTATGTTAATGTTTCTTTGGTTCATTATTGATGTGACCTGGCTGGTATTGTAATATATCCTTAGAGAATACAGCAGATTGCTATAGTCAACAGAAGAACCTGTGGAAACAATAACAAATTGATGTACTTAACAATTGATAAAGAAGTATACCAGCTTTGAGAAAGAAGTAGCTGAAGTCATATATAATGTCATTAAAGAATAATGTTATAACAGTGATTGGCACCTTTACATGGTACACATAGAAGTATATGCTGATGAATAGCTTAGAAATTGACAAATTATAAGTGGCAATGCTTATATGGCTAGTGGGCAAGGAAGTATTTCAAGTGGTAAATTGACTGTGAATCAAAACCTCCTGAAGAAGTTTCATGTGTAGAATGAAAAGATAAGTTGAGTGTATATTTTCAATCTGCATCAAAATTGATGGCACACTGGAGATTTAGAAATAGGAGCCAATTTGCGAAGTGAGAAATATCAAGGATGGCATTTTGATTGTTAGCCAAATAGTTTGATGACATGGTTGTTATGGGAATTGACCATCAAAAAACTAAGGCAAGTTTTGGGTGGACCAACATTGACATATAAACAGGTAGTTGAAAAATATATAGTCCATGAATTAGTTATAGAACATGCTGCAGAATTTCAACACTTTAAATACTGGTTGGAATTTCCAGTGGCTATAAATAAAATGGACGTTAAGACTCAAACCATTTGAAGTCCAACAAAAGTTTGTGAATGTAATTGTTGTGAAGAAAAGGGTCATCTGAAGAATGCCAAAGATGTCACACATGAAGCATTACAAACAACTTATTTATTTATTTTCTGTTTATTTTTTATTAATTGTGTTTAGTTCATCACAGAAAGTACTTACTGCTGGAATGTTTTAATGTTGCAGGTGATTTGTGTATTTATATGTACACACATGTGCTAGAATATTTCAACTTACTGAAATAAATTACGTAAAAGATTGATCAATAATAAAACTTATTGATTATGATCAAATATTGCAACGTGGTCATAGCACTTTATTGACTAGTTAACTCAACCTGTCTTTGGATTATAAACTTTGCATGTATACATAGACTTTTAAAAAAATTCAATAACTAGTTGAAATTTTATTAATAATTACACACATGTATATGTAATAAATTGATTCATGTGTCCAATAAATATCTCCAACCAATCATATATTTCAGATTTACAATGCATTCTTCCAAAGCTTGTTATAAATCTTAAGCTATATCTCAGTGCAAAATTTTTAGATCAATCATTCTCATTGCATATGCACTTTATGAAAATCTCCATCTGCCAGGCAAGCCCAACATCTGAACACACAAATATCTACACAGAAATGTTAACCAAAATTATTTATTTAGATGTTTTCATTAAACTAATATGATTTTGAAAGTGGAAAGTTTTAGAAAACATATGTATACATACATGATATTAGGTTACCAATGCTTCAATGTTCATATCTTAAAATATATATAATTACTAATAAAACTATATTATGTGTGTGTATAATTCAGAATTTAATGAAATTGTTATAAATAAAAAAAAATTTACACACATTATAACTTGGATATAATAATTATCAATTTGTTAATAAATTTTTATATTTTTATTATAGAAATATGTGCCAAACCACCTGCCATTGCAAACTCGTTTGTTAATTTTTCCATTCCAAAAGGTACAAATGGAGTTTCTGTTTATCAGTGTCATGATGGCTTTGTATTAAATGGTCCCCAAAAAGTTTATTGTAACTCTGAAGGACTTTGGCCTAAATTACCATTTTGTGATAGTGGGTATTTTATATCACATTTTATTATTGATTTACTTTAGATTTAAACTTGAAAATTGTTAATTACTTTAAAATCATAAAAAATAAATATTCTTCCTAACTAATTTTTTTGTTTTCTTTGCAGAAATTAATTAATTCTTTCCAATTTATTTTTTAGTGATATGTGGGGAGCTACCTGTGATTTCTAATGCATTTTTAAATAAAACAAGTAAAGGAGCACTCTTTAGTTGTCATGATGGTTTCAAGTTAAATGGATCAGCAGAAGTGGTTTGTACTTCAAATGGATCATGGAGTCATTTTCCATCTTGCAATTGTAAGTCAGCTGATATTTTATTTAGTAAAAGCAAATGAATGCAATTCAATATTTATTTATGTTTTAGTGATGTGTGGAGAGCTGCCTGTGGTTTCCAATTCATTTGTTAATAAAACAAGTAAAGGGGTAATCTTTCATTGTTATAATGGTTTCAAGTTAAGTGGACCAGCAGAAGTATTTTGTACTTCAAATGGATCATGGAGCTATTTGCCATCTTGCAATTGTAAGTTGGCTAATATTTAATTCAATAAAAGCAAATGAATACAATTCAATACTTACTTCACTATTTACTTATGTTTCAGTAATGTGTGGGGAAGCGCCTGTAGTTTCCAATTCATTTGTAAGTAAAACAAGTAAAGGAGCAATCTTTCAGTGTTATGATGGTTTCATGTTAAATGGCTCAGCAGAAGTTTTTTGTAATTCAAATGGATCATGGAGTCATTTGCCATCTTGCATTTGTAAGTTATCTAATATTTAATTCAATAAAAACAAATGAATATAATTCAATACTTTCTTTACTATTGTAATCAGTTGGCTACATAGCTGCATCAAAAATAATTAGGTAGTTGACAACATGTTCCTCAGGCTTAATTTAGAGTTATTTAATTAATGGAGAAAATAATATTTAATTTTCCCACACATTTTTTTTTTATAATAAGAATGGTCTTCAATTAATTAAATATGAGAATTCTCAAACATTAAATTTGTCAAATAATAATATGATTTTAATATGGGGATATTTTAATGAGTCATAAATGGTTGTAGAGGATAGAAAAACTCATAAATCAATGTAAACAAGTTGTTTTTTTTCTTTCTCTCTCTTCAGTAGTTATAATTAATTAGTAGTTTTAATTTAAGCTATGAAAATGAACTAAGAGAAAAAAAAAATTTTTTTTTGTAAATTATTTAATAAATATTAATTTTAACCTTTTAAGAGAAATAAAGTTTTATGTTTAAGAATATTTTTAAAAAGAAAAAACAAAATAAGATTTTAGTACTTTTGGTAAATTTTATTAGAGTTGTTGCTTTTCTTTTTATCTCTTCATTACAAAAAAATCAAATCAGTGTAATTAATTAATTATTTTGTTTTTCTATTTGCAAGAAAACTTTTTTAATTAGAAAGAAACACCAAGAATTTTATGATGTTAATTTAAGTTCTTGACTTGATTTTCAATGTCTGATTAAGGAGAGAAATAGCTGAACATTTGTATTGTAAAAATTTGCCCAATTGGTTGTTATAAAAATTATCATGTTAGAGACACACTGTGATTGGCTTTTAGGCAATATTGTTCTAGAAAAAAAAAAAGGAGTGTAGATAAGAAGACCCAAGTGTCTGGTAAAAAGAGGATATTTCTAACTTAGCTGTTGAAGAAAGAGCAGTCAAGTCTTAATCCAGCTACTGAAAAATACAGTAGGAGAAGAAATTATTCCTAACTTAACTATTGAAGAGAGAGCAGTGATGTTTTAATCCATCTGATAAAGAAGCAGAAGTCTTTATCAAGCTATTGCATAGAATAGTAGAAGTTTTAATCAAGCTTTTAGTAAACTGAGTTTGGTCATAAAATGTTTTGTACAATGAAAACCATGTGTTAAATTTAATTAAAGCTAGACATCATCTTTCTCTATGTACACTGAAATAAAAATGTAGAGAAATTATATCTTAAAGTAATCTGCAACTTTGTCTTCAATCAAGATTATGAGTCTCTGTCTGTTAGTCTCACCTGGAAATTTTTGTGGAAAGAAATAGATGAAATTTGCTACTTTTACCCTGAAATTACTACAAACCAGTCATGTACATGCCTGGAAGCCTTCAAGGAGAAACTGAATTGGAAAGAACTGAAAATGACTCCACAGAAAATAAAACCATGGTTAAAGGTTTTTTTTTTGTGTGTGTACACTAAATTTTCATGGATAGTAAAAAAAAAAAAGATTTTTGTTGTTGTTGTTGTTGTAAGAATTGATAATTTTAAATATTTTCATTAAGCTAATATTTTTTAATTGTGACATTTTTTTTTAAATCCAGTCAATTTTCTCTTCAAAATTATGAAATAGTTTTAGAAAATTTAATATTTTGTAAATTTAATTTTTCTTTTAAACATGTTTTCTTCTTTTTGTTAATTTTTCCTCCTAAAACTTAGCAAAAGATTAATTAAGATAAATCAAAGATTTGTTGGGAATCAAAGTATTCATTTATTATTAACACTCGTAAAAAGCGCATGCACAATAGCTTGACAGGCTGATCTTTAATGTATTACAATTTATAAACATGCGCTATATAAAATAAATGCTTATTTACATATGTCTAAGTTTCATTTGAGAATGATGTTTAGTAAATTCTAGATAATTTCGTTGACGTCATTCATTCAGACATCGTAAACAGTAATTTAAAGTGAGTGGTCTATCCTCACGCTTCCACTTCCAGTACTTAAGATTTGCCCATATTTAAGCATTTGGGTTGGATAGAATAAGTGGATTCATTTTATTCTTTCCTAAATACTATATCTTGTGTTGGGAGTCAAAGTATTCATTTATTATTAACACTCGTAAAAAGCGTATGCACAATAGCTTGACAGGCTGATCTTTAATGTATTACAATTTATAAACATGCGCTATATAAAATAAATGCTTATTTACATATGTTTAAGTTTCATTTGAGAATGACGTTTAGTAAATTCTAGATAATTTCGTCGACGTCACAGACATCGTAAACAGTAATTTAAAGTGAGTGGTCTATCCTCACGCTTTCATTTCCAGTACTTAAGATTTGCCCATATATAAGAATTTGGGTTGGATAGAATAAGTGGATTCATTTTATTCTTTCCTAAATACTATATCTTGTGTTGGGAGTCAAAGTATTCATTTATTATTAACACTCGTAAAAAGTGCATGCACAATAGTTTGACAGGCTGATCTTTAATGTATTACAATTTATAAACATGCGCTATATAAAATAAATGCTTATTTACATATGTTTAAGTTTCATTTGAGAGTGACGTTTAGTAAATTCTAGATAATTTCGTCGACGTCATTCATTCAGATATCGTAAACAGTAATTTAAAGTGAGTGGTCTATCCTCACACTTTCACTTCCAGTACTTAAGATTTTCCCATATATAGGCATGTGGGTTGGATAGAATAAGTGGATTCATTTTATTCTTTCCTAAATACTATATCTTGTGTTGGGAGTCAAAGTATTCATTTATTATTAACACTCGTAAAAAGCGCATACACAATAGATTGACAGGCTGATCTTTAATGTGCTACAATTTATAAACATGTGCTATATAAAATAAATGCTTATCTTTGATTTTAAAAATATTTTTCCAACTCTTAGTTATTTTAAAGAAATAACTTAATTAATTAAAATTTAATTTAAGAATAAAAATCAACTGATTGATTATAATTTATGAAAATATATTTTTTGATGAAATGAATGTTTGAAATTTTATATCATATCATTTTTTTTGTTTATTGTTAATTAGTTATTAAATAATTGTTTTAAAAATATTTTTTAGTTTTAATTTTTTTATTCTATCTAATTCCTGTTTCATAAATATAAATTGCAGTGTGTATGACTTTATTTCATGACAGCTTAATGTTGTAGGATTTTTTTAAAAATGATCCCAATAAAACTATTTACTTATAATAGGGTTAACCTAAGAATTATTTGAAATGATTTATAATAAGCTGCTTTATTTATTTATCTCTTGCTCATAGTAATAGTTTGCAGAGTTCTTATTCCCTGAGCTAGATTTGAGCATAACAGTTATATGGATCAGTGATTTATGTTTAATGTTATGAACATCCAGATGATGATGATTCTAGTTGGCGCAAAATAGATATCTGTAATGTCCATGCACTACATTTCATTTTATTTATTATTACTTTAGAAATTAGGTTTATAGTTGGCCAATACATTAAAGGTCATAAGTAGCCAGAGCATTGATAATGGTTGGGGCGTTTTTAGTATCTCAGCATTATTTGACTTACTGTTGTAGTTTGATGGAAAAGAACCTAAGTGTGTGCATCCAGATAATTATTGTTTGTATTCCTGTCATAGATTTGGCAGTAGCTAAATAATTAAGCTGATCTATAGTGGACCACTTTCAAATCCAGTCACAAAATTGATTGTTGATTTATTTTTATTGTTGATCATTCATGATGATGAATGATCATTACTTTTATGTAATGCTAGTGAACTTACAGTTAGTTCTGTGCTGATCTTTCATTCTCATTATATTTAATTTTATATCTTGTTTATTTGGAGGTGGTAATGGTTTCACACTTCCTCACAATTCAGCTCTAATGAGGTGTACTGTTACAAATGACTACCTGAATGTGGGAACTATATTCTCATGTAACTTTAGGTTTTCCTTTATTAAACCGCTACTTTCTATATAAACTATTTACTTGTATTTCAGTATTGTGTGGGGGGATACCTTTACTTACCAATTCATTTATCAGTAAAACAAAATAGAGAAGCAATCTTTAGTTGTGATGATGGTTTCAAATTAAATGGACTAGCAGAAGGATTTTGTATTTCAAATGGATTATTTGCCATCTTGCAATTGTAAGTCATCTAATATTTAATTCAGTAAAAGCAAATGAATACAATTCAATATTATAATTATGTTTCAGTGATGTGTGGGGAGCTGCCTGTGATTTCCAATGTGTTTGTAAATAAAACAAACAGAGGAGCAATCTTTGATTGTTATGATGGCTTCAGGTTAAATCAATCAGCAGAAGTGTTTTATATCAGATGGATCATGTAGTCATTTGCCATCTTCAATTATAAGTCTTCTGATATTTTATTCATTTAAATAAATGAATATAATTGAATAATTTTCTAAAAAACGAAATTTTCTATTGTGATAAATGAAAGTTCATCATCATGTAAAAAAAAAAAATAACGTTTTTGATGAAAATTTTTCTATAATTGTTGATGTTTATATGATATCAGAATTATTTATTTTTTATATATAAGAATTATTGTATTATGCAATTTGTATAAAACACTTTTTATCAAGGATTGTAAGTTTCTAAAAGTAAAGAGAGACTGTAGCCTTAGTATTGTATACACATATAACATTGATGAAAACTGTACTGAAAATGTGTTATGTTCTGCACATTGATCTTACTTGATTATGTCCATAAATGATTATTATATTGATGGTCAGAAAACTTTAACCGTAACAGCATTGGATCCAAAAATATGTTTTTTTCTTTATATATGAAGTTACTACACCAACTGATAATTATATGACAATTCAGTTTTGTTATGAACCATTTATCTATTGGGGAAAAAATCATAGGTTTGTCTTAATATCTTCAGCAGGCTGATAAAATTTTTTAAACTTCCATTCAAATTCTTGATTGTGCCTTGGTAAACAAAAAGCTAACCACTATACTACCCTATTTCTGAGTAGTTGTAAATAAAATATTAGGACTAGTTGAAAATTCTTTTATTTAGAATAAACATAAGTAGATGTTTGTTTCTCATGGTAATAGAGAGGTTAGTTTGTAGAAGTGAAGAATTTATTCAAATTTTGATATAATAAGATATGAAGAGGAAGGATAAATGGAGTGAGCTGGTTCTGTAGTAATAGATGGATTGATGATTATTTTTATTTCTATAGCATAATTTGGTTTGAATACAACTGTTGTGAGTTAGCATTTGCTGAGCTTTTACCAAATAAATCAATATCTTATAACAGGACAATCCTTTTCAGGGCTCTAGGAAGTCGCATCTAACTATAGTCGGACTTTGAGTCTTCTTATAGAATGCCATGGATGATGTAATTTAAAATATAATCCAATCCACTCCTCTATTAATAACCTCATTACTCTTGGAATTCGAGCTTAGAGTAGAAATCACAATTGACTCTCTTCAGGCATTTCCACAAATATACCATAATAATGATAAGCTATATATAACTTATTTATAAATATTAAATCACTAAGTTGATTTAATATATATATGCTTGAGTATGTACATTTATAATTGTTGGTTTTATAAAATGACTAAATAAAATAAACAAATGAGACCTGTTTAATTTTAAAATCAAGTTTAACACATTTTAATCAGTAATAGAAACAAAAATACTATCATGTAAATAATAGAAAATATTAAAATTTAGAATTATAATCTGTGCTTATATATAATACAATAATAAACTATTTAACATCCAAAAAACTATAATGTAATTATTTACATATATATAATTTAAAATCATGTGTACAATAAATAATACCACTATACATCATAAATCTACGTATTGTGTCATTAAAATGATTCAGTGTGTGTTCTATGTTTGTACCAGATAACATCCATTCACACTAGAATAACAATAGAATGTATTCTTATATTAATTATGTTATTGATTAAAAAGAAATTATGATAATTGTCAAGTAAGGTTCAATTTGAAATATAATAAAACTTACTTCCAAATTGAAATAATTTAAAAACTTTTATCTTAGTCAACCGTTGCTTTCATCAGAGCATATATCAAAATATCAACATCTAGATTTTATTAAATAAATAAAAATAAAATGTTCATCTTATCAGTTCTCCATTTATCCTGTTAAGATCAATTTGATAAACGAAATAATTTTCCACGTAAGTACAATTTATTCACAAAGGAAATAAAGTTTAAGAGTTATTAAAGTACGCAACGAAGTATTCCAAGATTAGAAAGAATAATGGTTTTATATTCCTCCTTAGACGAAATAAAATGATGATGAATGTTGAAAGATAAAGTTCTTTGAGCATCCTTTGAAGAGGCAATCCAAATATTCTTTTAAATATTTGCGTAGTAAAATATTTAACATCCTCTTCAATAAAATACTCCATTATTAAGGCAGCTTTTTTATTGGAAATTATGATGATTATATTTTAGGCATTAAGTAGGAATAAATTTATATATTCAGGTTTAAAACATCAGCAGAAATCCCTGGCATAAATTGTCTAGCTAGAGAACATCTTTGTAAATTTTTGTCTTCTTAAACATATATTTTGAAAACTCATTTCGAAGACATTGATTTCTCTTACAACCTTGTCAATTTAAATTATAATTTTTTTAGTTCTTTATAATATTAAAAGTAAGTAAATTAATTACTTGAAGAAAGTTTTAAAATAGTGAATCTTCTTTTTTTCTTAAATGTGTTCTAAATTCGAACACATTTAAATTTACCGACGTAGTTATTGCTTCGATAACTAAATAGAAGATTATTCTTATAACAATTTTTGTTCGTTTTTATACTTGGATTAATTTCTGAAAGCATATCACATAATCATGCTCACGCTGTCTATTGTTTAAATATACAATTTGTAATGAACTCCAAATGTTTATTTCCTTTGTTTCAACTGATAAAATGCAATGTTGACTTAAGGCTTTGTCAGTGTCAAGTTTTGGTTAATAAAAAATACTATTAGTTGGAAACATTTATTTATGTATGTGTATAAACAAATTAGAATAATTCATTTTTAGAATTATTCTTTTAATATTAATTAGTTTATGTATATAGCTGACATATGAAAAGCTTAAGATAGGTGTAGATTATTTATATCTGTTAATTTGATATAGGCACAGGTAAATTCATAAAGAATCAAATTGTTTTAGGTGAGGCTCATATGGTACTCTCACAATCTAAATAATATTCTTTGACAAGAGTGAAATAAAAACATACGTAATATAAAATAAATGTATATGATAAAATGTAAAAAATAACAATTTATATATATTGTAGTGGTCAGTGGATGTATGATAAGCACAATAGAATTAAAAATAAAATAAATACTTTCTCTAGCCTTCAGAGTTGAGTTAATGAACACAATGATATGTGTGCCTTCATACATAATACTAGCATATCACATTCATTGTCTGCCTATATCTGCTTCTGAATCTCTTTGCATCATAATCTGTGCATTACCTAATGAATATCCCAGAAAAAAATGCAGGGATATCCCTGTCTCTATTGCTAAGATGATTCATTAAAATTTTTTTTGTAACACTCTCAAACTTTATGATAATACTCCATTAACTCGGTGATTAATCATGACCAATATATCACCCTCAGTACTTATATCTGGCCAAATAATGAATCATGAATTATTCTGCATGAAAATACCAATTATTATTCTGATGTAACTTAATCAATTATGTATAAAAACACAAAATTAACTCATATTATCTAATAATTAATAATAAATAAAATGATATATTTACGGACAATAACCAAATAATTTACCGTTCATTACATATCCTTATATTTCAAATAAACATTAATCTATTAATTTGCAGTTTATATAAATATAAAATTAGATATTTTATTTATTTCTTGCTTCTTCAATATATTTTACCATTCATTATATATCCTTATATTTCAAATAAACATTTATCTATTAATTTGCAGTTTATATAAATATAAAATTAGATATTTTATTTATTTCTTGCTTCTTCAATATATTTTAATTATATATAAGATACTATTATTAATGCACCCTTTTCTTATATCAATCTCGCATCTGTTTGAAATTGTATTCTTCCTTAACGTAAATAAGTCCTTATCAAATTATCACTTAAATTTAACAATAATCATTATATTTCTTGAGATTTCTAAATTATATTTTAATTCATGTTTTACAAGGATGGGTAGAAAAACAATGCACAACATAATTGTAGCATTCAAATCTTACAAAAAAATGTCTAAGGTTTGTACATTATCAAAACCTTTCAAGTTTTTTACATAAATCATATCTGTTAATACAGTGATATGATCAAGTATTGATGCTCTAAAGAAATACTTAATGTTTTTAATGCATCTAAGATATAATATTATATATTAGTGATCTTAGAAATACAGTCCAATTACTTCGTCACATTTGGATTCACTATCATTGAATATATACTCAAAATAAAGTTTAGTCTACCAGTATAATTCCTATGTACAACTTACAAGTAATTCCATTTTTATCTTTATAACTCATAATAATCAATAGAAATGGCATAGGGTGGTACTACTGTATGGAGAGTTTTGTCTTGTTTAATAACAATTATGTGCTAGTATAAGAGATGATGATCACAGGAACAATAATTTATTTGAATAACAATATTTGGATAACACTCCTTTAACAGTTTATTGTGATACCGGTTCTACAGATCAGTTAGTCTACTCATCGGTAACTTCTTCTGATGCTTGGTCCCTCGTTGATGATTATAATGTATGCATCTTTTTATCTTCCATAATCCTGTTCTGGCAGCTTTTACCTAGCAGGGATTTATTTAGATATCCATGTGTAAATCATGGATACCTCTCTTTATCATTTCTCTTTTGGGTGTTAATGTTACTCCTCATATGCTCATATAAGTAATTTTTATACGTGTCTATTGATCTCCATGGTAAATTACTCTTAGTTAAGTGGATTAACCCCTTTTATTAAATCGTTCAGGAGCCAATATTTCTATTCAAACATATTCACATATTTAATTCCTATGTCCGGATGCAAATTAATTCATGTATTTAATAATACGCTGATGCGTTGTGGTGAAACTTTTCTATATAATACTTTCTATAGGCTTTCTATATCAAAATTTCTGCAGTCTTAGCGCTTTCAAGCATGTTGTTAATTCAGGTATGTAGAGACACATATTATATAGATATGGATTTAAGTCATGTATATAGAAGCATAATCAATTCATATATATATAACACATTGTATATTCAGATATATAGAGATACATATTATGTAGACATGGATTTAGGTCATGTACATAGAAGCATAGTCAATTCATATTTGTAACACGTAGTTTATTCAGTATATAGAGACACGTACTATGAGACACGGATTTAGATCATGTATATAGAAGCATAATCAATTCATATATATAACACATAGCTTATTCAGGTATATAGAGACTTATATTATGTATATACAGATTTACATCATGTATATAGAATCATAGTCAATTCATATTTATAACATGTAGTTTATTCAGATATATAGAGACACATATTATGTAGACATAGATTTAGGTCATGTATATAGAAGCATAATCAATTCATATATATAACAGTTTTTTCAGGTATATAGAGACATATGTAGATATGGATTTAGGCCATGTATATAGAAGCATAGTCAATTCATATTTATAACACATAGTTTATTCAGCTATATAGATACATATGTAGATATGGATTTAGGTCGTGTATATAGAAGCATAGTCAATTCATATTTATAACACATAGTTTATTCAGATATATAGAAACACATACTATGTAGACATGGATTTAGGTCATGTATATAGAAGCATAGTCAATTCATATATATAACACATGGTTCATTCAGGTATATAGAGACATATAGACATGTATTTAATTCATTTATGTAAACACAGATTTAAGTTATCCAGGTACCTGGACACATATTATATAGACACAGATTTAAGTAATGCATGTATATAGCTGTATGTTCAATTCATAGACATATTTAATTCATTTATATAAATGCAGATTTAAGTTATTCAGGTATTTGAACACATATTATATAGACACAGATTTAAATCATTCTCATATATAAATACATTTTTAATAGAAGTATATTTTCAAATCAAGTATGGATGCAAATTTAAAAATAGTAACTTTTTCTTAGTTAACATAATATTTTATCGTTTTGTAAATTAATAATTTTAAAGAACTACATTTTTAATTTTATCATTTCAATGACAATAATGGCACTTATATAAGAAATTATTTCAATACATAATATTTTATTGTTTTGTAAATTAATCATTTCATTTTCGTAAATTAATCATTTTAAATAACTGTTTTTCATTTTATTATTTCACTAAGAATAATGGAAATTATATTCAACTATAAAGGTTTTAAATGTTATCTAGAGTTCTCTTACTTCTAAATTTATCTGTTAGTGGTTTATTTCCTGTAAATATTCACACGAAAGGGGATTGGTCTTAGAGCTGAATGGTACATTTTTTCTTTTGGTGGTCACCTAAGCATTATTTTTTAACTTCATGGCTTCTTCATGGTGTGGGAAGAGAGAGAAAGCTACTCTGGTTAGCTGAGCATTCTTGTGTTTTCAATATTAATAATCTGCTTCTTCGTCTTGCAATTATCCAGTAACTACGTGTTTCTTCTCCAATAAATTGTCATGGCAACTTCAAATATGGTTGGTACAGTCTTCCTAAATTGGATTTAGCTGCATAGCAATGACAACAGTTAACTCACTACTCAATTTAATTCATTACTGAATAATTGAATGAATCAATGATTGCCTGATTTCTTTATTTATACTCTCGCTTCCCACGTTTTTCTTATCAATATCTCTCCTTGTCTGACCAACATGTTTTAAAAACATCTTGCCTTTTTTTGCCCAAGACAAGAAATTGATGCTATCTTTTTTTAATTAATGACTAATTATAGCATTTTAATATTGCAATTTGTAATCATTCATCTCCATAAAAGAATATATCAATAATATTTTAACTTGGCAGCTGCAAATTTTAATGGTAAGGATTTATTAATTAAATGTGTAATTTATATTTTCTTTATTTAACTGTAAGCTTAAGTATTGATTTTTCTCTCCCTCCTTTTTCGGATAATTTAAATTTACATGTTTTGTTTTGTCAACATAAGTGGGAAACTGATCTTAGTTCATTATCAATTATTTATTTATGGTTCTTCATTTTACTCACTATACATGTGTCAGCTTTTTAATCAAACTATTTTGAAATGAAAAGGGTCGGGGGAAACTTCAGTATATACATGAAACAATGTGTTTCAATATACTTGTACATTCATTTCTATGTGTTCACATACTACCTATGTAATGTATAATATCTGTAGCTAAATGATTAGTATGCACTGATCTAACTAATTTCTAGAATTTTACTTTGACCTTGTTATGTCTTAGCTTTATAATCCCCGAGTAAGAATAACAAATTATTTTAGGAATTAATTTTCTTTAGACACAATAGAAAGAAAACCCACAGCAGCCCAATGTCTTCACACACTTTAATACTAATTACAATATATAAGAATAATAGTATATATAAATATACCAAAATATAATATTCATATTGCTTCACACTATTTGAAAACAATCCTCCCATGCAATAGATTGCATAGCAGACTATAAAAAGACAAGACATATCTGTTTTAATATATATATATTGTAACGATCCGGAGAATACTACTTAACGTAATCTGCACTATAGGGCGCCATCTAAGCATTTTAACCTAGAAAAATTTATAAAGTAGGCAGATACGTAAGTCAAAAAAAAATAATTTTTTTTTTTTTAAATTTTGCATCCGGTCGTTAGCCCATGTCACTAGCTCAGTGGAATAGCAGAGATTTAATAATATAATATAAGAGTATATATAAAAAAAGAATAAAATAAGCCACTGCCAGTAATTAACATACAAACATTTATTTATGCGCATATATATATATAAGATTGAAAATTGTTTTAGTATCAGTTTACATTTTAACATTTAACATTATTTTTAACTTTACTTTAGATTTTAATTTACATTTTAATTTCTATTATATTATAAGTTTACATTTTAATTAAGTTCGCACAGATGGGATTATAAAAGCTTGTTTTAATATGTTGCATATAGATCGGTTACATAGATTACACGGTTAAAAACATTTCAAAGTAAACATAAACGATCAAAATACAAAATCATTGATACCGACAATTGCATAGGGAATATAAGAAACCCACTAGCATTCATCGTAAGATTCCTGCATTGTCACCAATAACTTAAAAGACATCCGAATAAATACATTATAGATACTCACCGTAAGGTATCATTATTTATCGAATGTCTATATATTTTGATCAAATATGAAAACCCAAAACATACTTAACCGATAACCAATCCATGCAAGCGTCCATAAACAACTTAAATTTAATGTATTTTTATTTAGGGTCGAGTATGAATAGACTACATAGATTTGCATTTGAAAATAAAATATTATATCCCTATTTAACCTTAGGCTAAAATTCGCAGTCAAACTGGCATCAATTCATCTGATATATCGATGTATTCAATGTAATACGGAATACGGCAGCACCAAAAAGATTAAGAGAAGACATTGACTCTCATCAGATAGGAATATTACATCTATCTAACGAGAAGAACAATAAAAAAAACTCCATAGAAAGGAACTGCGTTCTCCGTCTTATAATTCCTTCCATAGGCAAACGGGTGAGTGCAGCGTATATATAAACGATTCTGCCAGTAGCGAATCTCCGACTACATCTACTAACTACATTAATATATCCAATCCATTGACCCAATTTAACAACGACACAAATAACCTAAGATTCACGCCCGACTTAAGTTTAACATTTATATAATTTAACTTAACGGAAAACAGAAATCATAATAAAACTTAAAGAACAAAAAATAAATAAATGGAAATGATTTTACAAAATAAATACATTAAATAAAATTATAACTAATTAATAAATAACGTTGTTCAGATAGGATAATATTGCAATCATTTAAATATGGAAAGTTTTAATTTAATATTCATTATTTATAAAGTTCTTACGGTTTACAACAGTTCATCTTTATCCGTTGCTTGCCATGAACGTGAATTCCCACGCCGTCCTCAAAAGATTGGTATCCATTTAGCTGTTGTTTTCTTTATTCATTCGGAGGTTTTTTAGTTTAGTTGGTCCTCAAGGTAGAAAACGATAGTTCATTTCTCTTTCTTTCTTTGGCAAAACTGAAGGGATTGAAGAGTGCGTCTTTTTCAATCCCTTCTCCTTCACTTCCGCACTAACACATATCTGTCACATCGTAAATAATCAATCCTTAATAATTTCCAAACTTGTCTTTTTATATTAATTTGAAGGATTGAATTTACATTGCGTCATCGATGAGATGGTCTTTTTGTTGAGGTCCGATTCCATTGCTTTTCTCTTCATTGGCTATTGGTTTCTATTGTTTTCCTATCTGACCGATGCTTTTACATTTAAATGCCCAAGGCTAGTTTACATTTAACTACTTAAAACAATCATTTCCATTTCTGATTAATTAATGTGTTTTCCAAGATTAAAGATATATTTTTATCTCTAAATCTTGTTAAGTTTTTGTTTTTAAAATACCTTTCTATTTTTAATAAAGTTTTATTTTAATAATTTTTTTTTTTATCTGTGCGATTTATATATACGAGTTTAAGATGATTTTTTAATTTTCAGTTTTTAATTCTTAAAAAAGAAATTTTTATTGGCGAACTTTCTTTTTTATGTTTACTAATAAAAAATAATGTAACTACGTATGTGCCCGTTACAATATATATATATATATTATTTACACATCTTATTTACATTCAAAGATCAGCCTTTCAAGCTAATTGTGCATGCGTCTTCTGCGAGTGTTAAATAATAAATGAATACTTTACTCAACAATACTTCAGATTTGCTCATATAAAAGAAATTGAGTTGTAGGAATAAGAGGATTCCTATTATTTCTGCATAAATACTATATCTTGTATTGTAGAGTGAAGTATTCATTTATTATTTAACACTCGCAGAAGACGCATGCACAATTAGCTTGAAAGGCTGATCTTTGAATGTATACAATTGTATGCATAGCGTCATATAAAAACAAATGCTTATTTACATCTTATTTACAAAAAAGAGGTAATATTAAATTTATAACAAAACATTTAGTTTTTATCTTCCACAATTTTTAATAAAACAAGTACAGCTCTTTTTCAAAGGCATGAATAATTACTGATTACCAGATAATAATGCACTTAAATCACCATTTTCAGATTCACCTTCTATTTTACTAGAAAAGGTAAGATAACAGGAAATTGCTTTTGTTTTATGATTAAATGGTCTTTTGTAAATCCTCCAACATCAGGTGTTCAAAATTATTTTTAAAAGTTAAGCCTTTTTTAATTCTTACATGAAGAGGCAGGCTGTTGTAAAGTTTAGCTGTATGAAAAGTAAAACTTATAAATATTTCTCTTAAAATTTGATACAATCAAATTTGTTTTGAATAGATATTGTAATCATGGAAATTTATTTACTTGTTTGAATCTGAAATATATTTTCAACTTTCCTTTTAATAATTTTGTTTACTATGTAGGGTAAGTGTAATTTATATATATTTTTTAAAATACCAAGTGATTTAGGAAATTTAAGAAATCATTCACATGAAAAAGTTTATTCTGAATCTGTTGATCATAGAAACAATAATAAATTTTTGAGTAAGGATGAATACACAATCATAGCAATTAAATAAAGATAAAATTTATCTGGTATAGGATAAATAGACTATTTTTTTCATTATTATTTTTAAAATTTAATTGGGAATCTAAAACTAGACTATGCTTTTGCAAATATAAACAAAAAGTATTTAACAGTTTGCTTTATGTGTTAAAGCCGTATGCTCTAGTTTGTCAATTATATTTTTGAAAACAGACAAAATAATAGTAGCCAGGCACATTAAACTGAAGACAATATTTTTTAAATAATGCTATCACTCCTATAAAATTACATTCAAATTATACGAGTCTTCTTGTAAAATACTTTTTTAGGAAAAGTCAAAAAAAGCTGAGTGTCAGATAATTGCAGACACATAAAATAACCCTAATAACAAAATTCTTATTAGTTATATATTGAAACAGTAAGGTCTGCCTTGCAGATCTTCGTTTCACCTTTTCTCATCTATTTCCTACCCTCATACCTTAGTTTGAACCCCAATCTATCGTAGTGGGTCTGCAATGCACTTATATACCGAAAATCCCATCAAATTTAAACCACGAGTACAACGCTCATATTATATATATAAGTATAACTCATGCCCAATTAAATAAAATATTATGGATTATGTATATGTTCACATAATTTAGATTTATTTAAAAGTAGTTTATATAAGTTGTAATTGTGCACACACTGTGATATGTATTTAAAACACATGTTTAAATTGTAAATTGTTAGTTAAAATTATTTTGTTTGAATCTATTTACAAACTATATATTACAGTCGTAATATATTTTTAATTTAAAATAAAATTCATATTCGTTTAGTAAATATATTCAAATATTGCAATTTAAAAGAGTAAAATATTTTTCTTTTAATTTAATAAAAGTCATTGCAAACATTTCTGTTAAAATAAATGAGGGACAATAGTTTAATTATTTCATGTTGTAGAAGCTTATCTAAAAATACAGCAGATGTCCACTTAAGGTTTTCTTTAATTAGTAAAAGTAATTTTTAATTAAATCTAGTTTGTAATTCGAATGTCGACAAGGAAATTAACAATAGAAATTAATTAAAATTTTGTTAAATTCCTTTAGACATTCGGATAGGTTTAATTACAGCTGATAAGTCCGATATATTTTTGTAACGCTCCAGGGCAGTTCTATTGTTCAATTCCACTATAAAAAGGAGGGTTTTCTTTTGTTCTCCATTCTGGTCATTTGCTGATGAAATGTTTCTAACCAAAATTATTCTAGTGATTTGCTAATGAAATGTTTCTGGTGTTGCTAATGAAATGATTCGAGTGATATTCTAGTAAAATATTCTTCAAAAATATTATCCTGAGATTTTAGCTACGTGCCTGCGAACTTATATTTGAAGCCGAGTTTTCGTCTCCAAATTAATTCACCATGTTTACCACACAAATTGCTAACTTTGACATGTCTGAATAGAGCTGGCATGGAGGCTATTTCCCTCAGGAATGGCCGTCTGCTGCTCTAGACCATCGGAAGCTATCACGTAAGGAACCCCGGAACTGCTGCTGCTGCCAAAAATATGAACAATTCCAGATTTTGCTGTTGAGTTATATAAAACCTGCCGACCATCAATCTACCTGCAAATGCTTCTCCAGAAGTAACCTAAATTAACTCAAGAGCTCTTGTGATTCCTAACTAACATGCTATAGCTATTTTAAATTTATTTCTTTTATTTCACATAACTTCATTATGTACTTCTTTAACGTGTTCAAATATAATCAACAGTTTTGCTCTATCCTTGGGTTAATATTTTCTATTTGTTAATCTTTCTTTTATTTTATTATGATAATGTGTCAGAATAGTCTATGACCGAGTGAATTATTCCCTTTGTTGAAAGCAAGACGCCGATATTAAGGCATATTTTAAATCTATAAATAATTCCCAATTTTATTATCTCACAAATCACTCGTTCGAGGGCTATTCTAATCTTTAATATATATATAATCAAATAGTTTAAAATCTACATTTTATTGATTTTAACCTAATATGAGAGTATGTGCGAGGTCAGTGATTAAAATGTGTCACAAATGCATGATTGCGTAAATAAATCTATACTTTTCAAACCCGCAAGCATGCATTTTTCTATTTTTAAATACTGTATTCTACTTTAATTACAAAGTTCGTCATTGACATCGAGAATGTGCGGACCCTTTTAAATGAATTTCTGAGAATTTGATTGGGCATTTCTCTCAATCCAAGTAAACCCATTTTGTATGTTTTATATACATTAGTCTAGTATTGCTGGTAAATGAATTGGTTGTTGAGACTGCTTTGTTTTGCTTTTCAAGAATTTTAAACGGCCAAGTCCGTTCCCTTTTTTGCTTCCTGCAGTTCCCAGGCAGAGTGTGTACTCAAATCTCACACCTGGGAATTAGACGCAGTCATCACCCAGCCGCTAAGTTTCGGCTGTTTGTGACAACCCTTTCCTACGGGTCAGCAGTGAGATGTCCTCCGTAGTCATTCCAAATATTTCACTATTGTTTTATTTATATATTTATTTTACAAAGCATCCGTGATTTAAATGTATCACAACCTCCATCCTTTAATAAATTCATTATTAGCAATACTGACCTCCCATCTGCTTTAATTATTATTATCAAATAAATGCCTTGATCACCTCCCCACTTTATTGCTTAGTAAGCTTTTGTTCGTGCTATTTTCGAAATCAATAAATATTTTATAACACTTAATTTTCAAATATTTTATTAAACTTTTATAATTACTCAAAGCACCTCGCACATGTTCCCATCTCTTTAAGTACATTATCGTAATGCTATTAGCCCAAGGGATAGATTATAATTTTGCTTTAAAACCTTTTTGTAATTTATTGGAATGTCATGCCAACAATTATTTAATACGCGTTCCTGTCTCATATAAGCCAGACAGTGGCGTTATATATATATATAAATAAATTTTGAAATCATTTAAAACTAATTTTGATCTTTTATTTTATTGATTCCTATCACTGTCTCGGTCTATATATATATTTTCTACATTTCTTTTGTACATCCATAGACGTTAAATAGCAATCCAAACTTATCTTAGTATAGAGCCTTTTTGTTTCTCCCTGACCACCAGGTTATACTAGTAGTAGCATCAGATGCGTTGTCACATAGGTGACGCTGTGAAATTTGGACTTTAGATTCGAACTTAGTATATCTAGAAGGCAACCCCTCCTAGAATGTCAGTTTCATATCTGGGGTTTGAATTCTGCAGTGTGTTAGCGAGATAGACGATTCTGACTGTTACAATATGTGGCATAGCACCATATTGGATAATAATTAAGGATATATAATGTTTAACATATCATATTATTTACACCTTCTTAGACACTTTATCAATACCTTTATTTGTATTACACTAATAGTTTCGACTGTCCTGCAGTTATCATCAGAGCTGCAATATTCAAATATATAATTATACAATTATTACACTTATCCACATATTGATATACATAATTAATACACAATATACACAAAAATAATTATACATTTTAATATGATCTTTATAAATAATCATTTCCCATTTTATTACCTTATCTTCTAAATAATTTTATCAATATTTTATATTAATTTATTTTATATCACTTTATTTTATTTTTTAAATATTATTTAATATAATAATTATAAGTTTAACATTTATTTTACTATTTAATACATATTATTATCATTTTTCGGTACTCATCTTATAGCTAAAGACGCCGTTCTATGGCACGGTTTTCATGCCAAAATGCATAAAAATGCTGTTTCCACGGCTGACACATTCGAAACCGCATTTTCTATAATACAACTTTTTTGGTGTGCTACAGAATGCAGGTCGCTATGTCGTGTCGCAGTACAGCATGTATGTCGCATCGCAGCAATTACATTTTCTGAATTCGCACAGTTTATAAAGTAGTTACGGCTTGATAAGAGAGTTTGTATTTGAATTGGATGGAAATGTTGTTTTCATTGGATTTTTTTTTATTTTAAAGTATTGAAATGTTCAGATTTTTTAAAGTAATAATTCTAAGATTTTTTACAACGTACTGTATTGAAGTTTTAATTGTGAAAATGTTAAATATCTATGTTTTTAGTGAGTTGCAATTAGATAACGCGTAAAGTAACGTACTGTTCGTAACATTCCACGAGACACCGTGTGTATATTTTTGAAGTAAAAAAGAGTGGTACTAAAAAAATATCTATTAAGAAAAGTACAAATATACACGTTTTTTTTGTAAATTTCATAAAAAGCAAATATTATAAACATGTTTAGTAAGTAAAGAAGACATTTATTGTGTTTGTTGTTGTTTAAAAAAGTTTGACTTTCTTTATTTTGTCCAAGTACGGTTACGATTTTGAATTTTTTTATTTTAGCATTACAAAAAACAGAACACTAATCCTAAAACTAACCCTAATTATAAAACTAAACCTAAAACTAACCCTAAACCTAACCCTAAAACTAACAGTAACAACTTTTACTTTTTATTGTCATTCTATTTCAAGTAAAAAATAGCCGTAATATCTCTTTGTGTGTAAAAAAAGAAAGAAATGTAAAACGAAGATTAAAAAAATAAAAAATAGACTAAGAAATTTTACTTTTTATTACGATTATTATTTTTTAGTTAAACAACAACAAAAGTCGTAACACAAGTAAAAAAATATCCGATAGAAAATTGATAAAAAAAAGCCATAACACAATTAAAAAAATATATGATAGAAAAAACATGAATCAAATTGTAATTTGTTGATTTTATTTTACATTTATTTTTATCATTTAAATTGTATATGTTAATAAAAAATAATATTTATAAAAGACGATTTTGTTTTGTTTTTAGTTTCGCATTACAAAAAAGCACAGCAAAATTATTATAATCAACGGCCCGGGAATGGTCACATTTTATAGTTTTAGCTTGAAAACGGCACCATCCAACGGAATCTTTATCTATAAGACAAGCACCCATTTTTCTTATAAAATCAACTTCTAGACTTGTCTTATTTTTATTAAATATTTCTATCAATTAACTTTACCCACATTAGAAATTATTTTTTTATTACAAAAAATTACCTACTTCTTGTTGATTCTATTACCAAAACCCAACTGACAAAAAAATTCAAAATTTGTATTTGTTTAACCCTCCCTCTATTGTCATTTTCTTTAACTTTTTTTTTTAATCTTTTCAAATTCTAATTATTATTAACAATTGTTTATAAGAACAATAATTTTATAAACAATTGTTAATAATAATTAGAATTTGAAAAGGTTTAAAGAAAAAAGTTAAAGAAAATGACAATAGAGGGAGGGTTAAACAAATACAAATTTTGGATTTTTTTTGTCAGTTGGGTTTTGGTAATAGAATCAACAAGAAGTAGGTAATTTTTTGTAATAAAAAAATAATTTCTAATGTGGGTAAAGTTAATTGATAGAAATATTTAATAAAAATAAGACAAGATTAGAAGTTGATTTTATAATATAAGAAAAATGATAATATGCATTAAATAGTAAAATAAATAGTAAAGTTATAATTATTATATTAAATAATATTTAAAAAATAAAATAAAGTGATATAAAATAAATTGATATAAAATATTGATAAAATTATTTAGAAGATAAGGTAATAAAATGGGAAATGATTATTTATAAAGATCATATTAAAATGTATAATTATTTTTGTTTATATTGTGTATTAATTATGTATATCAATATGTGGATAAGTGTAATAATTGCATAATTATATATTTGAGTATTGTAGCTCTGATGATGATTGCAGGGCAGTCGAAACTGTTAGTGTAATACAAATAGTACAAATAAAAGTATTGATAAAGTGTCTAAGAAGGTGTAAATGGTATATGTTATAATAGAAATCAATACATAGGAAAAGAAGAAGTAGAAAAAGATATATAATGTTGTTATTAATTTTTTTGATGTGATTTTTTATCTTTGATTTCAGTTCTATGAAAATATAATAATCCCTGTTTTAAAAAAATGTTATTCTTTTAATAATAAATATTAAAAATAGTAGCAAAACCACAGCAAATTTAAATGCTTTATTAAAGGAATCCTATATATAAGAACATTGTTTTTTGTTTTTTTATAACAGTGACATTATGAAATGTCTAATTGAGTATTTAAAAAACAGACATTTATACATTTTTCTAGTAGTAAATAGTATTATTTCAATTGCTTTATTATTTATTATTATAATTATAAGTATGGTTAATGATTGATTTGATGTTTTTAGGATTTAGTATATAAAATTTGTAAACTTGTTTTTAAAGTCATTTTTTAATGATTCAGCAAATAAATTTATAAAGTAAAAATAAATAAAATAGTAAATTAATTAGTTATTAATATAAAAATTTAAATATTTAATTTTTAAATCTTAGTTATGCTAATCTAGCAAAGTTAAATATTTATTTTGTTTTAGGAGCATTCTCATTTAAACTATAACTAATTTTTTTTACTTTTGCTGATTAGTCTATAATGCTTTATGAAAACTGTTAGATTAAAATATTAAATGTCTATATACATATAGTGATATAAGTTATTCTATTTATGAATACTGTAACTCTTTATTTTAGTAAGGTGTGGCCAACCTCCTGATGTTGCCAATGCTTTTTCATCATTTTCAATTCCAAAGGGAACAAATGGAGTTGCTATTTACCACTGCAATGATGGTTTTGCATTGAATGGTAGGGCAAAAGTTGATTGCCTTTTGGGGGGTCTTTGGTCTGATTTGCCATCATGTGAATGTAAGTTAATATCTTTTTATAGCTGGAGTTTTAGTAATGAAATAATTGTTTTTACATGTTTTTATTTTATAAGTTTAATAATATTTTCAAATTTAGTTAATATTGAATTGTAAAAAATGAAAATAATTTAGAAGATAGTCATGTGATTAAAAAGCAAATGATTTTTTTTGTCAACAATTATGTTTTAGTTCTGTGCGGTGAACCCCCAAAGCTTCCCAATGCAGATTCTCAGTTTTCTGTTCCAAATGGAACCAATGGAATTGTATTATTTCAGTGCCATATTGGTTTTCAGTTAAATGGAAATTCAGAAATCTTTTGTACTTCTAATGGATCATGGACTGAATTACCATCATGCAGATGTATGTTATTTATTTAGATTTTTTATTTATTGATTTCATTTACACACAAATACTTAAAAATTTACAAAAATTACCAATATTTTGATTGATTATTTGTAAAATACTTTTTATTTTCTAGTGATGTTGATATGCTCTTATACATAAAAGATAAAATTAACAAAAAAAATATTTTGTTAAAGCTGTAGTTTATTTTATCTTTTGTTTAACATGCATATAAATAATTATGATAAAAACTAAAGCAGTCATAAATAGATAATATCAGGTCAAAGTTTTATCAAGAATTCTCTACAGAAAATTAGTGAAATACAAAACCTACTCACTAGGCTAATCTGAAGCTGGTCGATAAAGATTTTTTTTTTTTTACTCTGTATCTGAAATATTCATTTACCAATCAATAATTAACTGTTCTGGCTATAGATTCGATATAAACTTGCTTAGAAATTCAAATTATTCTCTGGATTCAAATTTAAGTTGTAGGCTTGATCATAAATGTATTAACCACTTCGCTAAATTACATATAGATAATGTTAACCTCCTTTTGAATTTTTTTATTTTTTATTAAGTTTTTTCTTTTTTTCTATCATGCATTTTAATGGAAAAATGTTTGGTTAGCCTCATATGGAACAGCAAGAAAATAAAGGAGACCAATATTTCTTTCATGCATTTATAGATCTAATCAACCATATAGATGGAGTTTTTCACTTGATAATCATAAACAAAATTTTACTCATGAAAACATTCATATTAATACACACCCATATACTCATACCATATACATAATAAAGCAAAATAATGGAATTTACAATACTTAATATATCAACAAATAATTAAGTAATAACAATACAATTAACTTATGGCATGACTGCTACTCCCAATAGTATTTCAGTTAAAATTTAGAAAACTAAAATCTCATTAAAATCATCCAATATTAATGTTTTGCTGAAGATTTGTGATGATGGTATTTTAGTTGTAATTATATATTGGATTATTTCCTTCATCTAATATAAAGTAATGAATGTCTTTAGAAAAATTTAACTACATTTAGATTTTCAAAGTACATTCAACTATTAGTAACATGCATAACCTTTTGAGAGGTATTATTCTCCTTTCTTCTTCAAGTATTGCTGGCCTGATGAGTGACAGTATTAGCATGGGAATAGAACCTGGACCCTTAGATTATATTGAATTTTAAGGTGAGATGGTATTTTCTGCTACTCATATATATATATTGTAGCAGTCGATCTTCATTTTTTTTAAATTTTAAATATTAACTTTTGTTTTTTGCGACTCAGATATGTACATTTATTAATGGAGTTTTTATATAGATAAAAGCACAGACAAATCTTGTAAATAATTTTGTATTTTTTTTTCTTAATTATATTTTTAATACTTTATAATTATTTTTCTTCATATAACTACATCAAAATTCAAGATGGAAGATGCAATCGCCGACTGTCCAAGTATAATTAAAGAGGTGGGAAGATTACTTTGTTTCATGATTAAAAAGGAATTTTTAAATTAAAGTAAAGTTTAAAACAAAGCTAATTGATTTTAGTTAGCTGTTAACATTTTTATCAAATCTATTGCCAATTTGGGCACTGATTTGAATTTATTTTTGGACAGTTATCTAATGATTGCATCTCCACTAACAATAGATTAAATATTTCTGTAAATTAAAGATAAGAAGTTTAATTAAAAACATTCTTTGAATACCTCAAAGTTTGTAAAATAGGGCCAAAAATCTATTGTGTCAGAGTTGGGTCAATAGTCGTTAGTCGACTCCACATCTGTTTAATTTTTGAGGGGCTTCAGCTGCCTTCCTCTCCATCTTCAGCTCGCTCAAGTGTGCCCATGTTGTCAAAGAACCGCCAAGGCTAGGAGATATGTCAAAGAATGCCACCTGCCACAGAAGACTCGTTCCTACTTTATTCCATACAATCCTGGTAACAAGTCTAAAGGAATCCTATCTCTTTAAATTAATGTTTTCTGTATATTTAATCTCTTTTAACTCGCTCATCGGCAAGTATGTTAAAACTAATAATTATTTCTTTGATATCGACTCTTTTCTATGAAATTAATACTACTATGTAAACTATTTCATCCAACTCACGTTTCATATTTTTCTTATAATTTAGTGCGGTTATAATTTATTTTTAATATTTTTATATTTTTCACTAAACTTTTGTTTGTAAATGCTTATCAAACCCAGTCTTACGAACTTAGAAGGGGGGGGGGATTAATGAGTTCTTATTTATTTATTTCTAAATATTTCGTAAGACTGAGTTTTTCTTGTAAAATGAATATTTTTTTTTAAAAAATATATTTTACCGTAAAATTATACAAAATGATATAAATACTTTTCAATCTGGGTGAATATTGGTATCGGTTAATTTATTGATTTCTTTATTGATCATCATTGCCAAAAGGCTGGCGACCTTATTCTATTTTGTTATTTGCACTTTTAAGTGCGTGAATTTTAGTTTTTTTTTTTATATGTTAAACAAAATAGGATTGATTCAGGAAGGGGGAGAAATGCACACTTCATTAATTATAGTTTTAACTTTAATAAATGACTTCATCTTACATGGGTCATTATTTTAGCATATCATTACGTATTTGTTAAACTACTTAAGGCTTTATATTTAGTCTTTAAATGCAATGATTTTATATTATTATAATAGCGTTGCTGGCATATGTCAAATTATTAATAAGCCACATAGTGATTTGATCTGATTCGCCTGTACCTCATTCCAGGGAGTCACGATCGTCTTCGTTCTGTCATTCTTCTCCTCAAAGTATATATTTATATACTGCTTCGATTCGCCTGTACCTTGCCCCAGGGATTCAAAGCCTTCCATCTCTTGTTATTGTTATCATTCCTAACAGAAGTCTACTTCTGGAACAAGTCGGTCAGTGTAGTTGAAGCTCTGCATGGACTTACCATAAACCGGATCCATGGCAACTTCTCACCGACCTTACCTTCAGTACTCTCATCATGAAGCTGGCGTACCACCTTAATAATCGGAGAATGACCTCTTCTTGGCCAAAGCTGTCATTTTTCTTTCTCTCACTGACATAATGCTAGCGCTGAAATTTCTTATAGTTAGTTTTCTAGCCTGTTTAACAAAATAAACCATAATGATATGTGATAATGAAATGTTTTCTCTTTGTAATTTTTCGTTGGAGTTTAGATCCAATTCCCGTATTGATAGAGTTTCGCAATATTTTCTAGTTAAATGTCGAAAATGTGTAATAAATAAATGTTTCAGTATACTTAAGGATCAGAACGTATCCTTATTTAATTGTTGTAAATAAATTCTATAAATTAAAATAAAACTATGTATCAAATGCCAAGGGCATTCTATGAAATCGTACAAACAGCGAAACTCTATTATTGTCATATCTTTATATGTGTTTTAATGTATAAACGTCTACCAATCACCCAGATAAATTTGTTTTGTAACATTGAATAAAAACCTATTTTAAATATACGTTCAGTATTGTAATTGCTGCACTAAATTCATATCTATTATAAGAAAATTATTGTATCAAGATCGTCAAATATTTGTAACCAAATATAATAGTTTAAATGCATGAAATTGAGTATATATAAAATCTTGAATTTTTGTCAAAATAATATTTATATTTTTAAATTTAATCCATTTGTTCGAATCTCCTTCGTAAGTTTTTAACTTATATCTTGGGTTCACTCAATCTCTCATCATCATCATCAGCTGAGTTCTCATGCAAAACGATGTAGCACCGGGCCAGGATAGAATGAATTTATGTGGTATCACCGTGAGTGTTGTCCTTAGTGTTATAGATTTGGGGAATAGGCAAATAGGTTAGAATTCATGATTACTCCTGACCTGTGTATCTTGGGCATGATTGGATTCGGGGTACTTTTGCTCAGATTGTAAATCTTGTTGAATGGACATAGATTTTTGACCGGTACAATATGTGTACATATATTTTATTTTAATAAAAGTGCATAGTTATTAGATTATTTTAAAATAACAATTTTTGAAATCTTTTTTTAAGTAGTTTTTTTTATTTATCTTGAAGAAATCAGGATTTCTTCATTTTATTTATTTGTTTAAATTCATTATAACTCAAAATAAAATTAGATTTTGAGATTTGTTTTCATTAAAAGTTTTTTTAAAAAATTGTAATTCTTGGAAAGATGTGGATTGGGGAAGAAAAAATTATAGATTTTTGTAATTAACTCTATTCTTGAAACTTGAGATACTAAAAGTATTTGTAATTAAATATATTACTGGAGTCGATCTATTGTGCCAATTGATCCAGAACTTTTCCATTAAATAAAAAAGGCAATGACAATAAAAAGACATATTAGACATGTAAAAATGCATCTTAAAATAAACTACTAAGTATGAATTCTGGTTGTGAAAAAACAAATTACGGAGTTTGCTTTTGTTAAATTAGATTGGAAAAAGCTTGGAAGCAGAATACAATACATTGAAAAATATAATATTAACCAGTACTGAGAAAATGTTCTCCAGCTACTGGCCATTGAAAACTTCCCCTCAGGGAAATACGTCTCACAGTCACACTTGGAGCTACTTGCGCAATCGTAAACTATGGGAAGAATGAATTTAACAAGCTAGCCGAGGATATCAAAAAAGCCAATGGATAAAACAAAGGATTAACATCAGCATTTTCAAGAAAAATCATACAAGGACATTATCCACATGAAGAAAGTGAAACCGCTGATCGATCAGGGTAACTATGAACTTTTCTTAAAGAACTGTATTCTGATTGGTGTAATATAATTTTAGACTCCATTAACTTATTTGTATAAAAAGTACAATATGTTATTATGGATGAATTGAAAAAGGAAGCTATGGTTTTATTTTACTAACTTTATATTAATTAAAATTTTGAATAATTTTAATTCATGTATTATGTTCAAAGTGTGTTTAGTTTTAAGTTCTAAAACAGTGTTAACTGTTTGATATAGAAAGTCAAATGGGGAAGGAAGGTAAAATATCAGTTAAGTATTCTAACAATAAGCAAACACAGGATCCTTATGTCGGAACCTGGTGTTTGTAAAAAGAAATGTTCGATGGCTGCAAGCAAACATTGACACTTGCACTGTCCCTTAAGGGTTTGAATATAATTATTAATCGTGACATGTAGAGGTTTGAATGAAGCCAGATACTACCCATTCTTATTAGTAAGTCAACCTTCAGTCATACCTATTTGGAAAGGTATTCAGAATAAGCCTAATATGTCAACCTTCAGTCATATCTATTTGGAAAGGCATCCAGAATAAGCCTTGTGTGATGCATGTTCTCTTGGGAAAAATATTAAATGGTTAATAAGAGATCATATTTATTAAAAATGAAAAAGCAATGGAAATAAGATTTATGTTTGTCTTTCACTTGGAATGCTTGGAAAAATGGAATTGGGAAAAGCAATTACTATTAAAAAAAAATAATGAATATTTAAATAATACTCAAGTGCCTCTGTGTTTCAATTTCTCTTATAATATTAATGATTAAGTGTCTGTTCAATTTAAACAAATTATACTTAGTAGAGTCCATTATGTGATTGCTGTATGTAAATAAATTATCACTACGATTGTTAAAGATTCCTCTTGATCTAGTGCTAGGCTATATGCCTAGTGGTGCCTTCATACTGGTCATTGTAATTTCAGTAATTTTAGAAAAATTGTGGATAGTGTCAAATTTGTAGTGGCACATAGGCTTGTAGGGGGGAAAATGAGAAAAAGTGACTTCCCAATGTATAGGCTCCAATAGCACAGTGAATGACCAGATGTGAGAGTCAAGAATTAGTTAAGGGATGTTCCGGTGTTGGTCAGAAAGTGAGATAGAGTTCCAGGAGAGAGGGAGGTTTTTGAGTTTTGAGATATTTAAAAAAAATTTTTTTTTTTTTGGAAAACGAAAATGCAAGATAAAAACATTTGGAGGGGAGAGAGAGAGGAGACCCCACTTGAATGCCTAGAAAGTTTGGAGGAGTTTTTATATATATATGATAAACAAAACAAGTTATAAATTTTGTAACTTGCTCATAGCTTGCATTTTATGATCACTAGATGGAGCTTTACCAATAGCCCACTATCAAGCTTTGTTTACATAAACACTGAGAGAGATAGAATTCAATATCTCCAACCTGTAAACCATGGTTTCAAGCTAGTTTGCTCACGTCAGTAAAGGGTAGGAAGACTAGAAACTAGATCTAAAAACCAACTCTACAAACAGCATTTATGAAACACGTTTCTATCAGCCTGAAAGCATGAATTTTTCAGATACGTGAATATCTTCAAATCCAGTCAAACAAACTAGATAGCTATATGGGTCTGAATTCAGTTCAGTTTCACCATATAGGAAAAGCCTCTGCAATCTATATCATTGCAAAAACCTTCAAGGGTACATGTATGATAAACAAAACAAGTTATAAATTTCGTAACTTGCTCATAGCTTGCATTTTGTAATCACTATCAAGCTTTGTCTCCAACCTTTAAACCATAAATATTAATAAAGAAAATGGAAATAATTGAATTGGCAAACATATTGTAACGAGCACAGACGTTCGTTACATTGGTTTTTTTTTATTTATTAAACATGAAAGTAAATTAAAAAGTTCACATTTAAAAATTTTCTTTAAGAATTAAAAATTGAAATTAAATATCATCTTAAACTCGTATATATTAAATCGCACAGATAAAAAAAATTATTAAAATAAAACTGTATTAAAAATAGAAAAGGTATTTTAAAAACAAAAACTTAAAAAGATTTAGAGATAAAAATATATCTTTAATCTTGAAAAACACAGAAATTAATCAGAAATGGAAATGATTGTTAATTAGTTAAATGTAAACCAGCCTTGGGCATTTAAATGTAAAAACATCGGTCAGATAGGAAAACAATAGAAACAAATAGCCAATGAAAGAAATCCATCGGGAAATCGGACCTCAGCGAAAGGATCATCACATCGATGACATAATGCCAACTCAATCCTTCGAATACGTATAAAAGGAAAATTTGGAAATTATTAATTAGTGATTGGTAATTATTATCACGAGAAGATGGAGATGTATTAAGGCGGAGAGTTGGTGGTGAAGGGATGGAAGGACGCACGTTCAATCCCTTCAGTTGTTATAAAATGGAAAAATGAAACATCGCTTTTCTTATATTTAGAGACAGGATCATCGGGAAATTTAACGCTGGATTTCAAACGGCAAGCAACTGTAAAAGATGAACATTTCTAAAACCGTAAGAACTTTATAAAATATGACGAACAATATTAATTTGAAAACACTAAGAACTTTAAATTTTAAACTTTCCTAGTATTTAATTGTTACAAATAGAATCCTATCTGACCAACTTAATTTATTAATAATGTTATTTGATGTATTTTTTATTTATTTATTTAAAATCATTTCCATTTATTTAATTTTGTTCTTTAAGTTTTATTATGATTTCTGTTTTCCGTTAAGTTAAATTATATAAATGTTAAACTTAAGTCAGGCGTGAATGGCTGTATAGATTTGTAAAGTTATATTAGGGGAGGGTAATCTTAGGTTATTTGTTTCGTTGTTAAATTGGGTCAATGGATTGGATATATTGATGTAGTTAGTAGATGTAGTCGGAGATTCGCTACTGGCAGAATCATTTATATATACGCCGCACTCACCCGTTTGCCTATGGAAGGAATTATAAGACGGAGAACGCAGTTCCTTTCTATGGAGTTTTTTTTTTATTGTTCTTCTCGTTAGATAGATGTAACATTCCTATCTGATGAGAGTCAATGTCTTCTCTTAATCTTTTTGGTGCTGCCGTATTCCGTATTACATTGAATACATAGATATATCAGATGAATTGACGCCAGTTTGACTGCGAATTTTAGCCTAAAGTTAAATAGGGATAGAATATTTTATTTTCAAATGCAAATCCATGTAGTCTATTCATACTCGACCCTAAATAAAAATGCATTAAATTTAAGTTGTTTATAGATGTTTGCATGGATTCGTTATCGGTTAATTATGTTTTGGATTTCATATTTGATCAAAATATATAGACATTCGATAAATAATGATACCTCACGGTGAGTATCTAAAATGTATTTATTCGGATGTCTTTTAAGTTATTGGTGACAATGCAAGTATCTTATGGTGAATGCTATTGGGTTACGTATAAATTTCCCTCCGCAATTGTCAGTAATCAATAATTTTGTATTTTGATCGTTTATGTTTATTTGGAAATGTTTTTGACCATGAAATCTATGTAACCGATCTATATTCAACATTATAAACAAGCTTTCATAAATTTATCTGTGCGAACTTAATTAAAATGTAAAATTAGAATATAATAGTAATTAAATGTAAATTAAAGTAAATTAAAGTTAAAAATAATGTTAAATGTTAAAATGTAAACTGATACTAAAACAATTTTAAATCTTATATATATATATATGTGCTTTAATAAATGTTTGTATGTTAATTACTGGCAGTGGCTTATTTTATTCTTTTTTTAAATATATACTCTTATATTATATTATTAAATCTCTGCTATTCCACTGAGCTAGTGACATGGACTAACGACCGGATGCAAAATTTAAAAAAAAAAAAAATTTTTTTTTTGACTTACGTATCTGCCTACTTTATAAATTTTTCTAGGTTCAAATGCCTAGATGGCGCCCTGTAGTGCAGATACTTTAAGTTTAACCTTCTCCGGATCGTTACAATATATAAAAAATATAAAAATAAATATTAATAACTGATATAACCTTCCGTGTTGGTCAGATAAGAGTTTATGGTTTAAACTTAGCTAAGCCTTAATTATTTAAGAAATTATTCAAAGTTCATTTGGCAAAAGTTTATAATGATTTGAGTTCATAATTATACTTTACATTAGAGGAGCTCCTAGTTCCTTGTGCCAATTCCCACGAAGTCTTTTGTTATTCATGCTTTCTGTTCATGCCGTAGTCATCAATCCAGAGGTAGCCTTAGCTGGTTCAATCGTGGAACTATTTTATTGCAGTACCCATATGATTTGGGGTCTGCAATAGTACCATTCATATTTCAACAGTCACTTCATTTGAAATTAGTAAGAGGATGAAAAGTGCAACTTTTCACCCTCCTCCTCAAAAGTCAAGCTGGAACTAACTGATTGAAATTTTTTTTCTTTTTATCCTAATCCTCCAGATTTATTGAACATGGTTTCCTGTTCCAATGATTTTCATTAGGGTCCGAGCATTGGTTGCTGCTTCTATTGGACAGTCTGCTTCAGAACGGGAAACAATTTTCAATTTTTATCTATATCTCCCATCTGATTTTTTAATTATATAAAAGCCCCAAGGGTTAGTTTGCTTTTCGTTTTATTAATAAAACAATCATTTCCATTTACTGAGATTACATAGGAATATTAAAATAGAAATTAACATTTATTTCTATTTTCATTTATGTTACTTTTTAACAAAAATATTTTATCTTTAGATCTTTACCTTTTTTTATAAAAAAGTAGATTCAAATACTTTTGTTTTTATTTAAAAAAAATACTTTTAAAGTTTTCGATCTATGCGATGTATATATGTTAAGCATAACTCTTTTTAATTTTGGCTTTTAGTTTTTAATAAATGATTTTATTTAAGATTATTTTCCCCATTATTTTAAAATTTTAAAATAATGTAATGACATATGTATACCGTTACTATCAAGAATTATATAGTAACAAAGAACAAGTACCTTCTATATCTATTACATCTTCCGAATTGCCTAGAATTTTAAATGAAGAAGTGAGACATGCAATTAAATGTATGAAGAAAGGAAAGGCTCCAGGTAATGATGAAATTGTAATTGATATATTAAAAGAAGCAGGTGTAGAAATAGAAATTTTTTTAGCAAAGTTATATACCAAATGTCTAAATGATAAAGATGTACCAGATGATTGGAAGAATGCAGTAATAATATTAATATTTAAAGAAGGTGATAAAGAAGATATTATAAATTACAGACCTATCAACCTTTTATCAGTTTTATATAAAAATTTTTACCAAGGTAATTACAACTCGTCTACAGAGAACATTGGATTTCCACCAACGAAGATAACAAGCTGGATTTAAAAGTGGGTTTAATACAGTAGATCATATCCAGGTATTGAAAGAAGTTATAGAAAGGACAAATGAATATGAGTTGCCATTATGTTTTGGATTTTTACATTATGAGAAGGCATTTGATTCTATAATCATTTCTTCAGTGATTAAAGCATTGGATCATCAAGGTATAGATCCAGGATATTGTCATATTTTAAAGAATATTTATAAAAATGCAACAGGAACAATTAGATTACATAATGATACTGGGAAAGTCAACATTGAGAAGGGTGTAAGACAATGTGACTCCATATCTCCAAAACTTTTTACAGTAGTGGTGCAAGAAGTATTTTTTGGATTAAAATGGGAAACTAAAGGAGTTAAAATAAATGGAGATTATTTAAGTCATTTAGATTTTGCAAATAATGTAGTTGTTTTTGCAAATAATGCTTCAGAGCTGCAGGAAATGTTGCAGGAGTTATCAGATGAAAGTAGGAAAGTAGGATTAAAGATAAATGTTAAAAAGACTAAAGTAATGTTTAATCATTTTGCTCAAAATATGAAAATAAAGATTGATTATGATAAATTAGAAGAAGTTAACGGTCATATTATTAATGCAGATGGAAGCATAATGGATGAAATTAATCATAGAATTAAATTTGTTTGGAGTGCGTTTGGTAGAAATAACTTGATACTAAAAGGAAATATGCCTATGTGTTTGAAAAGGAAGTTTTTTAACAAATGTGTTTTACCAGTTTTTACTTATGGATCTGAGACTTGGACCCTTAATAGAAGAGCAATACAGAGACTTCAGACCACTCAAAGAAATATGGAGAGATGCATGTCGGGAGTAACAAGAAGTGATCGAAAATGCAATGTATGGGTAAGAGAACAAACAGGTGTTACTGACCTCATTGAAAAAATTAAAAGACTGAAGTGGAGCTGGGTTGGACATAGGAGATATGATAACAGATGGACAATTGAAATCTTGAACTGGATTCCGAGAGAATGTAAAAGACCCAGAAAGAGACTATGTGTGAGATGGTTGGATGAAATAAAAAAGTGTGCAGGGGTGATATGGAGAAGAGAAGCTAAAGATCGGAGAAAATGGATTGAATTTGGGGAGACCTTCATCCTGCAGTGGATTGATAATGGTTGAGATGATGATGATCAATATGACTGTTCATAGATGTAGTTTGGTAGATGATAGATATATACATTTTTATCTAGAAAACAATTGAGAGATAGATAACAGCCACAAGTGCCAGGCAGCGAATTGTTGACAATATGTTTATTAAAAAAAATACGCAGAAATAAACATCTAAATAAACTTACATAAAGAAATACTAATATAAATAAGCTATATTCAGGTATAATTATGATTGAGTCAAGTCCATTTTACACAATTGAGTTGATTTATTATTCTTAAATAAATCATTATTTCAACATAATACAAGATTCTTTAATGAATGAAATAATAACAAAAAAAAAAAACATTTTTAAATGGTAAACCTATATGTGTACATCTAAATAACATCCACTATTATTTCTATTTATGCCAATTCTCATTAAATCTTTAGCTTATACAAAAGTGATTTTTTTATAACATGAGTGTAGTGCAATTGAATCCAATGTCACAAGAAATAAAATATATAATAAAATTCTAAATGACCTGAATTATACATTGAATAATTTATAGAATACATAGGAAACTATTCTAAAGTTTGACTTACGTAATGATAATCTATATAGTTCAAGCTACATACAATTCAAAAGTACTATCATACAACTAGCAGCAATGTAGCTGATCATAGTTCAATAGTGTTTGCTAATATGCAACAACAATTGTGAAAATAAAACAAAATTTTTAATGCTAAAGAAATATCGATTTAGTTGGCTTACAATCGAGCTGTCTTTATGCACTCATACACTCCATAGTGTACTTTTTACATATGTGAATGCTATGATAATAGTATAAGCTTAAATAAATTTTTCTCCCAGAACCAATTGTACACACATATATAATAAATAACAAATTATCAGTTGGAAAATTTAGTTAATAACTAGTATATTGAAAGAATCCAATGTATTGATATTCTCCCCTATTTGTTTCTTTATTTAATAATAATTTTGCTAATTATAAAAATGGCAATCACTAACTCTCTTGTACTGTGACAGATTTCTTTGTTCTCACTAGAATTAAGTTTTCAACTTTCACTTTAATATATATCCATTATTATTTATCATAATATAATAAATTTGACTTCATTTAATAGATATTTTTGTTTAGAAATTAAATAATTTTAAAAATCACATTTGATTTTCAGAATTATTTTAAAAATTAGATTTCAATCAAAACAAAGCACTATCACGTTATCAAATTTTAGGTAGAGCAGATTCAATTTGCAAAATGAACAAAATCTTTATTTGATGCTTGTTTTAAAAATCTGAACAAATTATTTTTAATATCTAGTAAATCTATCAATTTATGCTTTAAAAGTTTAAATTTTTTTGTAATTTTTAGGATATCGCTAAATGTTATAACAGTCTCTTTAGTGACAACATTTCTAGATAATTGTATTTTCCATAACCATAATTTCTATGGCAACATTACACAGAAGAATATATTCTTTTATATTTATAAATAAAATATTTCTGTAAAAAATAAGTATGTAATAATATATGTTTTTGATTTCTAATAATTATTACAGTTATGATACAAAAATAATTATAAACTTTCCAAGTAGACCACCATAATATTTTCTTGAAGTAATCTTGCAAAATTCGAGATTACCAAATATAAAATGACTGCCCATCATTGTGTGGTTTCAGAAACTTTGAAATTCCCACTTATTCAATTATCCTGATGTCTTTCAAATTTTTTTGATATTAAAATATTAGAAAAAAGTATATACAGGAATTTTAGCACTATAAAGTAAAATGTTAACAAAATTTTTGAGTAGAGAGTGAAAAACATATTAAATTTCTAGGTTTTTCAGACACAGTCCGTTACCTGAAATAATGGGTTGGTTAATATGGTCAAAAAAGAAAATATATTTCTAAAAATAGCAGTATAGAGAAAAACTAAATATATATACGTGAATGCTATGATAATAGTGTATGCTTGAATAAATTTTCTTTTCAGAATCAATTATACACGCATATATATATACAGTTAATTATTAGCTTGAAATTTTAGTTAATAACCAGTATACTGAAAGTATCCAATTCATTGATATTCTCCACCATTTATTTCTTTCTTTAACAATAATTTCACTAAATACGAAAATTGCTATCATTAATATGGTCAAAGAAGAAAATATATTTTTAAAAATAACAATGAAAAAAAAACAACAAATGTATGATTTGTATTTTATTTTCAACTATATAAATCGAATAGGCCCCTCTCATTTGTCTTTAATTATATCATAGCTTAACAATAAAAAACAATTTTACTTTATAAAAGAAATGTTACTTATATAACTATCTATTGTGCATTTACATAAAACAAATTGCACAAACTTAGCTTAAATCTAAATGATTAATAAGACAGCTATATATTCGATAATTAAAAAAAAAAAAAAACAGAATATCACTTTTAGCTTACTGAGTTATTATAAAACTTCACATTAAGTTCAGGATGAATGGCAAAAAAAAAAGTTCTGAAATGAGTATGCATTCTTTATGGATAGTTTAATCATGATTCTCATTGCAAATACGTTGTGAGTCATCTGTGGTGAAGTTGGTATTTGGTCAAAGCAGGCTGTCAGTTTTCTAATTAGTTGGTCTCATATGAGGACAAAGATTGTATGAAGAGAGTTTGTTTTGTAAAACTTAGCCATGCATAATGGCTAACAAGAATGCTGAAGTCTGTTTTGGGGGCATTCTTGATTAATTTATTTCAGTTATAGGAATTATGCAGGAGGCAAATGTCAAAATTACTTTAATGAACTTAAAACAAGTTGGAGTCTCTCAGTTTTTCTTTTTGATGTCAATTATCTTTTATAAAATTCCGGAAGCTTTTATAGAGTTCCTACCATTGTTCTCCTTTAAATGTCTAGAATCTTCTCGCAGCAAGAATTTACCAAAATAGTTTCAGATAAGCACCTTTGCACTATAACATTTTTGCATTATAATTAACATTTTTGCACTGTAATTGTTGAATTCCAATTTAATTAATTTAAATTAAGATTCCTTTGGATGTTATCGAAAGACTAGAAAAATAGTTACAAAGTTCTTTTCTTTCATATTCAATCTTGGGTTTATTAAATCTTTAGTTAACCAAAATACAATTAGTGTTTGTGCATGATATATATCATATCACCTTTTAAAATTACCATTGAATAGTAAGTGAAATATAAAATACTTTCAAGTTTAACATTAACTAAACCAATGTAAAAAAAAAATAATAATTTTGAGACCTGATCAAGCATCTCAATATATTATACATAGCTGATAAGAATAGGAATGTGTTATCTGAAGAAAAAGACAGTTTACTCAATAATAATTCAAGACAATTAAATTTAATAATAAATGTTGGTTATATAATATGTGCAAATAGTATTATATGAACACAATATATATCAAATATGTATATTGATAACTTGTTTTGTATTTCCATGTAGGTTATTTTATTCTAGGTTTTATTTAATGTTAATTATTTATATAATTTAAATGAAAGTCTTACTTACATCCATATGAAAACCTAGATTACTATATACATTATATATTATAACGGTCGGATAATGAAGTGGAAGTTAGTTTTACCGTATCTGCTGTACAGGGCGCCACCAGGCATTTGATCCTGGTAAATTTATATAGTAGGCAGATACGTAAGTTAAGAAAAAATTTTTTTTATATATATTTTATTCCGACCGTCAGCCCAATGCCACTAGCTCAGTGAGACGCAGAGATTTATAAAATATAAATTCTTATCTAATAATATTTCAATTAATAAAAAAATAAAGAAGCCACTGCCAGTAATAACACACACAAACATTTATTTAACATATATGTAATTTAGAATTATTATTTTAGTCTAACTTTTACTTTAACATTTAATTTACATTTTTAACTTTTATTTTTGGAAGTTCGCACAGATGAATTTAATATTTTATTAAAGGGTCGACTATGAATAGACTACATAGATTGCATTTGAAAAGAAAATATTCTATCCCTTATTTAACCTTAGGCCAAAAGTTTGCAGTTAAACCAACGTCAATCCATCTGATACATCGATGTATTCAATGCAGCATGAATACCACAGCACAAATACCATACTGTCAGGAATGTACATCTGAACAGCATGGTTATAGAAGACAGTGACTCTCTTCCAGAACAGGAATACTACATCTGTCTGATGAGAAGAGCAATAACAAAAAAAAAACTCCATAGGAAGGGACTGCATTTTCCGTCTTACTATCCCATTCCATAGGCTAAAAAGGGGTGATCCAACGAGCAGGGAATACTGTCTGTCTCCATTTGGTCAATAAGAAAGGCTTATTTCGCCCGAGTGCGGCGTATAAGGTGATCCTGCACGTAGCGGACCTCATACTACATTTACTAATTACACCAATATATCCAATCCATTGACCCAATTTGACTACGAAACAAGTAACCTAAGATTTACCCTCCCTTAATTAAACTAATATAACTTTACAAATCTATGCAGCCATTCACGCCCGACTTAAATTTAACACTTATTAAGTTTAATTTAACGAAAAAACAAAAAAATCATAATAAAACTTAAGAGAACAAAAAAAAAAAAAATTAATGGAAATGATTTACAAAAAATAATAATACATTCAATAAAATAATTATTAATAACTGATTAAGTTTGGTCAGATAGGAATTTCTATTGCAATAATTTAAATACTGGGAAAGTTTTAGAATTAAAGTTCTTATTCTTATCAAATACTGGAATTTTAGAATTATAGTTAAACCTTATTAGAGTTCATAAAGTTCTTACGGTTTAAACATACTGGAAAAGTTTCTTTTTTAGAAGTTTGCAATTTGGGATCCAGCATTAATTCCCCTGATGTCCTGTGGTCTGCAGTATAAGAAAACAATTGGTCATTTCTCTTTCTTTCTCTCTCTCTCTCTCTTTTTTTATAGAAAAACTGGATTGAAGAGTGTGTCTTTCCAATCCCTTCTCCTTCAACTCTAGCACACCCCTGCTTTCACATCTCTGTCCTCTTCCCAGCTCTTTCTTCACTAAAATTTATTTCCAAACTTTTTCTTTTATTGTAAACTTTTGAATCCAGTGGACATTACGTCATGATGATGATGATCTTTTGGTCTGTTTCCTGAGGGATTTCTTTTATTGGCTATTAGTTTCTATTGTTTTTTCTCTCCTATCTGACCTTTACCTATACATTTTGAAATGCCCAAGGGCTAGCTTACTTTTAACTAATTAAAATAATCATTTCCATTTTACAGTAGCATTAGTTAATTTATTGTACAAACTTAAAGATATATTTTTATCTCTAAATCTGTTTAAGTTTTTGTTGAAAATTTAGTTTTAAAACTTTTTCCTTTTTTAAATAAAGTTTTCTTCTAATAATTTTTCATCTGTGCGATTTTATATATATATAAAGTTTAAATGACTTTTAACTTTCAATTTTTTATTTCTTAAAAATGTTTTTATATGCGAACTTTTCTTTTTAATGTCCAAATTTTTAAAATAAATAATGTAACGGCATATAAATACTTATTTTTTAAATAAAGAACAAAAATATTATTCTTTGGTTAGGAGACATAAAATTGAAAAATCTATAATATAAAAATTTTTACACATTTTTTTTGCAAGATGAAATAACATTAGTTTAAATATATATATATATATTCTACATGAGTTGTTTTAAAATAATACAAATTGTTTAAAAAAAAATGGTACTTTGAGATCGGCTGCTGTGACATATTTTTGATTAGAATGAAGAAATGAACATTATTGTCTGAAAGGTTTAAAAAAATCGTCTTACATTCTCAAAATAATTCTTTGATTGTCTTAAGTTGTTATTCTAAATAATTTCAGTTAAGTAATATAAAATGATTTTTTTTAGAAGATTGTAAATGTTTTTAATTCAGTGTCTATTTACAGATTTGTTTCTGAGGTGAGTTAATTATGATTAAGGCACCAAACAAAAATTGTCTGTTATTATCATCTAATTTAAAAAAGTTTCATCTCTTTATTTCTCATTATTTTAAAAATAAAAATCCCCTTTTCAGCAATATTTCTGCATTATAACATTTTTGAGGCTTTGTTTGCATTTTATCATTTGGTTAAAAAAAAATTCTTGTTGGTAATAATGTTAAAAAAAATAATCTTGTTTAAATTTAATTGATTAATTTATTTATATTTATTAATTTTGCCAAAAATCAATTGATGGTAAGTTATATATTGAAAGTTTTAGTGATAGCAATGGTATTTTAATCATACGCAATTTGTCAGAAAGTCAATAAAATCTTGGGTACATTATTGTTTTATGGGCATGCAAGATGTTGCCTGTATTTTTGATAAATGTACAGTTCTGGGAGCCTACAATTTCTCTTTTTGAATGTGTTAGTTGTTAATTTAAAAAAAAAAGTTAAATGAAATAAAAGTAATAAATTTCAATAAATTACATTAATAATTTTTATTTCAATTTTTTTCCAGTTTCATTAAAAACAGATCTTAAATTTGCAGGGATATATTTTGTAGCTAAAACTACCCAATGAATTATATAGTATTATACAATGCGTAGATTTACATTAGTGCTACTTCTTTAATTTTCGTTACTACACCTGTTAACTGTTCAATCATTGTGTGAACACCATCTGTGAAAACTCTAACACATTTGTACCAACTTTTATTGTTGTTAATAAAATAATCATTCATTATTTTGAAAATTTCATATGAAGTTGTTCAAGAAGATAATGACTTACAAAATAATATTTCTTCTTGAATTTCATTGAGAAAATCAAATCCTATATATACTGTATAAGTAATTGTGCTAATTTAAAAATGACAATGCTTTCATCTCTTGATAAAAATATTTTTAATATTTGATGCCATATCATATATTCACCTTTTTAGTGTGTTGTTTGATAGTGACATTCTATCAATTTCCTTGGCTGCTTTTTTTCTAAGCACACGTGGAAGTTTTTTGAAATTCAATATCTTTAGTTACTAGTAGCAAAAAAATTTCTCCAATTGTGTATGCTTTAACACACCTGGCTATATACAAACTTGCTAAATACGATGCCAATACATAATTGGTGTTAACACTGATCAAAGAAGACACATCTGCTTTTTGGTCATGAAATTTGCAGTTTTCTTTTTTAAAAAATCAATTGGTTTGTCTTTTAAATTTTGATGTTGGGATAATAAATGTCTTCAAAAGAGAAGACTTCAAACATCCATTTGATAAACATTCAAAATATATAACACACTGTGGATTAGGTTCAGTTTCTCTAACAGATTTCATGGAGAATCCATACTTTCCATAGTCAGGATCATACTGCCTAATTCAGCTATCTTTACATTTTGATGTCAATGGTTCATCTTTGTTCATATGTGGCAATCAATTTTCTTTAGATGGTGCTTGTCTTATAGATAAAGATGCTGTTGGATGGCGCAGTTTTCACGCTAAAACTATAAAATATGACCATTCCCGGGCCGTTGATTATAATAATTTTGCTGTGCTTTTTTGTAATGCAAAAATAAAAACAAAACAAAATCATCTTTTATAAATATTATTTTTTATTAATGTATACAATTTAAATGATAATAATAAATGTAAAATAAAATCAACAAATTACAATTTGATTTGTGTTTTTTCTATCGTATATTTTTTTAATTGTGTTACGGCTTTTTTTTATCAATTTTCTATCGGATATTTTTTTACTTGTGAGATGGCTTTTTTTTATCAATTTTCTATCGGATATTTTTTTACTTGTGTTACGACTATTTTTTTTTTGTTGTTGTTTAACTAAAAAATAATAATCGTAATAAAAAGTAAAATTTCTTAGTCTATTTTTTATTTTTTTAGTCTTCGTTTTACATTCCCTTTTTTTTTTTTTTTATAGACAAAGAGATATTACGGCTATTTTTTACTTCAAATAGAATGACAATAAAAAGTAAAAGTTGTTACGGTTAGGTTTAGGGTTAGTTTTAAGGTTAGGTTTAGTGTTAGTTTTACGGTTAGTTTTAGAGTTAGTTTTAGGGTTAGGTTTAGGGTTAGTTTTAGAATTAGGGTTAGTGATCTGTTGTTTGTAATGCTAAAATAAAAAAATTCAAAATCGTGACCGTACTCTGACAAAATAAAGAAACTCAAACTTTTTAAACAACAACAAACACATATAAATGTCTTCTTTACTTATTAAACATGTTTATAATATTTGCTTTTTATGAAATTTACAAAAAATCGTGTATATTTGTACTTTTCTTACTGGATATTTTTTTGGTACTGCTCTTTTTTACTTCAAAAATATACACACGGTAGAATCTTCTTTGTCTCGTGGAATGTTATAAACAGTACGTTACTTGACGCATTACCTAATTGCAACTCACTAAAAACATAGATATTTAACATTTTCCCAATTAAAACTTCAATACAGTACATTGTAAAAAGTCTTAGAATTATTACTTTAAAAAATCTGAACTTTCAATACTTTAAAATAATAAAAAAACCAATGAAAACAACATGTCCATCCAATTCAAATACAAACTCTCTCATCAAGCTGTAACTATTTTATAAACTGTGTGAATTCGGAAAATGTAATTGCTGCAACGCGACATACATGCTGTACTGCAACGTGACATAGTGGCCTGCATTCTGTAGCACAACAAAAAGTTGTATTATAGAAAACACGGGTTCGAACGTGTTGGCTGCGGAAACAGCATTTTTATATGTATAAGCGCGAAAATGGTGCCATAGAGCGGCGTCTTTAGCTATAAGATGAGTACCCTTTAGATTTGGAATAACTACATCCAGCCTGCGCTAAAAATCTCTTCATATTAAGGTCATTGATTATCCTATTTTAAATATCAATTAAAATAATAATAAAAACAAATAAATATGATTTGAAACATGCTTAATATTACTACATCAATTATTAAATGTATAATGTTTTAAAATTTATTAGGTTGCACTTCATAGAATTAATAAAAGTCATTGTATAATTCACAAAACAAAGAATAACTTATAATTACTTTCAATACATTTGTGTTGGATATAATACTACAAATAATCATTACAAATAGATTTTATGACTGTAAGTACCACCATTTAAGAACAAGCACGTGCTAGTAAAAACACAAAATATTACTATGTTTCATCAAACTTTTACTTTGTTTTACCTTTTACTTTAAAAAAAACCTTGTTGGCATAAAAAATTAACCAATAATACTTTTGTGATTTTTTTAAAAATAAAAATGTTTTAAAAATATAATAACATGTTATACATAATATATTTTATTATTTTATTTGTCTGTACCAATAACTGGGTGTTAGCATACATGCACCAGTATGCATACCAATGGTTGGGGTCCATTGTTTAGATGTAATATAGGGGATTTGAACTCCAATATTCAAGCTGTCTTCATCCATTCATACTATCTCATTCAACTGATGCACATGACCACACACATGTGAAAAAGATAAATGATTTCCAGTATGCATATTTTATGCTGATCCAGCATTCATGAGTTGGTCCAGATCATCATCTCCCACACACATATATAATCCATGCTTGGTTATATTAAGATAGTAAATGATCAAACTTTAATGAACAGATTGTCTTTATATATTGGACTATTTCCATCATCTAATATGAGAATTGAATGTCTTTAGAAAAATTTATATTCCAAATACTTTGAAACTGTTAATAATAGCACTTGAGTTAGTATATGCACAATGTTTCAAGAGATATTATTTTCCCTTCTTCAGGTGTTGCTGGCCTGACTAGTAACAGTACTAGCATGGGGATCGAACCTGGACCCTTAGATTCTTGAGTATTGAATTTTAATACTAAGGTTTAACCAACTGAACCACCCTGCCAAAGGCAGTAGTCAGTAGAAATTTCATACATTTATCTATGAGGTTCCTTCTGATTTTTCCACTTTTTTCTAAAATAAAGTTGATTAATGGTTTCCATATATTATGTATAGTTACACTAGGGAGCTTCTTTTTAAAAGTTTCTTCTTTGTGCCTTTTCTTCTCTATCCAATATATTCATATTTTACAAATTGAACATATGTTCATTGGTACATATATGGACTGCTACCTTAGACCCCCCCTGTTTTCTCTTTTCTAATCATTAGCTTGGGTTCTTGCAAATGCTTTTCAATGGGATGACTGGTTACATCAATATATGTTTTTCCACATTCTCATGATATTTCATAGATGCAGTTTTTTCTTTTCAGCATTTCAAGATTAAGCTTTGTCGATGTTAGAATTCCTCATAGTGTGGCATGGCTCTGAAAAACTGTTCTGGTGTTATACTGATTGCAGATTTTCCTTATTTTGACTGTTATTTTTGGTATGGATGGGTACAGTACAATAATAATTGATTTTTTTATGGTTCTTTTTGTTGTCTATTTAAGGTTTTCTTAATAACAGCTGATGAATAACTGTTTTTCATAAGAGTTTGTTCTGTATAGATCTTTTTTTCTTCAAATTGCTGGTTTCTGAAGAAACTTCTTTTGTTCTGTGAATGTGGAAGAAACATGTATTGGTAAGATCAATCATCCCATTGAAAAGCACTTGCAAGAACACAAACATAGGTGTGTCTAAGCTAGCAGACCATGTATATATTAATGAACATATGTTCAATTGGGAAAATACAAAAATATTGGATTGAGAAAAAAAGGTACAAGGAAGAAAATTTAAAAAAGCTGCTCACATTACAGTGGCAGACAATCTTATAAGTTAACCTAGTATGACTACACATAATATATGGAAACCCCTAATCACCTTTCTCTTAGGAAAAATGGAATAATCAAGAAGAACCTCATAGATAAGTATATGAAATTGCTACTGACTGTTACCTTTGGCAGGATTGCACAGTTAGTTAGAGCATTACCTTAAAATTCAGTAATCAAGAATCTAAGGGTCCAGGTTTGATTCGCATACTAGTACTATCATTGGTCAGGCCAACAATACACGAAGAAGAGGGAGAATAATACCTCTTGAAATGTTGTACATAAACTAACTCATGTGCTATTACTAACAGTTGAATGTATTTGGAATATTTAAATAAAATTAATTTTTTCTAAAGACATTCAATATTCATATTAAATGATGAAAATAATCCAATATATAAATACAACTAAAACACCATCATCGCAAACCTTCAGGAAAACATTTCTCCACCTTATAATTCTTCAGCCATCAATACCATTGAAAATCTGATGATGGAACATCCAAATATTCTGTTAATGCTAATATTATTGCCATGCCCATGTTGACAAGTTGGAGGATGGAGTAGATTGAAGCCTATCTATTAAAGTTTGAAGATTTGCTAACTCAATACAAACCGGGCACTGATTATATATATATATATGTAGGAGATGATGATCTGGACCAACTTATGAGTGCTGGTTCAGCATGAAATATGTATATTGGAGATTATTTATCTGTTTCACATGTGTGTGGTCATGTGGATCGGTTGTGTAAGATATAGTATGAAGGAAACTTGAAAGTCTGTGTTTAAATCCACTATATTATATCTAAACTCCAATTCTGCCCATCCCTCATCTATATATTTAAATTGACAAGATCCTATACATGAGGGATCAGATTGACTTAAAATCAACATGTGCATAACAATAATATTAGCATTAACAAGGAATTTGGATGTTCCATCATCAGATTTTCAATGGTATCAATTACTGAAGGGTGGAATAGATTGGAGCCTGTCCATTAAAGTTTGAAGACTTGCTATTTTAATATAAACCAAGCACTGATTATGTGGTGGGAGATGATGATCTGGACCAACTGATGAGATCTAGTCCCATATGAAATATGTATATTGGAGATCATTTATTTTTTCAGGTATGTGGTCATTAGTATTGGTTATGTGAAATAGAGCAGATGGCTGTGTTCAAGTCCTCTATATTACATTCAAATGATTTGCAACTTGGGGATCAAATGATGTTCAATTCTTGGAAATGCCAATAATTGGCTGTGATCCATGGATATTTAGTTCTGGAATCTGTCATTCTTTCTTTACTGTAAATCATGCAGGGCACTGTATAAATTTTTTTAAAACTATATGTTCATTTGTAAGTTAAAGAAAGAAAAGGTACAATCTGGAAATAAGCACAGTGCTGTTTAATTTATCATATGAAATAAAAACATGCAATCAGTAAAATTTATCCAAGCGCCTGACTGGGTAACAAAAATTCAACTGGAAAAAGTCATTCAATACTTTTTTAATGAAAATTTATAAAGATAATAAAAGTCATGTTACATATAAAATTTTTTATAAACATTAATTTCAGATAACAAAGACAATTACATTTTTCAATAAGTATTGAAAAAAAATACTATTTGGCAATACTAGTAAAAAAAAAAATTATTAGTACTCTTTGAATGTCTGATATTTAGTGAAAATTGCATTGTATCTATAGTAACTGAAAGCCGATAAATTATACAAAAGTGAGTATAATATTATATAAATTGATTATATTAATTTCTATTATTAAAGTATAATATATTTGTTAAAAATTCATTGTTTTAGCAACATGTGATCAGCCTCCTGATGTACCAAATGCCTTTTATAACTTCATTTCAAGGTCAAAAAAGAGGAGAATTGCTATTTATCAGTGTCATCATGGTTTTATTTTAAATGGTGTAGCCAGAGTTGAATGTACTTTTGAAGGATTATGGCCAAATCTTCCTTCCTGTGATTGTAGGTGACATCTATTTCTAAATTAACAATATTATCATATTACAAACATAAAATTGGAAGCACATAATTTCCTATAATACATTTTTCATAATTTTCACATACTTTGTGAATTTTCACATTAGCTCTGTATCTATTAACCAAATTACTTCCTCTCAATAAAAATAGATTCTCTTCTTGCAATGTTTTTATTTTATCTAAATTAAATAGAAATTGTATTTAAGAATTTTAAAGAGAGCATTGATAAAGAGCATCATAGTAATATTATGTATAAAATTATTTGCCTTTGTGAAGTATAATATTGTCTCAGTGTTTACTGAAAAAAGAGATTTAAAGAATATCAATTGTATAAAAGAATTAAAGCACTTAAAGAATCTTTATATATTTGTACTTAAAGCAGTTAATATTTAATTTGGATCAAGACAAAAATTTCTCATGCAGAGAAGAATCACAAAAATATAATAAACTATTTTTATTAAGAGACAAATTAATAAAATTTGTGAAACATGAGCGTTAACATGTAAAATGTGTTTGGGAATTATTTGTATCTGATATTGTGTGTAGTAGTAATTAATAATGATTATATATGGCAGTAAGTGAAAGTGCTACTGCACTTTATTATTTTATGTTAATTTAACTTAAACTTATTGTAATCATACACTGGTTACAGTTTAAATTGATTTTACATACATTGGGTGATATGCCAATCCAAAATTAAATTATTACTATCAGAGTGATTTTTTAAATTTGATTTTGGCTAGCGATTTTATTGTAAATTGCCTGTAGTTAATTATAGTGATGACTTTAGTTTTTGGCATGTGATATATATTGTAACAGGCCGGTGGATTGCTTAGGAGAGAGAGGGGATGAATCTTACTATGGTTAGACATTGCATCTTTGGATAGGATGCAAATGATTATGTGATGAAATACGTAACCTATGATAGTATCTTCTTCCAATGGATTAGCTCTATATTTTTATTAACTTAGATGCAATTTGGGTTAGTTTCATCCAGTTCTTACCCCTTCCTGGCTCTGTTATACCACAATATTCAAACTCAGGGAGTAATTACTATAGACTCTTTTAACAGGGAACAAAATTGCATTGGTCAGTAATTATTGCATTTCTATATAGATGACGAGTGATTATCCAAACTCTAAATATTCTCTAATAACACCATACATGGAATAAGGTGTGCGTATACATATTCAAGACTATTATACTAATTGATGTGAATGCCTATTTGTGATAATACTTGTGATAATAATGATGATGAGCTATATAATAATTATGAACTAGAGACCAAATTAAAATAATAAATTCTGTAACATTTATTGAATGACAACAAAAAAAATAAAATAGTTTAACAACAATGAGTTATATAATCAGCTGTTCCAAGGATGAGCTTCTACCATATTGTTATTTAAAATAATGAAAATCCTTATTGCTAACCTATGGTAGAAATTCATGTATTTGTTACCAATTATTTACAAATGCATACATATAAAAAAAAATAATTTTGTAAGATTGTGAATCTGAATGGCTAAATCAACACTATTTACAGTCACATTTAAATGATTATCCTTACCCAGTTCATGTTGATAGCTTTTGAACTTCTTGGGATTCTTCCTTATCTATGAATACCTCAAATATTAATAGGAAAGAATGTCCACACAAGAATGTTAGTCAATTATACTGAAAAACGAAAAAGGAACACAACAAAATGTTAGTTAATGGATAACAACTAATAAAGAATTATGTTCTGTATTTAGTGTAGTACTTAATGTAAAATATTTTCAAAATTTTACCTCTTTTCATTCCTCCATGGGAGGACAGGCTGACCTAAATTTTATTTAATAATAATAAAAAAAGCTTAATTAAACCTTAACTGCTGCCCACCCTTCTTATTCTTAAAATGAACTTTTCTGAGATTTAGACACTTCTGCTTCCAAGTATAGAAACAAAAATAAATGAAAAAAATAACAATAATAAAAAACAAAAATCAAAATTTCCAATCAATTATGTTGGTTAAAGTCTGATGAGTTTGCTGGGAATGTTCTTCATTATTATCAGTCCATCCTTTTTAAGACTGATTTCCGTGTATAACAATAACATACTGCTCTTTTGGAAAATGGTATAATTATGTTTGGGATAATAGGACAATGCTCTTCTCCAGTGGATTTCTTTTGATTCATACGCAGGCATTTCTACAAAGATAGTAGATCCTTCCTTAGGCATTGTGGCAATATATAAGTGAAATCACGGTGCTTTCATGGCTCCAAAAATGATGTTCGCCCCTATGGCATCGTTACTTGAGCCAGAAAACATTGTACAGTGATCTACATCATATATAGATTTCATGTAATTCCAGTTTTGCATTAAATAGTGATATATATATAAGAATTATTTTGCTTCTTTTCCTCAGTTATTAATGATTATTTACTTTCTTTCTCCTTGTGCACGAATAGAGTTAATGTTTCTTAAAATAAAATTAAAAAAAATCATTTAGGTTTACTTATTAATTTTGAATTTAATTTCTGGTTTGGCTTTCTAATTACTTCAGTGCTATTCAAAATCTATTTCATTTTAAATATATATGTTCATTTTATTGCATTTGAAGTTTAAGTATGACAAGGTTGACTTTTATTTAGCAAAAGCATTATTTTGAAAAAGAAAAGATGAAGATTCGAACTATTTTTATATAATATTTAGTTTGGAAATGATATTAATTCATTCCCAAGTGTTGGTGTGTTGAATCTTGCATTTTCCTATACATTGATATGATTTCCTATTGTTGTAGATTTTATTTATAGAAATTGGGCTAAAACAATTATTTATTAAAGTTTTAATTTCATTTTTACAATTCGTCACCCAGTGACTGATTTGAGATTAGATCAATATTTTATGCATCTTGTCAAACAACTCTATTATTATAATTTGAGATTAGGTCATTAATTTATGCATTTTTATCAAACATCTCTATTATTTATCTGGTTTAGTTTATGATATACAAAACTAGTTTTTTTTAGTTTTGATGTTAGTCTACATATATCTTTGACTGAATTTTTTGGAGTGTTTAGTTTGAGTATTTATAATTTTATAATTTTGGTGTGGCATTAAGTGTTTTAATCACTAACAAATCAAATGTTTAACATGTACAATTTGGTAATGTGTGTTAATCTGAGATGGTATAACAAGGTTGTAAGCTACCCTTACATTATATATATATATAATGAAACTTAAATATATTCCAAATAACGGTAAACAATTTATAATATAATATAAATAAAAACTCATAGAGAAATATTTTCAATTATATTCATAATCATTATCAACTCAACTGTCAAAATAGAATCATCTATTACCAACCAGAAACACATGTCGATTTAAATATCCCACAGTTCATTAATCCTAACATTTGCTGATTGTCTATGTATTATCGTATTTTTATACCTACTAATAAAAACTGCCTATTTAATTTTTCTTTTTTCATTCTCTCTTGGCCTAAAATTTTTATCTTTTTTATATCAAAATCAAATTTAAAATTACAATTCCTATCATTTTGAAAGTTGAGTTATAATGATTATGAATAGAATCGAAAATATTTCTCTATGAGTTTTTATTTATATCATATTATAAATTATTTACCGTTATTTGGAATATATTTAAGTTTCGCTATTGTATTATTAATATTAGTGGACATTTTATTTATTTATATATATATATATACATTGTAACAAATGGGGGAGATACAGGGTTTGAATGACAATCTTTACCAAATAAAATAATTCTAATAATGATTTAGGTAATTTTTAATTAAGTAATGAGAGATTTAAAGTAAGAGATATAAAGTAATGTTAATATCCTAAAATATATAAGCAATTTTATATATTAACGAGCATGAGAATATAAAATCTCTGAGACATCATTGAGAGATCGGCCAGTTAGATCAGAAAAGATCAGTTATGATTATAATTAACCATACACTAGCATTGTCAATAAGTATAAGTAATACTCAAAATAAAGAAATAATCATTTATCATCATGAATGATCAATAATCAAATACATCAGCATATAAATCAAGAGTCAATCTGGTGACTGGATTGAACAATAAAAAATATAAATCAACAGTCAATCTGGTGACTGGATTGGAAATGAGTCTTCTGTAGACCAGTCCAACTATTTAGCCTTTGCCAACTTGGGCAATTATTTAAATGTAACTTGGATGCACCAACTAAGTGCTCACCCATTAGAGTACATAACCAGAAAAATCTAAATAATGCTGGGATACTAAAAACAGCTGATCAACATCAATGCTCTGGCCACTTAGTACCATTAATGTACTGGCCAACTATAAACTTATTTCTAATAGACTAAAGTAAATAAAATGTAGTGCATGTGATTTAAAGAATATAATCTTATGTGCCAACAGGATGATGATTAATTGATCTATACTGGATGCCCCTTAAGCACTAAGTACATCCCCATTTATATACTCATCCTGTGCTTGAATTTAGCTCAGAGAATATAAGCTCTATTACTGTTATGGTGATCAAGAAATGATTTATTACAATTTTAACAATTGAATTCAAGTTTATTAATAACAATATATATATATAAAATGATATTAAGGTCATTATGCTATGACTTTACAAGTAGATGCCTTCTGATTTTGATTAACATACAATAATAACAAAAATTATTACATTGTTATTTACATATATGTGATTTACAAAATTCAAGTTATTACATTATGATTTACATTTATGGTTTTACTAGGTTTACATAAAACCCATTCAGCATGCAGGCATGTGGACTTGGTATAAAATGAACATGTTTGAATTCATATTTAATAATAATAAAAAAAAATGATGAAATTTTACTTATATGTCCTTTTTGACACTCAATGATTTATATATATGCAAACAGAGTGCGGCACAATTTATGAATGGACATAATTGAATTACCATTTAATAAAAAAATATTAAATTTTACATGTCTATTTGATACTCATCTGTATATGCACAGACATGTGCAGTATAATTCCTAGACATATTTAAATCATTATACAATAAAAGATTAAAATTTTACATATATGCATGTGCATGTATATATGCATACTGTCGTTTACCTATTTTAACTTGTTACAGTAATATATTTTTCATAGTTAATTTTTTGGTTAAAATATATTAAATTCACACATACCCATGTATATTAATAAAATCAAATTGTATCTTTAATTATTACAGTTTCTTTTACTTCTTTTTAAAAAAGAAATAAAGTCAATTTTTTTTGACCACTGATAAAAGTTAAATCCTCCAGCAGATATAATACTTTTTGACAGATTACTCTAAAAAAGATATGCTTTTCATCAGGTTACTCTTAACTAATTATAGTTTTCTTTTTTTTTTAAAGGAAATAAAGTCAATTTTATGGCAGGTCACTTTTTGATTGTTGATTAATTTATTATCATATGCTTTTAAATTAATCTAAAAGATTTGCTTTTTTGATTTTAATTCAAACAAAATTATGCTTGCATTATTTAAAAAAAATAGATTTTAAAATAATATTTTTGCAATTTTTTTTTAATTCAAGGAAAAATTAGTTACTTGTTTTAAATTATATCACAATCCCATGTCACCATTAATCATATAGTTTTAAAATTTAAAAATATAGGTTTAAAAATGTTAAGGAATATTAAAATAACTTCTTTACAATATATATTTATATAATTGATTATGTCCCATTTAGATGTATGATGCAAATAAATTATTTTGTTTTTACTTTAAGTTATAAATTTATGTCATTTTAAGGATTTTAAACTAACTCACCAGCTATATATATATATTTATTTGTGCTTTTCTGCATATAAATACATCAGCATATGTATAATTACTTCTTGAGCAAATAGGTTTCTCTGGACAGCTTGGTTTTTAGTTCATCAAAATAGGCATAATCTAGATAATTGTCAGCATCAGGAAAGGTATTCAAAGAATTTGTGGGCTTGCCATGAGATCCCTTCTGTTTAGGGCTTGATGAGCTTCAGGTTACCAAACTATTTTCTCAGAACACTTTTGAGGCTATGCATTTCAACACAAGTCATTTTCCTCCATGTGAATTCATAGAACCAATAGACTGCTGCTGGTTTTCCTGCCTTGACTTCAACTACATCTATGGGAGTGCTGTATAAATTGGCCAGCCATCTCTCTAGCCCTCTAAAACCAATTGCTGCAAACTTTAACAAGCTACAACAAAATATTGTAACCAACTTTGTAGCTAGCGATGATCCAGCTGCTTCTCTAAAAATTATTAGCCAAACTTTTGCAACTGATCAATTTGGCCATTGCTCTCAAAATATTTAGAGCCAGAATGAACTGATATTTTTATCAGCCCTTTTATAAAATATTTGGAGGTGAAAAAAACACTTTAATTAAAAGCAAAGTTTTATTTATCTCGAATTTCTTTTGAAAACAAGTCTGAAATTTTTATCAAAGTGTGATATACATATTTTTATTTACAGAAATTTACCAATTAATTAAAATACTTCAAAAATACATAATAGAAATTTTTACAATTATTAAAAACATCCTTGTTTTTAAATTTTAAAATCAGAATAGCAATAATACAATATTAATATTTATTTTTAAATGTTTTAATTTGTAATAAAATTCTGTTTTAAATTCAGAGTTATTTAACCCTTTACAGTCATTATTATTCCAAGTGAAATGTAGAAAATATCTGCAAAAATTTATGTCTGTTTATTTCTACTTTTCCTTTCAACTTTATATATATATGCACACACACAATATGTTGCTGTGTGCCAAGTAACCCAACCAGTTATAATATATATATATATTATAACCAACAGACAATAATACTTAAATGCTGGAGAAAAGGTACCACAAGATTTTAATGTTCATCTCATGTTGAATTGGATGCCACCAAGTTCTTTCAGAATCTGGAAGATAATTTGAATTAGATTTAAATCCCAATTCTCTTGGAAATGGTCTCTTCTATTTTGGGTTTCTTTGATGTACTGACTGACTTTCTTAATTTCTTTATGGGAACCCTTAATAGTTAGTATTCATTGTCATCTTTGAGGTAACCATTGGAAATAAGCATGAAGCAGAAAGGGCTGATCTAACATATGAAATTGTTATCAAGAAAAGAATAGCTTACGAGCTAATTTTTAGAGCACAGTCATGCTTATAAATCTAAACTGGAAGATAAGATTAATACTGGAGTTTTTAGGATATATAAAAAATATACTAACCTGCAAAAAGTGGAAATATGAAAAGGGAAATAAAGCCACATGCTTCTGCTGTGGAAAAATAGATCATAGAGCAAAAAATTGCAAGTGGAAACAAAAAAAATGTTTTAAATGTGGAAGTAAGGGGCATTTGGAATGTGTTTATAAGAAGGTTGGGAATGGAAAGATCCCAAGAAAATCTCAGATGCAGAAAAATGGGGAGATAAACCCGTTAATGCTCTTGTTGTAAAAAACATGAAAGTTCAGGGATGACAACAATTCATGATGAAAATGCAAATTTATAGAAAAGAGATTAGAATAGAGATAGATAGTGGCTAAGGATATCAGTAATGTCCAAGATAGATTGGAGCATAGTAACAGCTCCTGACACTGATATTCAAATAGAAAAAATAGATGTTAAGGCTTAAGATCAGGACTGCACTGAAATTACTGGGATGAGTAAAATCACCAATTAGTTAGTGTAAGAAAATTATTAAATTACCACTGTATATTATAAAAGGGAAAATTAGCTCCATAATAAGAAGGGAATGATTCTACATGATATGAATTCAAGTTAGTATTGTTAAAAAAAATTTCCTTGAACAAGAAATTTAAAATACATATCTAAGATTTATTCAGTGACGAATTGGGTATAATATCAATGGGCCTGGAAGACATTGAGTTGAAAATGCATGTCTATTTGTGTATGAGAAAAATCCCATTCATGCAAAACCAAAGTTGAGTAGAAAATTCAGAGATTGGTAAAAAAGGGGGTATTAACATTGGTAAAACATCAGATTGGGCCATGCCTATAGTTGTAATAACAAAACCCAATGGTCAAATTCGAATATGTGGGAATTATAGGATGACAATAAATAAATATGTGCTAAGAGGCATCTCTGTCTAATGTAAGAGGTGTATTGGCCAGTCTGCAAAACGCATCACATTTCATGAAACTAGATCTAAATTCCACTTTTCATGAAATACTGATGATGAACAAGTCAGCGGAAAATATTAATTCTAACATCTCTTGTGGGATTATTTAAATGCAATTGGCTACCATTCAGTATTTCAGCGGGGCTGAACATGTTTCAAGTAAAAATTAATGTTTCTTTAGAGATTAGATGGTCTAATACTTTACTTTGATGACATACATATTATAACAGCATGCTTGGAAGAGATGTTTCATCAAAGACTGGGTAAAGTATGCAAAATTTGTAGAGATTCAGAGTCAAGTTAAATGTTCAGAAAAGCATGTGAAACATGAAGAAATTAGTATTTCCACGACATAAAAATCTCAGACAAGTCAACTATCGCCCAAGAAAATAAGAGCCATAGAATATGTGGCTAAACCCAGAAACATTAAAGGACTCTAGGTATTTCCTGAGTTTGATAAACTATTTCAAACCCTTTTTACAAAAAAAAGCTCATGTAGCAAAATCTTTGTATGAATTATTAAAAAAAACAGAACTGGCAGTGGCTAAAAAGCTTTGAGGAAGCTTTTACACAAATCAAAACTCTACTATCCTCAGAGAAATTACTGGTTCATTTTGATAATAATTTTGAAGTGTGGCAATGGACATTTCAGAATGGGGTGTGGGGGCAGTTTTGTGTTATTCATGTTACAATGCCAAATGGCCCTATGTATCAAGGACCCTTTCTAAAGCTGTGAAAAATTATAGACAGATTGACAAAGGGGTCTTGGCTATTATGTTCAACTTAAAGAAATTTCATGAATATACAAATAGTAACCACAAGTTGTTATTGAGAATATTAGTAAACAATAACCTAGCATTTAACCAATTGAGTAGACTTGTTGGGATAGAGAAACATATTGTCATCATGATAACCAGTTGTTATATAAAAAAGGGAAAGAAATTCCACATGCTGTTGCATTGTCTAGAAATCCAGACAAAGATGAAACATGGAGTAACAAAATAGAAATTAATTATATAGTTCTACAGTCAGAAAATACAGTAACAAAATGGACAAGGGCCAATAAAAGTTATCAGCTATTGATAGGCTGGATTAGAAATAGCTAGCCACCTATGAAACCACATTGCCTTGAAACTGCTTTTTTGGACAAATCATCACAAGTTATCAGTCAGCAAGGATTTTATTGTAATCGGTAATGGTAGTATTAGAGTGCAGAGGAAAAGTTCTAAGTCTATTGCATGAACTGCATCCAGGAGTTGTATACACCAATGCACTAGCTATTTAGTTTCATCAGGTTGCCAAAGATAACCATTGACACTGAGAAACACATTAAGAAATGCACAACTTGTCAGTCCAAAATGAATATGAAACAAGAAGTATTCACAGTGACCTAAAGCAATTAAACAATGTCAGAGACTTCACATGGTGCACTCAGGTCCAATCACTGGGAAAATACCTCTCATACTTTTAGATGCATACTGTAAATGAGTGAAGTATTGCATTGTGAAAATTATGAATGCTGAGGAAACTTCAAAATTTGAAGGCATTTTTTTCATGCCATGGATTACCAGAAATAATTGTTTCCGATAATGGCCCTGGGTTCACTGCTCAAGAAATGAAAGATTTTTTTCAAGTATAAAGACATCAAATACATCTGTACACCATTTTTTAGCCATTCAACAAATTAAAAAAGACTCGGAGAAAAATTAATAATATGAACATGCAACAAACTTTATCTTCACCTGAGTAGATAGGAAATTGTTTCAAAACTATCAATATTACATCCAAAAATGAACAAACATTTTTATTAGGAAACTATTGAAACAAACTATAATCTTTAAAATACAGAATGGAACATAATATCGGAGGCATGTGAATCATGTCTGCCAACATGTCATTGAAGACATACAGGTTTTAGGGCCACTGGTAACAGATAGAGAAGAAATTATCAAAACTTGGTAAAAGCAAAAAATAGTTGACAGTACCTGATAAAGTAATTCAAGAGAAATAACAGACTGAGAATGTAGTGAAGCTGATTCAATAATAGGAATGCAAAACAAGATATCTATAGCACCAACAGAAGAATATAGATCATCCATGCCCCAGTATCAAAGGCAAAAGCTGAAAAAATTACAAGAATATGTGTAAAACATAATAACCTGTTTTTTTGGAGTAAGAAGTTTTATTGAAATATATATATATATATTAATAAAATAAGTTATGAGAATTTAATTCACAGAAACGGAAAATAATAAATAAAATAAATAAGTAATAATTAGCTGGAATAAGATTATTTGAATTGCTGTAAGAAAAAATATTTAATTAAAATTTATTGCATAACAATAAATTATTATCAAAAGGAAAAATAAATTTCAGATAACAGAGGAAATTTAATTAGTGTGAATTAAAATATTAATTAAATTTACAGAGGCAAGATTAATTTGATAATATACCCATCAGTTGGATTTTTCCCAATGGGCTTAATTCAGAAAAACAAAAGGACAACAATTATAAAAACTGGAAAAAAAATGAACATGCTCTTTTTTATCATCTGTGAGGCAACTTTTGGAAACAAGCATAAAATATTGGAAGAAACTAACAGGGGACATCTTATTCCTAGGATCTCAGTTCCTGAAGGTCAATAAGCTGATTAGGACCATAACAGATCATCCCAATGTTATTATTATTTTAAGCACCTCAAGGACTTTCAGACTTAAAAGATGGTGATGGTAGTAAAGGTAAAAGTGCTGCCATTATTATTATTCTTAGTGAATGGACTTAGTAAGTGAAAGGACTTATTCCTAATTAATCCCAGTCAGATTAAATAATGTGTTTTAATTCATATATATATATATATTATAATGGTCGGGGAAGATTTGTGTCTTACTGTATCTGCTGTGCAAGGGCGCCACCAGACCATTCGAACTTGGAAAATTTATATAATAGGCAGATATGTACTGTTAAGATCTAATTTTTACATATATATTTTATTACGACCATCAGCCCTTGCCACTAGCTCAAGGAGACACAGAGATTTAATATAACTTTTTAAAATATATTTTAATAAAAAAAATTTCAATAAAATAAATAAATAAGTTACTGCCAGAAATAACACACACAAAAAGATTTATTGACGCATATATAAATATTTAAAAATTGAGGAATAAAGATGATCTTAGATTTGTTATTATTTTTATATTTAACATTTAAATTTTAGAAATTCACACAGATGGATTTTAATAAGTGTTTGTTTTATAATGTTGAGTATCGATGTGCTACACAGATTCGTTCGAAAAAGAAAATATTCTATAACCCTTATTTAATCCTAGGCCAAAAGTTCGCAGTCTAACGCCAATCTATCTTATACATCAATGTATTCAATGCAGCATGAATATGACAGCACAGTTCCATACTGTCAGGAATACACATCTGAACAGCATGGTTATAGAAGAAACTCTCTCATTCAGTACAGGAATGTTACATATGTCTGGTGAGAAGAACAATAAAATAAATCATTAGAAAACTCCATAGGAAGGGATTGTGGTCATTTTTTGCTGACTTACCATCCCATTCCATAGGCTAAAGAGGTGATCCAAGGAGCAGGGAATACGTCTGCTTCCGATGATCGATAAGAATGGGATTACTTTTCCCAAGTGCAGCATATAGGTGATCCTCCATGTAGCAGATCTTCATACTACATTTACTAATTACACCAATATATCCAATCCATTAACCCAATCTAACTGCGAAACAACTAACCCAAGCTTAACTCTCCCTTAAACTAACATAAACTTAATGAATGTATATAGCTGTCCACACCCAACAAATTTAAATACATTCAAATAATATAATTAATACAAAATTATTAAAGAAAGAAAAATGGAAATGATTATTAACTTAGCCAATTTATACATAAAATTAATTTAGAAATTTTCTTTAAGTCAGATATTGTAACAGTCTATAATGATAAAAGTTCATACTTTCCATGGTAGATTGCCTGGAGTCTGTTTTGTCCATTTTCATGATCTCTTTTGTAGACTGTTTGTCCTTTGAAATGGAGCGGCTACTTGCCATTCAGTTGGTCAAGAACCGTCATCTGGAGGCCTCAGCTGATTGTCCGGAAAGTCAGCCCCGCGACAACAATTATTTTGCCTTTTATACTTTCGTAACCTCTTATCAGCAATCCACCGGATCAATCTGCCACTAAATCCTTATGCACCATTTACGGTCCATGTTGTCTTCGTGATTCCATTGGTCATTCTGCTTCAGAGTGGGAAACAATTTTTAATTTTTAAACCTATATCTCCTATCTGACTTTTTTAATTGTATATGAGCTTCAAGGGCTAGTTTGCTTTTCGTTTAATTAAAAGAACAATCATTTCCATTTTGAGATTACGTAGGAATTAATTAATACCTGTTTCCATTTTCATTTATGCTACTTTTTTTATTTTTTATAAAAAAGTACATTCAAATACTTTTTTATTTTAAAAAGAAAAAATACTTTTAAAGTTTTCCATCTGTGCGATATATATACATTAAACAACCCTTTTTAATTTTAGCTTTTAGTTTTTAATAAATTTATTTATGAACTTGTTATTTTAATTACTGTTACAATATATATATATTGTACCGGGTTGGATCAATTAGGGAGATCCAACCTACTCTTCTCGCTGGGTTTATCTGTGTTCAAACCTAATTTATAATACATTTATCATCTTATACTATAAATATTAGATGAACGAACCAGCACGTTTGAGCAAAGTGGAGAATATTATTGATAGCAGAGCTGTCAACAATACCCATGATCAGATCGAGCTATGCAATGCATAGCACGATCACATTTCCAGATCGTGTGCCACCTCGACTGCTAGATTCAAAACCCTACTATCCAAACACTTTATTTGTTTAGGAGTCAACCCTGGGTGCCAGCTAGTCTAAGACTAACATGTTTGGACAGTAAGCCCATACTCCAGCGCTTGAAAAATCCCTTAACTAGCTCAGTCTATTTTTAATCAATAACAAATTATTGTTTCATAATAGTGGTGAAAAGAATTGATAAAAAGAATAAAAGGAATTGATAAAAGATTTGATGAAAAGAATTGACCAACAAATAAAGTTTTAGTTTAAAGACAATTTATTTTAATTAACATTAATTATACTAAAGTTACATATTTTGTAAATCTTATTTACTAACATAATACTGGTATTTTAAATATAATGATCACGCACATATTAATTCACACACTGACATACATAATAAAGCATTAAAGAATATAAACACATATATTTAGAACACAAATTAATAGTTCATTTTTATGTGCTATAGAGTTCTTAAATTTGACTCTTGAATTTTTATGAAGGCGATGGCTACTTTAGAGAAGAATGTAAGAAAAAAAATGTTATTTACGTAGGATTTTGAACGTGGCCTTACTGTTTGCTGCTTCTAATAAAATATTCTAACCGGTTAGATTTGAAGTTTTCCTGCGGAGATTTGATGATTATTAGTTGGTATTATGCATGGAGACAATTAGATATTGACGGAGATTCTTCAAGCTGTTGTGCAGACATTATTTTCACGGGCAGATTTTGCTGTTTACTGGACCCAGGCTGGAGAAAGCCGCGTTTCCCGTGGTTTTAACACTGCATTCTTGATTGATTCCTAATAAACTGAATTGACTGACTGACTGAACTCAACTTAGATGCAATTAACTCGACTGACTGTCCGATAAAAATTTGCTATTTATACATGATGCGTGTTTTCATTTTGATATCCTCCGGCAATATCTGTTGTCGAAATTCTTTAATAATCCTTAACTACATGTTTTTGATGATCGTTTAATTAGTAGTAGCCATGCAAATGTGTTGTTTTATATTTTTAATTAGTAGCCACCACTGTGTTTTTTAAATATAATTTTCATTTATGAAATATCCCACAAGGTGATATCTGATTGTTTTTGGGTTTATTTTTATTTGTTCATATAAATTGTTTTTGGTTGTATTTACTCATACACTGAGCATTAAAAATCTGCCATTTCTATTGTGCAGCAACAGCCACAATAAGAATTTACTCTACTTATTGAGATAGATAATATATGGGAATAATTTGAATTTTCAATAAATCCATTGACATCAAGATTTTCAAATAAAATTTTTGCCTAAAGAAGTTAATATAATTCCCTCCCCCCCCCAGTATTTTTCTTATATATATATATATATTTAGTGATATCTGACAACTTTCTTGTGATATTTTCACTCCAAAAGTTTTTGAATATAGTCACAATACTTTGGGACTTGTGATATTTTCTTGCAACATTATATAGATAATTACAAATAATAGCTACTCTCAGTTTCTCTCATTGATGGTTGAATGGTCAGCACAGCCACCTTACAAGCAGTTGTCCCGGGTTAGCAGGTTAGTTTCCCGGCCGATGCTATGATACATGAAAAAAAAAAATTTAAAAGAGGAAAGACTTTGTAGTTTATAAATGTTTGATTGGGTTTTATTATACATCATCAAAAATCTGCATATTAAATTGATTATTTACATACATGAAACCATTTTATTTAACCTTATTATTTCACAATGGTGTGATGTTCTCTTGAATTTTTTTTGATGATATGTCAGCCATTGTTGGATTGTTGTCATTTTTTTAATATATTTGCTGTGTGACTTTTCTTGCGTGTTAGCAATGATCATTATATTTTTAAGTTCATTCTATGATGAAGTAAGTATGTTACATTCTATAATTTTCCTTTAGACATATTCTATGTATTTTCAATAATTTTATGAATCTTATAGAAAGTTGACTCAAAAGTAAATAAATTTTTTTATTAAGAGAGTGACATTTGTATGGCAGCAGCTGCTTGTATTATCATATAGAAAATAAAAAGAGAAGTGATAGAGGATCTTTCTCATACTCTCAGGCACATTGCATGTGTCTGTAGTACATGGCTAGTTTTGATAATAATTGACAATCTAATAAATCACTTTGTGACAACTCTTATTATTACAAATATTTATTTGCTTCTTGATTGTTTTATGAGAGTTCATTAGTTCTACTACTAATTGCTTTTTGTCTTTACTATTGGGTGTTTATTGGTTAAAATTGTACTGTTGACCATAACTAATAGCAACATTGTCAACTTAGAGGTATATCCTTATTCACTTTACATTTTGGAATCCAACAGTATATTTACCTATGTCTGCGTGTACATTAAAAATGCAGTATACTAAGTGTTATGAGAAATAATAATTTTGTTTTTTCTATTGACCTGAAAATACTCTTTTATTAAATGCTCTGTATTATATTGTACATGCTAATTGTGAAATCAATTACTTTGGATTAGTAATTTGTCTAATTATATGTGTACTATTTAATGTATTTCATTCTGCTTAAATTCCATGTGATTTTGTTATTCATTAAGATGTCCTTTTTGCAAATTCTTTTTTACAATAATTATATACATATATATAAATATGTCAGTAAATACATTTATAAAATGAATATATATGCTGTGTACAGCCACTCACTCGGCTTAAGAATCAGGTAAAATAGACAAGCAGAAAACAAAATGATTAGACAAAATAGTTTAATTAGAATTATTAGTCGAATAGTTAATATTACATATATAAACTAGAATACAGTTATCTTTAACTTACGATCGCTGGCCATGAAGGCATGCGAAAAAACAGCCTGCAAAGTTCCTAGGTCCACTTTTTCACCTTCAGTGGTGGAGTTCACTGGGTTTTTTCCATTGCTAAATTTAAACCTCTTGACTTTTATGTGCAATAAATAAGTTCCCTGCTGCAATTGCGCCGTAGTTGTTTTTTTGTTCCCTTTTTTTTTTGTTAAGGAATGTTGTAGAAACCAATTAATTCTGGGCTATTGTCTATTTTTAGAAATCAGCACTTTTAATCTAGTTGCATTAATTAGTTTCTAATCTGGAGCCCTTATCTTTAATACAACTGATCAGTAGCATTCCAAAATTTCAATTACAAAATTCCTTTCTTATTGTCTATTTCATTTAATAAAACTTATTAAAACTTTTTAATTATTACATATGTATATAGCAATATATAACTCTTAAATTTGTAGAAAACCATGTGCAAGTTTGTACATTTTATGTAATTCTAAATTGATTCAAAAGTATTTTGTTTAATGCTATTTTTTTGCACATTTCTTTTTTTTGTAATAACTTTATTTCCTCATTCTGTATCTCGCGTCACCGCTATGAATATGAGGCAAATCGCCTCGAAAGCGCTTGGCGTATAATAATTGGTTTGAATAGTTATAGCTTCTCTATCAAGCGCTTCACATGGTTATTAATTTGTATTTTAAATAACTTTATTTATTTTTTTTGTAGATAAATAAACTTTTAAATTAAACATATATATGTGTAAAGTAAACCATTGTAATTCAGTACTTTTTATGTAATACTGAATTGATAGAAAAGTTATTGTCTTATGATTTTTATTATGAGGTTACAGAGAAACATTCAAAAATAATTTTAATTTATTGAGATATAATTATAATCACTGCATTTGCATTTTTTACTTACACTATTTCAGTGTCATGTGGACCAGCTATTGACATACCAAATTCCTCTCACAGTTTTTCTATTCCGATTGGAACAAATGGACTTGTTACATATAAATGTGATCCTGGATTTGTGATGGAAGGAATGGAAAAGGTTTATTGTACTTCAAATAAAACATGGTCAGATTTACCTACATGTACATGTAAGTACTTCCAACTTTTATATCTAGTTTTTAATATGGATATATTAGTTTGTTTTTATTAATTCAGTAAAAGTAATTTGAAAGAATTTATTACTTTTCCTAAGAAAATTCTTTAACTGAAAAAAAAAATGTTTTAAAACACAACATATTATTATTGTTTTCTAATATTACTTTTATATTGAGAGTGCTAATAGTTTTCTTGAATGATTTAGTGATGTGTGGTGAACCACCTGAAATACAAAATGCAAATTTTAGTTTCACAATATCTAATGGAATAGCAGAATATCATTGCAGTGAAGGTTATAAGATAAGTGGATCTTCAAAAATTTTTTGCTCTTCTAAACGAATTTGGACAAAAGTACCATCATGCATCAGTAAGTGTATTTTTTTTCATTATTTCTTAGTTTTATTCAATTAATAAAAGTAATCATTTTATAACAATGGAAGACTAATAATCATTGATCAATAGTTCTTCCTAGAGTAAAGGACAATTTAATACTGTATATATTAAATGAAAGATGAATTGTGGTTATAGATTTTATTTATGTGTGTTTTTGACTTATCTATGTACTACATATTTATTTTATAACAAATAATATAAATCTATAATATCTTAAATTATTCTTATATTTAATTCTTTTATTTGACACATGCACAAAGATAGATAGATAGAAAGAGCGAGGAAAGAAGACATAGAGAGAGGGAAGACAGAGAGAGGGAGCAAGAGCGATCACTATGTTCATCTATGAACAAATACAGTATAAATGGCAATTGTATTTTTTAATTAGTGATGATCATTTTTTAAAATTTTTTGTAATGACTTTTTTAATAGTGACTTCAGAATTATTGAAGTATTTAACAAAATGGTATGTTTTTCTTCTTTTGTAATTTAGTGTTATGTGATTCACCACCTCATGTTCCAAATTCACTCATTACATTTGCAAATGGAACTGTAGCTTTTTACCAATGTGTAAATAGCTTTAAATTATTTGGATCATCTGAAGTATTTTGTATGTTTCCTGGAAAATGGTCAGAACTACCATCTTGTAAATGTAAGACTTTTTGATTTTTCCAGATGATGTTATATTTCACATTTTTTTTAAAATAAAGATTTATATTAAATTAATGACTTAGAAGTTGCAGCATAATTTTATGATAAATGTTCCACATAAAACTTAATTCAATCTAAGTATTAACTATTTTTTTATTTATAGTACACACAACTTTTTTCTGTTTCTTTAGCTGTGAAATGTGGACCTCCACCCGAAGTAAAAAATGCAATTTTGAATTATTCTGTTGCAAATGAATTTGCATTGTATCAGTGCAAAGAAGGATTTACTTTGAATGGATCAGCAAAAGCACTTTGCACTTCCAAAGGATTATGGAAGAATCTTCCAAATTGTATCTGTAAATTGATCACCAGTTTCTAATTTTTTTTGCTTTTTTTTTATCTATTGAACCATAACCTTTTTCTCTTTATGTATTTTTTAATGTGTTTTTAATTGTGTGATTTACCTGGAAATTTTTTTCCAGACAATGAAATTGTGATTCATATTTCTTATATCAAATTTTTTTTTTTTTTTTTCAGCAAAATGTGGCTCTGCGCCATATGTTCCAAAGGCAGCTATCATTTTGTCATTTTTAAATGTGACCTACGGAATGGCTACTTATCAATGTGATGATGGTTTTACATTAGAAGGAAATTCTAATGTTTATTGTACTTCACCTGGCAGTTGGACATCATTACCTTCATGTATCAGCAAAGGTATGCTATGAATCAAATGCTTTATGAATGTCAATATTGGATTTAGCTTTTTTGTAATGAGTTTGTCAAATATGACATAGGAATTTTCTTAATATTTACCAAAATGGTATGTTTTGTTTTTATTTTGAAATTTAGCATTATGTGGTCCTCCATCTCATGTGGAAAATTCACTCATTACATTTTCAAATGGAACTGTAGCTTTTTATCAGTGTGAAGATACCTTTAAATTATTTGGACCATCTGAAGTTTTTTGTATGTTTCCTGGAAAATGGTCAGAACTACCATCTTGTAAATGTAAGATTTTTTGATTTTTCCAAGTGATGTTATATTTCACATTTTTTTAAAAAGAAGAATTTATATTAAATTAATGACTTAGATGTTGCAGCATAGTTTTATGATAAATTTTCAATATAAAACTTATTTGAATCTAAGTATTAATTATCTTTTATATATAGTAAAGATAGTTTTTTTCTGTTTCATTTAGCTGTGAAATGTGGACCTCCACCCGAAGTAAAAAATGCAATTTTGAACTACTCTGTGGCAGATGAAATCGCGTTTTATCAATGCAAAGAAGGATTTACAATAAATGGATCAGCAAAGGTACTTTGTACTTCAGAACAGTTATGGCAGGATCTTCCAAATTGTATCTGTAAGTTCATCACCACTTTCTAATTTTATGTTGTTGAAAAATTATTGAAATTTAAAAATTTTTTTTTACAGTTTAAAGTTATAGTTTTATAAGTGTTTTTTATATATCTGATTTTTAATTGTTGAATCAAAAAGTTTTTTTTTCACATAGTATTTAATACAGCTTTAGTTACAATATTTAGAGTCTATATGAGTGAGTCTGAAAAGCATCTAAAAATCGAATTGAGCTGTGCCTTTACTATACTTCAAAATTTGTTTTCAAGCAAAAAATTGTGATTCGTATGCTTTATATCATATATTTTTTATATTTTTCAGTAAAATGTGGCTTTTTGCCTGATGTTGCAAATGGGTTTGTCAGTTCATCATTTTTGAATGACACATACGGAATGGCTACTTATCATTGTGATGATGGTTTTACATTAGAAGGAAATTCTAATGTTTATTGTACTTCACCTGGCAGTTGGACGTCATTACCTTCATGTATCAGCAAAGGTATGCTATGAATTGAATGCTTTATCAATGTCAATATTGGATTTAGCTTTTTTGTAATGAGTTTGTCAAATACGACATAGGAATTTTCTTAGTATTTACCAAAATGGTATGTTTTGTTTTTATTTTGAAATTTAGTATTATGTGATCCTCCACCTCATGTGGAAAATTCACTCATTACATTTTCAAATGGAACTGTAGCTCTTTATCAGTGTGAAGATACCTTTAAATTATTTGGACCATCTGAAGTATTTTGTATGTTTCCTGGAAAATGGTCAGAACTACCATCTTGTAAATGTAAGATTTTTTGATTTTTCCAAGTGATGTTATATTTCACATTTTTTTAAAAAGAAGAATTTATATTAAATTAATGACTTAGATGTTGCAGCATAGTTTTATGATAAATTTTCAATATAAAACTTATTTGAATCTAAGTATTAATTATCTTTTATTTATAGTAAAGATAGTTTTTTTCTGTTTCATTTAGCTGTGAAATGTGGACCTCCACCCGAAGTAAAAAATGCAATTTTGAACTACTCTGTGGCAGATGAAATTGCGTTTTATCAATGCAAAGAAGGATTTACCATAAATGGATCAGCAAAGGCACTTTGTACTTCAGAACTGTTATGGAAGGATCTTCCAAATTGTATCTGTAAGTTCATCACCACTTTCTAATTTTATGTTGTTGAAAAATTATTGAAATTTAAAAATTTTATTTACAGTTTAAAGTTATAGTTTTGTAAGTGTTTTTTATATATCTGATTTTTAGTAGTTGAATCAAAAAGTTGTTTTTTTTTCACATAGTATTTAATACGGCTTTAGTTAAAATATTTAGAGTCTATATGAGTGAGTCTGAAAAGCATCTAAAATCGAATTGAGCTGTGCCTTTACTATACTTCAAAATTTGTTTTCAAACAAAAAATTGTGATTCGTATGCTTTACATCAAATATTTTTTATATTTTTCAGTAAAATGTGGCGTTTTGCCTGATGTTGCAAATGGATTTGTCATTTCATCACTTTTGAATGACACATACGGAAAGGGCTATCAATGTGATGATGGTTTTACATTAAAAGGAAATTCTAATGTTTATTGTACTTCACCTGGCAGTTGGACATCATTACCTTCATGTATCAGCAAAGGTATGCTATGAATTGAATGCTTTATGAATGTCAATATTGGATTTAGCTTTTTTGTAATGAGTTTTTCAAATATGATATAGGAATTTTCTTAGTATTTACCAAAATGGTATGTTTTGTTTTTATTTTGAAATTTAGCATTATGTGATCCTCCACCTCATGTGGAAAATTCACTCATTACATTTTCAAATGGAACTGTAGCTCTTTATCAGTGTGAAGATACCTTTAAATTATTTGGACCATCTGAAGTATTTTGTATGTTTCCTGCAAAATGGTCAGAACTACCATCTTGTAAATGTAAGATTTTTTGATTTTTCCAAGTGATGTTATATTTCACATTTTTTTTAAAATAAAGATTTATATTAAATTAATGACTTAGATGTTGCAGCATAGTTTTATGATAAATTTTCAATATAAAACTTATTTGAGTCTAAGTATTAATTATCTTTTATTCATAGTAAAGATAGTTTTTTTCTGTTTCATTTAGCTGTGAAATGTGGACCTCCACCCGAAGTAAAAAATGCAATTTTGAACTACTCTGTGGCAGATGAAATCGCGTTTTATCAATGCAAAGAAGGATTTACAATAAATGGATCAGCAAAGGTACTTTGTACTTCAGAACAGTTATGGCAGGATCTTCCAAATTGTATCTGTAAGTTCATCACCACTTTCTAATTTTATGTTGTTGAAAAATTATTGAAATTTAAAAATTTTTTTTTACAGTTTAAAGTTATAGTTTTATAAGTGTTTTTTATATATCTGATTTTTAATTGTTGAATCAAAAAGTTTTTTTTTCACATAGTATTTAATACGGCTTTAGTTACAATATTTAGAGTCTATATGAGTGAGTCTGAAAAGCATCTAAAAATCGAATTGAGCTGTGCCTTTACTATACTTCAAAATTTGTTTTCAAGCAAAAAATTGTGATTCGTATGCTTTATATCATATATTTTTTATATTTTTCAGTAAAATGTGGCTTTTTGCCTGATGTTGCAAATGCGTTTGTCAGTTCATCATTTTTGAATGACACATACGGAATGGCTACTTATCAATGTGATGATGGTTTTACATTAGAAGGAAATTCTAATGTTTATTGTACTTCACCTGGCAGTTGGACGTCATTACCTTCATGTATCAGCAAAGGTATGCTATGAATTGAATGCTTTATCAATGTCAATATTGGATTTAGCTTTTTTGTAATGAGTTTGTCAAATACGACATAGGAATTTTCTTAGTATTTACCAAAATGGTATGTTTTGTTTTTATTTTGAAATTTAGTATTATGTGATCCTCCACCTCATGTGGAAAATTCACTCATTACATTTTCAAATGGAACTGTAGCTCTTTATCAGTGTGAAGATACCTTTAAATTATTTGGACCATCTGAAGTATTTTGTATGTTTCCTGGAAAATGGTCAGAACTACCATCTTGTAAATGTAAGATTTTTTGATTTTTCCAAGTGATGTTATATTTCACATTTTTTTAAAAAGAAGAATTTATATTAAATTAATGACTTAGATGTTGCAGCATAGTTTTATGATAAATTTTCAATATAAAACTTATTTGAATCTAAGTATTAATTATCTTTTATTTATAGTAAAGATAGTTTTTTTCTGTTTCATTTAGCTGTGAAATGTGGACCTCCACCCGAAGTAAAAAATGCAATTTTGAACTACTCTGTGGCAGATGAAATTGCGTTTTATCAATGCAAAGAAGGATTTACCATAAATGGATCAGCAAAGGCACTTTGTACTTCAGAACTGTTATGGAAGGATCTTCCAAATTGTATCTGTAAGTTCGTCACCACTTTCTAATTTTATGTTGTTGAAAAATTATTGAAATTTAAAAATTTTATTTACAGTTTAAAGTTATAGTTTTGTAAGTGTTTTTTATATATCTGATTTTTAGTAGTTGAATCAAAAAGTTTTTTTTTTTTCACATAGTATTTAATACGGCTTTAGTTAAAATATTTAGAGTCTATATGAGTGAGTCTGAAAAGCATCTAAAAATCGAATTGAGCTGTGCCTTTACTATACTTCAAAATTTGTTTTCAAGCAAAAAATTGTGATTCGTATGCTTTACATCAAATATTTTTTATATTTTTCAGTAAAATGTGGCGTTTTGCCTGATGTTGCAAATGGGTTTGTCATTTCATCACTTTTGAATGACACATACGGAATGGCTACTTATCAATGTGATGATGGTTTTACATTAAAAGGAAATTCTAATGTTTATTGTACTTCACCTGGCAGTTGGACATCATTACCTTCATGTATCAGCAAAGGTATGCTATGAATTGAATGCTTTATGAATGTCAATATTGGATTTAGCTTTTTTGTAATGAGTTTTTCAAATATGATATAGGAATTTTCTTAATATTTACCAAAATGGTATGTTTTGTTTTTATTTTGAAATTTAGCATTATGTGATCCTCCACCTTATGTGGAAAATTCACTCATTACATTTTCAAATGGAACTGTAGCTCTTTATCAGTGTGAAGATACCTTTAAATTATTTGGACCATCTGAAGTTTTTTGTATGTTTCCTGCAAAATGGTCAGAACTACCATCTTGTAAATGTAAGATTTTTTGATTTTTCCAAGTGATGTTATATTTCACATTTTTTTTTAAAATAAAGATTTATATTAAATTAATGACTTAGAAGTTGCAGCATAATTTTATGATAAATGTTCAACATAAAACTTAATTCAATCTAAGTATTAACTATCTTTTATTTATAGTAAAGATAGTTTTTTTCTGTTTCATTTAGCTGTGAAATGTGGACCTCCACCCGAAGTAAAAAATTCAATTTGGAACTACTCTGTGGCAGATGAAATCGCATTTTATCAATGCAAAGATGGATTTACCATAAATGGATCAGCAAAGGTACTTTGTACTTCAGAACTGTTATGGAAGGATCTTCCAAATTGTATCTGTAAGTTCGTCACCACTTTCTAATTTTATGTTGTTGAAAAATTATTGAAATTTAAAAATTTTATTTACAGTTTAAAGTTATAGTTTTATAAGTGTTTTTTATATATCTGATTTTTAGTTGTTGAATCAAGAAGTTTTTTTTTTCACATAGTGTTTAATACGGCTTTAGTTACAATATTTAGAGTCTATATGAATGCGTCTGAAAAGCATCTAAAAATCGAATAGCTGTGCCTTTACTATACTTCAAAATTTGTTTTCAAGCAAAAAATTGTGATTCATATGCCTTACATCAAATACTTTTTATATTTTTCAATAAAATGTGGCGTTTTGCCAAATGTTGCAAATGGGTTTGTCATTTCATCATTTTTGAATGACACATACGGAATAGTTACATATCAGTGTGACAATAGTTTAACATTAGAAGGAAATTCTAATGTTTGTTGTATTTGACCTGGGAGTTGGACATCGTTACCTTCATGTATCAACAAACGTATGCTATGAATCCAATGCACTATGAATGTGAATATTGTTTTTTGTTTTGTTATGATGTTTTTTAAAAAATTTTTGCAATGAGTTTTTTAATTATGACTACGAATTATTGTAGCCTTTAATAAAATTGAATATGTCCTATGTTTTGTTATTTAGCATTTTGTGATTTACCACTTCATGTTGAACATTCTTCACTCATTGCTTTTGCAAATGGAACTGTAGCTTTTTACCAAGGTGTAGATAGCTTTAAATTATTTGGACCATCTGAAGTTTTTTGTATATTTTCTGGACAATGGTCAGAATTACCATCTTGTAAATGTAATATTTTTTGATTTTTACAAGATATGTTATATTTCATATTTTTTGTTAAAGAACTATATCACATTAATGACTTAGAAGTCACAATATAATTCTATGATAGATTTATAAATCTTGTTCCAATATATAGATATATATTAACTGTTTATTGGGTATAGTATAGTCAAGTTTGTTCGGTTTGTTTAGTGGTGAAATGTGGACCTCCACTTGATGTAGCAAATGCAGTTTTGAATTCCTCTATAGGAGATGAAATCGCATTTTATCAGTGCAAAGAAGGATTTACTTTGAATGGATCAGCAAAGGTATTGTGCACTTCTGAAGGATTGTGGAAGAATCTTCCAAATTGTATCTGTAAGTTGATCACCAATTTTTAATTTGTTTTTTTCCTTTCTTTAACCTTTTTCTCTTTACATATTTTAAAAGTGTTTTTAGTTATAGTATGTAGAGTTTATGTGTATGTGCTGAAAAGGCTCTAAAACTCCAATCCAGCTGTGCCATTATTATACTTGGAAATTTTTTTCAGGTAATTAAATTATCATTCATATTCCTTATGACAAATATTTTTTGTTTTGTTTTTAAGCAACATGTGGCTTTGTGCCATATATTCCAAAGGCATCTATTATTTCGTCATTTTTAAATGTGACCTATGGAATGGCTACTTATCAGTGTGATGATGGTTTCACATTGGATGGAAATTCTAATGTGTATTGTACTTCACCTGGAAATTGGACGTCATTACCTTCATGTATTGGCAAAGGTATGCTATGAATCGAATGCATTATGGATGTCAATTTTGTATTTAGCTTAGTGATGATATTTATTTAAATTCTTTTGTATGGAGTTTGTCAATTATGATATAGGCATTATCTTAGTATTACCAAAATGGCATATTTTTTTTATTTTGGTGTTTAGCATTATGTGACTCTCCACCTCGTGTGGAAAATTCCCTCATTACACTTGCAAATGGAACTGTAGCTCTTTACCAGTGTAAAGATGGCTTTAAAATATTTGGGCCATCCGAAGTTTTTTGTATGGTTCCTGGACAATGGTCAGAACTACCTTTTTGTAAATGTAAGATTTTTCCAAGATATGTTATATTTCACTTTTTTCTCAAAGAATTATATTAAATTAATCACATAGAAGTTACAATATACTTCTATGATAGATTATCAATATAAATCTTGTTGCAATTTAAATATTAACTATCTTTATGTATAGTATAGACAATTTTCTTCTGTTTGTTTAGCTGTGAAATGTGGATCTCCACTTCAAGTAGAAAATGCAATTTTGAATTACTCTATAGGAGAGGAAATCGCATTTTATCAGTGCAAAGAAGGATTTACATTGAATGGATCAGCAAAAATACTTTGCACTTCTGAAGGATTGTGGAAGAATCCTCCAAATTGTATCTGTAAGTTCATCACTTGTTTTAAATTTTTTTATTTTTTTTTTATCTGTTGAACCATAATCTTTCTATCTTTACATATTTTTAATGTGTTTTTGTTATAATATGTAGTGTTTATGTGCTTGCACTGAAAAGGCTGTAAAAGTGCAATCCAGCTGTGCCATTAGTATACTTGGAAATTTTTTTCCAGGTAATTGAATCGTCCGTCATTCATATTCTTTACATCAAATATTTTTTTTTGTTTTTCAGCAAAATGTGAATCTGTGCCATATATTCCAAAGGCATCAATCATTTCATCATTTTTAAATGTGACCTATGGAACGGCTACTTATCAGTGTGATGATGGTTTTACATTAGAAGGACATTCTAATGTTTATTGTATTTCACCTGGCAGTTGGACATCATTACCTTCATGTATCGGCAAAGGTATGCTATGAATCGAATATATTATGGATGTCAATATTGTATTTAGCTTAGTAATGATATTTCTTTAAATTCTTTTGTAAGGAATTTGTTAATTATCACATAAGCATTATCTTAATATTTATCAAAATGTCATGTTTTTTTTAATTTTGGAATTTAGCTTTATGTGATTCACCACCTTTTGTGGAAAATTCAGTCATTGCATTTGCAAATGGAACTGTAGCTCTTTATCAGTGTGACGATGCCTTTAAATTATTTGGACCATCTGAAGTTTTTTGTATGTTCCCTGACCAATGGTCAGAACTACCATCTTGTAAATGTAAGATTTTCTGATTTTTACAACATGTTATATTTCACTTTTTTTTTTAAAGAATTATATCAAATTAATGACTTAGAATTTGCAATATTCTTCTATTATAGATTTTCAACATAAATCTTGTTGCAATCTAAATATTAACTATCATTTAGGTATAGTATAGATAACTTTTTTCTGTTTCTTTAGCTGTGAAATGTGGACCTCCAGTTGAAGTCGCAAATGCATATTTGAATTATTCTATAAGAGACAAAATAGCATTTTATCAGTGCAAAGAAGGATTTACTTTGAACGGATCAGCAAAGGTACTTTGCTCTTCTGAAGGTTTGTGGAAGAATCTTCCAAATTGTATCTGTAAGTTGATCACCAGTTTCTAATTTTTTTTGTGTGTTCTTTATCTGTTGAACCGTAATCTTTTTTTTTTATTGTTAATAAATTAGTTAAAATTTCCTTTACAGTTGAAAGTTATATTCTTATAAGTGTTTTCTACATATCTTTTCTTTATTTGTTTCAAAAGTTTTCTATTTGATATATTTTTAATTTTTTTTTTTAGTTATTATATGTAGGACTCATGTGAATGCAGCTGAAAAGCGTCTAAAAATTCAATCCATCTATGCCATTTTTATATTTGGAAATTTATTTTTTCAAGCAATTAAATTTTGATTCATATTGTTTACATCAAATATTTTTTTTGTTTTTCAGTAAAATGTGACTCTCTGCCTTTTGTTTCAAAGGCATCTGTCATTTCGTCATTTTTAAATGAAACCCATGGAATGGCTATATATCAGTGTGATGATGGTTTTATATTACACGGAAATTCTAATGTTTTTTGTACTTCAACTGGGAATTGGACATTATTACCTTCATGTATCAGCAAAGGTATGCTATGAATCCAATGCACTATGGATGGGTGTGTACAACTTTAACTTTTCTTTTAATTGAAAGTTTTAAAGTCTTTATATTTTCAATCATCAATTGAAGTGTAATGTTTATCCAAACAAATAAATGTCTGTTTAGTTATTTTAATTTACAAAAATATGATTAGATAATATTTATGTTAAAAAAAGTAATTTGTGTAATATTGTAATTTATATTAATTCTAAATTTTTTAAAATAATGTTATATTTAAATTATATGGATTTTTCATTGTGTATATACATATACAGACTATTGCAAATAATATATGGAATATTCTAAATTATAGTGTCTGAAAGCTAATGTTTAAGCTGTATTTTATGAGTACATTATTTTACTGACTAATTAATGTTTCTCATATATAATTTGTAATAGGCTTTTATCTCACAATTTTATCTATCTACTATTTATTTTCTTTATTTTTTTTGGAAAAAAACTGGATGAAATTAAATGCACTGATATTTTACAATGATTTTTTAAAAAAAAAGACAATTGCTAACAAAATCCCATGATGAAATGGTTTTATTTAAAATTGTCATAATGTGAAATAATATCTACTGTTATTTAAAAGGCTTTAGGAAGGTGTGGCCATCCTTCTAATATTTCAAATGGTTTTTATAACTTTTTTTTATTGCTAAGACAATAATGGAGTTGCTGTTTATCACTGTCATGATGATTTTTCATTAAATAGATTAGCTAGAGTTGAATGTATTTATGAAGGATTATGGGTAAATCTTTCTTCATGTCATCATAAGTGATATATTCTCATCAAATAATTTTTAAGTTAAAAACAAATTTGTCTTATTTTTGAATTTCTATATTTTTTTGTGTATATTTCTTTTATATATAGTCAATAGTAATAGTAAACGAGTACACATATCAATGCTCAATACCTGTTTTCAAAATTTTTAAATCTTCAATAACAATTGCTAAATATTTTCACAAATTTAGATATATATTGAATACTTCTATTTTATTATAGACCCTTCAGTTACATAAATAAAGACTTGTACATTAAATTTCAGTTTATTGGTTTGAAGATTTGTTACTATGAATGGAACAGCTATTCTTGTTTTTTTTTAAATCAATGATTTATTGTAAACTATGTTTACAAATTATAGGACAATTCTATTAATTCTTAGCTTACCAGGATAGTTTAGTTGCCTATAATTAGTTCTTGTGCTATCAGTGTGGGGGTTTCTTGGTCCCTCATTTGTTATTGTTCCTAAATTTACCAGTTCTCATGTAGTTTCAAATGTTATTTGGGGTGCAATACGCTGGTCTCTGTTCATCAGGATCTCAAGTTTGCTGAGTAGGGTTTGTTGAGGTTCTGTATTATGTGGGTTGAAGAGCATTTCTTATCTTGTGAGCCAGAGGTTGTACATCAAAAAGACTGCACTTCTTATTACTACAAACTCTCGCACTGCAATTCTATGTTTAAGTGCTACTATTAAAGATTGATTAGAAGTATATCTGTTGGATGAGCACTCTGAATCCCTGTAATGCCATGCATAGGTTAAATTTGTAGGTGGTTGTATCCTCCTCCCTGTGACACAGCTGACATATCAGGTCTAAGGAAGTGTATCCTCTGCACGTATTAAAAAAATAACTCATGTGAAGAGCATCCAAATTTAACTTAATCAGGAAATCAAAAAACTTCGGCTCCAGGTTCCAGCGTCTAATTTTTTTAATAAGCCTGTAGTTAGTGATATTAAGGCAGGTTGCATTTGGTGTGGTTAGGTCATTACTAAGCTAATATGCCTCCCAGTAGGTAATTTTGTTATAATCTAGTTGGAACGGAGGTGGAGTTATTTTAGCAATGTCATTTATGATATCTGCCAGCCAGGTCTGGTGGGGTGTTTGTTGGGATGACTGGTTTGAAAGGGAATGCATCTGGGAAGAAGGAGCATAGTTTTTTAAAAAGGTTATAGGAGCACTGGGGCCAAAGGGTTGGAAGAGAGTGAAGGGAAAACCAATTCCATTTGGCATGCCTCTGTATTTTCCTCAGGCTAATGGCCACAATCTTACCCTTCCATAGTTGCCGTGTACATAAGGAGTTTGTTTTATTTATGAATTTATTAGTGAATTTTATAAATGGCATGAAGTAGGCTATCCTCAGGCACACCAGCATGTTCATCAATGCTGTCTACCCATAAAGTGAGGTATATACTTTAGCTAGAGATTTTGTGATTTTTTGATAGATTCTAGTACGGTGTCCTGTATATTCTTCCTCATAGCCAGTGGGGATAGACTGATCGGAAGTCTCAGAAACTTCTGTGGTTTCACAGTGAAAGAAACTTTTGACTCTGAGGTGAATCTTGTTAATATCTGCATTAGTTTCGGTATAATTCTCCTCTCTGGCAGGATTACCGCCAGGTCATCCATGTAGGCAATGTGTGTGATATTCTAGGTTGGACTATTTCCATCATTTATGAGTGAATGTTGAATGTATAGAAAATTTTAAACTTTATTTAAACTTTTCAAATACAAACAACTTGTTAGTAATAACACACAAATAGACAATACAGGTTAGTAATTATACAACGTTTCAATTAGTATTATTCTCGACTCTTCTTCACGTGTTGCTGGCCTATATGCACAATGAGAATATTCACTTAGATTCTTGAATATCGAATTTTTAAGGCAAATGCTCTACCAACTGAGCTATTCTGTCAAAGGCAACATATAGTAGAAATTTGATATACACCTGGGTCTCTTTTTATGTGGATTTATTTAATGTGATTTTGAAGTTACGCGATTTACGTTTCTCCGGACGTCGAACTCCGATAATGCGCTATTACTTTAAATAATAAATTTCACGCACTTACGTCATATTGACAGTAATAGCACATTATTGGAATTCGACTTTCATGTTAGTAATTTCAATATTTTCAGTGCTTTATAATAGTAAGATTTTATGCAATAATGAAATTAAAATCATGATTTCCACATTTTATGTATACCCACGTTAAATTTTACAAGATTATAATGTAAATTTGTTCAAACATTGTGCGTGTTAATTTTGAATTTTAAATCACATTCTGTTTTTGCTTTTTAAAAAAGAACGTAATCAATTATTAATCATTTAATGTCTGCAAGTTTATTTTTAAAAGGTGAGTAATAGCAGTGGGCACAATTAAATTTGACAATTAAAAATTAAAATCTAATTTTTTACCAGTTAGCAAATGAACCTGATTATCGGCAAGTAGCGATAATAATTAAAACGTGTATAAAAAAATGTCAATTACTGTACTGTAAATTATGCATAAAAATATATTGTTTTGAATAAAATTAAATATTATAGTTAAAAAACTTTGTCTTGTATCAATTTTTTTCAAATTTGAAATTTTTTATTAGTCATATTTTATTTTCTTATTTTTTTTTGCGCGAATTTTAAAGTAATTTTACGTTGGTGCTTTGCTTTTACGCGATTTTTGAAAAATCACAGTCCGTATCCCCCCTTTTTCAAGGTAAGTTACGTCTATTTTTGCACGATTTCTTTTGCGCGTGTTTTCTGAGGAACCTATCTATCGCATAAAACGAGACCCAGGTGTATTTATATATGAGGGTTGGTTCAAATCTTCCTGAGTCCTTCAATTTTTTTTTGTTTTTTGTTTTAATGAGGCTAATTAGTTTTTTTCTCCTAAGAGCAAGATTAATTAGAGGCTTCCATACATTGTGTATTGCCACACTGGGTTGACTTGTAGGATTATTTACCATTGTCATATGAACAGCTTACTTGAATTTTCTTCTATTTATTTTTTCCCCTTTATCCAATATCTTTGTATTTTCCCACTTAAGCATATGGTCATTAGTACATACATGATTTGCTATGGTAGACACCTATTTTTTCTCTTTTAACCATTAGTTTGTGCTCTTTCAATCGCTGTTCAACAGGGCGACACGTCTCACCAATGTATTTCCTTCCACATTCACATGGTATTTCGTAGATGTAGTTTTTGTTCTTCAACATTTTCAGTTTAGGCTTAGTAGAAGTAAGCATTCCTCGAAGTGTGGTATGGTTTTGGAAAGCAGTTCTAATGTTATATTAACTGCAGATTTTCTTTAATTTGTCCGCCATTTCTGGTATGTATGGATACACTACTGTACCAATAATTGTTTTCTCTTTTGGTGTCTCTTTGTGTTGTCTATTGAAGGTTTTCCTGATGACTGCTGATGGATAACCATTCTTCATAAGCATTTGTTCTATGTGAATCTTTTCTTTTTCCAAATCACTGGTGTTTTTAGCATTGCATTCTTGGTTTCATTTTCTTCATAAATTTTGTCATCATAGAATGTTAGCAATTAACTGTTCTTTGGTTATAATTACTCTCAATTTTTGCAATCAGTAGGAATGATAGCAGCTTGACCAGGTACACCAAGATAGAAGCCAAAATAATTGGATTGACCTGAGAAAAGCCATAATGGCTTTAACAAGAAACAAGAGAGCTACTTTAACAAGAAACAAGAGGGCAAGTGGTTTTAAAAACACCTAGCTATATACCCACTCACAAGAGAGCAAATGGTTTTAAGAAACCTAGCTATATACCCGCTCATAACAATTAGATGACCCCTCTATCCAATCAAAATTTTAGTTTGGTCAATTAAAGAAAAAAAAATTGTTCTTTTTCTTTAAAGTAGAAACAAATTATTTCTCATTCAATATAAACAAAACATAGAATAAAAGTTAAATCAAAAAATAAAAACATTTTTGATCAAATATAATTCTATTCTGTTTTTTTTTTTTGTTGTTATCTAGGTAATTTTATATATGACAGAAAATAAGATAAAGTAGCTTTTTCCTTATCTTTAAAACAATACAAATTAATTGAATGATTATTGCTTTTTAGTTATATAAAAAGTAATATTTTGTCATATCTTATTGTTTGTTTTAGGGGAATGTGGACAGCCTCCAAATATTTCAAATGGTTTTTATAACTTTTTTTTATTGCCAAGAAAAAATGGAGTTGCTGTTTATCAATGTCATGATGGTTTTACATTAAATGGTTTAGCAAGAGTTGAATGTACTTCTAAAGGGTTATGGCTTAATCTTCCCTCATGTGACCGTAAGCGATATCTTTTCATCAAATATTTTTTAAGTTAAAATAAATCATTTTGTGTATATCGATCTCTTTACATATATATATACTCGTCAGTAATAGTAAACGAGTACACATACATATCTATGGTCATACCTGTTTTCAAAATTTTTAAAAATTTCTATAACAATTGCTAAATATTTTTACAAATTTAGATATATATATTTAATATTTCTATTTTAGTACCCACTCTTCAATTCCATAAATAAAAACTTGTAGATTAAATTGCAGTTTATTGCTTTTAAGATTTGTGACAGTGAACGGTGCTGTCTTTCTTGATATTAAAAAATTCCAATAAAGTAAAGCTCTTCACTGCCATTCAAATAAACTAATTTATTCATAATTAAGTAACACATATTTACCCAGCAGTTTTATTGCATACAAGTTTTGTATATTTTAAGTAATCATATGTGGAAAATATTTGCTCAGTTTATTTTCTGCAAATACTAAAAATGAAAAGAATAAAATGTCTGACAAGTTTTTTTTTTAGCATTTTAATGAAGTGTAACAAACCATTCTCAAAATATAGGTAGAACTGTCCATGGTTTTACTGCAGAATTGAGACAATACATCACAATCAGGTCATCAGGTAGAGAGATCTGATATAACGAATAATAAAATTGGACACAAAAATTTGCTTTTCTGGAATAATAAACAATTAGAGTACTTGAAATAAAAATTATATGACTCATCATTGTTAATGATAGAAATATTGGAAATTCAAACAAATATTTGGAGAATAATTGAATAGATTTTGGCAGTTTCATGTATATATTTTAAACATTTTATGTTTCATTGTGACACAGCAGGTAATCAAAATCAGTAATGGAAAAACATTGCATGTAAATTAGAAATGTTTTTAATAGCTTCTGCTTCTTACCTAATATTTATGAATATGACCATAAGTCCTATTATAAATTTGATAAGATGTGAACAAAACCCCTTCACAACAATAGATAATCCTCTATCCAATCAAAATTTTAGTTTGATTAATTAAAGAAAAAAAAAATTATTCTTTTCATTTTCTTTAAATTGATGACAAACTATTTCTCATTCAATATGAGCAAAACATAAAATAAAAATTCAATCAAAAAAATAAAACATTTTTGATAAAGCATTAAAATATAATTCTATGTCTATTATTTTTTTATTATCTAGGTAATTTTATACATGACAAAAAATCTGATAAATAGCTTTTTTCTTGTCTTTAGCACAAAACAAATTAATTACATGATTTTTTTAGTTACAATAAAAAATAAAATTTTATCTATAACTTGATTTAAATTCTTAACTACATAATTATTTCCTGTCTTTATACTTATATAATTAATTTTATCTATATTATTATTTTTTTTTTTACAATTATTTATATAATCTATCGTATTTTCTATTAATCTAATATTATCATTTATAAATTTACTTGGATAATCATTATTTATAAGTTCTTCTTTTGTTAAATTTATTTGCTTAACATAATCTTTTTTACTTGAACAATAATTTACTGCTCTATGAATTCTAGAATGTATTGTATTTATTTTATATTTGCATTTGAGTGCCAATTAATTATATTATTATCTATATTACTTTTCTTATGATTTGATGTTTCAATCCTATATTTCCCTTCTTCATATGACTTAATCAACTTTATATCTAAATATGTCAGTATATTATTCTCTTTTTTTTCTACAGTAAATTTAATATTTTTATCCATCTTGTTAATATCCTATATAAATGAATCTATCTGTCTTTGTGTTTTATTAATCAGAATTCTAATACTATGGTAAAACAAATTTTTATTCAAAATAAAAGGTCTTTATAAAAGATTAACAATAATAATATTTGTAGGCAAATATTAATATTGATCTTAATATTCTTTAAATAATTTTAACATTTTGATTTCTTTTTAAATATGTATTTAAATTTTTTTTTTTCTTAATGCATTTTTTTTTTACAAATGCTAAAGCATATAGAATTTATAATTAATTTCTCATTTAATTATTAATAGTTTAATATTTATTATAACTTAATCCCAATATCAATAACAATCAACAATCTCAACCTGTTATCAAGGCAACCTCCTTTTAACAATAAAGGTGCAATTCCAACTTTATTTATGGTTCACTATATTTATATCGACACTAAAGATTGCAACTTGATCAGAGATTGAAATTAGTGATACAAAGAAGTTTAAATAAATCTCCTTAAATAGATAAATATAACCTGTTCTGAATGCAGACTAATAAATAGTCAGTCATGACATTATAAACTGCAATTATAATATTAAAATTGCACCCAAACTATTACTTAAATAATAAGTGTAATAATGAGTCATCCCAAAATCAATAACATTCACCAATATCAATCTGTAATCTAGGCAAGTTGAACATTATTACAAGTAATAGTTTGGGTGCAATTTGCAAATTATTATAGTTGTTTGTAATGTTTATAATTGACTATTTATTAGTCTGCATCCAGAACAGGTTATATTTATACTTCTTTAAGAGGTTTATTTAAACTTCTTTGAATCAATAATCTTTGTGGTCAAGTTGCAATCTTTAGTGCCTATATAAATATATTGGACTGTAAATAAAGGTGGGATTTCACCATTATTGTTAAAAGAAGGTTGCTTTGACAACAGGTTGAGAGTGTTGATTGTTATTGATATTGGGATTGATTAAAGGTTGACTGATTTTAATGATTATTATAAATTGTACATATCTTTTGTCAATTGATTTATGTTTTGCCAATCTTTATTCCTATTATTTTAGTTAAATAATAATAATTCTATGATTGTTTTATATTGGATATAAGTATATCAGAGCTCATAAGTTAAATTTAGTTTAATTAAATAAATTTTATCCAAAATGAATACATACTTACTTAAAATATATATGTATATTTTACTTTTTATGCTTTGGATTCATCCTTGGGTATTAATATTGTAAATAAATTTTGTTTTATTATATAATTTTAAGTCTAGTTGTCGAGTTCTCTCTCTCTTATTTCAAACCTAATTAAATATAACTGCACACCCTGTGATGCATAGCCATTGTTTTTTTTGTTTTTTTTAACTTATAGCGGGTAAATGGAAGCTGACATCTAAAAATTTATAGAGGCATTTGAACCTGATGTATAGATGTTTCTAAATTTAAGAGATTACACCCTAATCTGCAGTATGGAAGATACATTTTAAATAAATAAATAGCATCTATAGTGGCTATGGATAAAGTCTCTCTATACTTAAACATGGTTGATAGGAATGATGATCAGAAAATACAGCTAGATATTCAATCTGACCATCATTAGTTAGGATATTAAGTCTAAAAATAATCTGCTGTTATTCTTAATACCCAGTAACCTCATGGTTTGAGAAGTAAAGCTGTAAGTCCATTTCAACCATTTCAATAGATATAGATTGCAAATAAAATACTTAAATATGTACAGATTGTTCCTGGATTAATTATTTTAGTTTAATATATTCTAGAAAAAATCTATATACACTGTAACAGTCAGAATCGTCTATCTCGCTAACACACTGCAGAATTCAAACCCCAAACACGAAACTGAACATTCTAGGAGGGGTTGCCTTCTAGATATACTAAGTTCGAATCTAAAGTTCAAATTTCACAGCGCCATCTACATGATAACGCCTCTGGTGCTACTACTAGTATAACCTTTGACCGGTGCCTGGTGGTCAGGGAGAAACAAAAGATTCTATACTAAAAGAAGCTTGGGTGGCTAATTAACGTCTATGGATTTATGAAAGAAATGCAGAAAATATATATATAGACCGAGACAGTGATAGGAATCAAATAAAATAAGAGCTCAAATTTAGTTTTAAATAATTTCACAAAATTTATTTATATAAATTATATATATAACGCCACTGTCTGCTTATATGAGACAGGGACGCGTATTAAATAATTGTTGGCATTATATTCCAATAAAATAAAATAAAAATTTTAAAGCAAAGTGATATATTCTATTCCTTGGGCTAATAGCATTACCATAATGTGCTTGATGAAATAGGAACATGTGCGAGGTGCTTTGAGCAATTATACAAGTTTAAGAAAATATTTGAAAATTAAGTGTTCTAAAATATTTATTGATTTCGAGAATAGCACAGACAAAAGCTTACTAAGCAACAAAGTGGGAATGTGATCAAAGCATTTATTTGAGAATAATAATAATAGAGTTGCATTGGGAGGTCAGTATTGCTGATAATGAATTTATTAAAGTTGGAGGGTGTGACACGTTTAAGTCACGGATGATTTGTAAAATGAATATAAAAATAAAACAATAATGGAATATTTGGAATGATTACGGAGGGCATTTTGCCGCTAACCTGTAGGAAAGTATTTTATGAACAGCCGAAACGTAGCGACTGGGTGACAATTGCGTTTAATTCCCAGGTGTGACATTTGTGGACACACTCTGCCTGGAAATCGCAAAGAGAACGGACTTCGGCCATGTAAAGAATCCTTGGAAAAGTAAAACAAAGCGGTCTCAACAACCAATTTCTGTACCAGCAATACGAGACTAGTATATATAAAACATCTAAATGGGTTTTACTTGGATTAAGAGAAATGCCCAACCAAATTCCCAAAAATTCATTTAAAAGGGTCCGCACATTCTCGACGTCAATGTTGAACTTTGTAATTAAAGTAGAACATGGTAATTAAAATAAGAAAATGTATGCTTGCAGGTTTGAAAAGTAAGTATAGATTTATATACGCAATCATGCATTTGGGGACACATTTAAATCATTGACCTCGTACATACTCTCATAGTAGATTAAAATCAATAACATGTAGATTTTAAACTATGTGATTATATTATATATTAAAGAAAAGAATCACCCTCGAACGAATTATTGGAAATTATAATACAATTGGAAAATTTTTTAGAAATTTAAAATATGCCTTCATAGCGGCGTCTTATTTTCATCAAAGGGAATAATTCACTCGGTCACGACGTTTCTGACACATTATCATAATAAAATAATAGAAAGCTTAATCAATGGAAAATATTAACCCAAGGATAGAGAGCAAAATGTTGATTATATTTAAAAGAAATACATAATAAAGTTATGTGAAATATCAGAAAACAATTCAAAATAGCTATAGCATGTTAGTTATCACAAGAGCTCTTGGGTTAATTTAGGGTTACCTCTGGAGAAGTATTTTCAGGTAGATGTTTGGCAGGTTTCATAATTCAGCAGCAAAATCTGGAAATGTTCATATTTTTGGCAGCGGCAGCAGTTCCGGGGTTCCTTGTGTGATAACTTCCGATGGTCTACGGCAGCATATGACCATTTCGGAGAGAAATAGCCTTCTTGCACTCTACTCTGTCATGTCAAGATTTACAAATTACTACTATAATTTTGGTTAGAAACCTTAGACCTCAGAATGATTTCTCTTAGAAACATTAGAAGAATGGAGAACAAAAGAAAACCTTTCATTTTATAGTAGACTTTAACAATAGAACTGCCCTGGAGCATTACAAAAATATATCGGATTTATCAGCTGTAATCATCCGAATGTCTAAAGGAATTCAACATTAATTAATTTCTTTTGTTACTTTCCCTGTTGACATTCGAATTACAAACTAGATTTAATTAAAAATTACTTTTATTAATAAAAGAAAACCTTAAGTGGACAACTGCTGTTTTTAGATAAACTTATATAACATTAACTAATTACAACATGAAATAATTAAACTATTGTTCCTCATTTATTTTAACAGAAATATTTGGAATAACTTTTATTAAATTAAAGAAAATGATTTTACTTTTTAAATTGCAATATTTGAATCTAGTTACTAACCGAATATTTACTAAATGAATTTTATTTTAAATCAAAAATATATTATGATGGTAATATATTTTTGTAAATAGATTCAAACAAAATAACTTTAACAATTTATAAATTTAATATGTTTTAAAATGCATATCATAGTGTGTGCACAATTACGACTTATATAACCTACTTTTTAATAAACCAAAATTATGTGAACATATACGTAATCTATAATCTTTTATTTACTTGGGAATGAATTATATATATAATACAAGTATTGTACTCGTGGTTTAAAATTAGGCGGGATTTTCGGTATATAAGCGTATTGAGACATACTACGATAGATTGGGGTTCAAACTAAGGTATGAGGGTAAGAAATAGGTGAGAAAAGGTGAAACGAAGATCTGCAAAGCAGACCTTACTGTTTCAACACTAATATTAATAATTTGCAGGTATAATAAACTGACTTATGTAAATTACCTATTTATATGCAAAAAATGGTACTCATATAAAAACCTCATTCGAAAACTAGAATTAGAAGAGAGATGGTTAATTATTGCATGAAAAATGTAAGTACTAAGCAAGCATAAAGAAAACTAGAAAAGAATATGATCCGTTTACTTTTGTAATAACAGATTGTGAGTTAAAGTAAAATATTGATTTTCCAGAAATGTAATTATTCTGGAAAGCATATATGAGGTGTGAAATTTTAATTCCTGTGATCTAATTGTATTGAAATCACATGCGTATTCATGTTTGAACATGTTTAAGCGAACGTGTATAAATTTTAGGCTGATAGAGCTAGTTGCTAGTTAGCTATTGAGAAGATAATAAATATCCATGCGTACATTTTGGTGTAAAAATGGGTGCCAAAATTTTGAACAGTATATTAATATCAAATTTTTTCTGAAAATCAGCAAATGTGCTAGTGAAGCATTACAAGTATTGTCAGTGGTATATAGTGAAGATGCTATGAAGAAATCGGGTGTGTGAGTGACATAAGATATTCAAATGTGGGTGAGAAGATGTGAGGATGATCCCAGAAGTGAACAACCAAAAACAACAATATTAACAAAATGTGAGATGCAATACAGTCTGTCAGATGATTCAATGTGAGATTGATAGCTAAAGAATTGTGGATTAATCTAGATACAGGCTAATTTTAAATAAAGAATCAGATATGAGGAAAATTTCTCGAAGTTTGTGCCTCGGATCTTGCTGGATGAACAGAAATAGGATCGGTGTCCTGTGGCAACTGATCTTCACATATGTATCTGATGTTAAAACAGGCAAAACTCACTATATATATTGCCACACACAGCAAACTAGAGTAATCAATGGATGCCAGAAGGCTTGTGCATAAAATACCCCATCTAGTGCCTACTCATCCAATATCCCCAGACTAGTTTCTGGCTTATGGTTTTTGTCAGTGAGGAGCCTTGGATCTGAGAGCACTGCATCTAGAGCTTAGGATCTAATGCAACCCCCCAGCAATCACCTTTTATCTCCATTTAACTACAAAACTATGAGTCTTATTCAATCCAAGCCCATTAGCTTATATAGTCATATCGGTCTGAACCAGTTCAGTACCCATATATTTTCGTGTCTGGTTCTTTAATAACCATAGCCACCACTATCCTATTAGGCAGGATTGGTTTTAAGCCAATAAACATCACATGACCACCCCCTCTTATGCTTGTGTATAACTATTGTTAAAACAGGCAAAACTCACTATATATATTGCCACACACAGCAAGCCTTCTGGCATCCATTGATTACTCTAGCTTGCTGTGTGTGGCAATATATATAGTGAGTTTTGCCTGTTTTAACAACAGTTATACACAAGCATAAGAGGTGTGGTCATGTGATGTTTATTGGCTTAAAACCAATCCTGCCTAATAAGATAGTGGTGGCTATGGTTATTAAAGAATCAAAGACACCAAAATGTATGGGTACTGAACTTCAGACCATATGACTATATAAGCTAATGGGCTTGGATTCAAAACATTAAGGTGTTTTCAGTTTAAGACTCATCGTTTTGTAGTTAAATGGAGATAAAAGGTGGTTGCTGGAGGGTTGCGTAAGATCCTAAGATCTAGATGCAGTGCTCTCAGATCTAAGGCTCCTCACTGACTAAGGCCGTAAGCCAGAAACCAGTCTGGGGATGTTGGATGAGTAGGCACTAGATGGGGATTTTATACACAAGCCTTCTGGCATCCATTGATTACTCTGTCTTGGTGTGTGTGGCAATATATATAGTGAGTTTTGCTTGTTTTAACAACAGTTATACACAAGCATAAGAGTGGGTGGTCATGTGATGTTTATTGGCTTAATATGTATCTGCTTATGGTTAATGAAACTTTGTGCTTTCTGTATGACCTAGAAACAAAACATCACAGCATGCAATGGAAATCCTCAGATTCACCACATCCTAAAAAGGTATGGATGTTACGCTCATGCTCACAGTTTAAAACCCTGCTGGTACGTTTCTTTGATCTCAAGAGAATAATGCCCCAAGAATTTATTGAACAGGGATAAGTAATCAATCAACAGTGTTATTTAAAAGTACTTTAGAGATTGTAAGGTTCTGTTCAAAGAAAAAGGCCCGAATTAAGGCCCAACAAGTGCTAATTCATCATGACAATGTGCCAAGTCATAGGGTGCTCATTGTCAGAGTCTTTTTGGCCAAAAAATCAATTACACAGCTACACCATCATGCCTATTCACCTGATTTAGCTTCCTGTGATTTTTGGTTATTTCCAAAATTAAAAATTACTCTGAAAAGGCAAAAGATTTTCTACTGTAACTGATACCCAAAAGAGTGTAAGACAGCTGCTTAACAGCATATCTATAAATGAGTTCCAGGTGTGGTTTTAGAAATGGGAATGCCATTTTAATCAGTGTATGGATAACCAAGGGGACTGACTACTTTAAAGGCAACAGTAGCCACTAGTGCGCACTTCCACATGCATATTTTATAAAGGTGCATATCAGGAATTAAATTGTAACACTTTACAAATAGCAGTAATAAGCAAAAATTATAACAGAACATTACTATAAATTTAACAGTTTTCATAGAAAGATAAATTCATTATTTATTATTATTCTGTATTGAAATGAATTAATAAAAGGATAAATATAAAGAAAAAGAAAATATAAGTTATGTTTTGAATTTTGCTATGAAAGAATTAGAATTTTAAAGATGTGTTATTTTTGTGATGCAGAATAATTATGAATTAGAACATAAAAATGGTTAAAAATAACTGATTAATAATTAGTTATTTTGGATTTAATCTTTAATTGTTCCTTTTTAAACTCAGAGTTATCGTTTTAGTCTTTAGTATCATTTTTAGTGAAAAAAATTATCATTTATGTCCCCACATAGTTTTAGTGTTTTTTGTTAGAATTAAATACTATTTTTTTTTTTTTAAGAAATGAAATTAGGGTGTATTAAATAATTTTATGTATGTTTGATAAAGGATTTAACATATTTCATAATAAGAAAGCTTTGTTTTGTGCCTTGTATTTTTAGTTTTTAAGACTTGAAAATTCCAAGGCATCTAACTATAATGGAATATAATGTTTTTTAATATAGTATTCTTTAAAGAATAAAAGGAATCAGTTACTTTCGCAATGTTCTCCTTGATCAAGAATTGATGCAGTGATACTATTTTTTTTTTTTTTTGGTACTTCAAAATTAAAGTATTAGAAAATATAAAAAAACAAATGTTTGAGAGATTATATAACAAATTTTGGGAATCCAAGACATCAAAAAGTAAGTGATAGTTGAGAGTGATGTACTGAAATCAATTGTGAATTGAAAATGAGAAAGTCATGGTTTTAAAGAATATATGGGTACTGTGGAATATCTAAAATTCAAACTTAAAATGAAATAAAATTTTAAACTGTAATCATCAACAATGAATTAAAATATTTTAAAATTATAGTAACTAAAAATGAAATAATCAAAAGCTGTACAAATATTTGAAATCAGTGAGCTGTTTAAACTTTGTGGTGACATACAATTATATTAATATGATTTGCATTAACAACCCATACACACACAAAGCTGAATTTTCAAAATTCTTTATATATCAAAATAATACAAAATAAGTAAATATAAATGTGGCTGAGCACTTTCAAGGGACACAGCCCTCATAGTCATAGCCATGTTGTAACAAAAAAGATGAGTTAAGTGCAATGCAAATTTATGCAAATGACTTTATGTATTCCATTTCTTGGATATAATTGTCCCTAGCAATGAAGCAAGCCTCCTTCACTTTTCTTTTTAAGTCATGTCATTCTCTGAAAACGACTATCGTGTCCTTTGGTTCATAATCGTGCCCTGCTGAGATGCAGTGCTGGACGAAGACTGAGTGGCAAGTTGGATCTGTTAGAACCTTGTTGTAAGAATATATATGTTGAAGTAAGAGGTCATCCTCTTTCCAACTCACCATCTAATCACAAACTCTCTGGCTTGACTTCCTTCACACATAGAAATATGCAGCTATATAAGTTTGAGGCAGACAGAAAAGCTAACTTGGTTTCTTAGAGGGATAACTTACTAAAGGTTGGATTTACGCAAAATTTCATTGACAAGAAAATCAGGCTATTTTATTCTAAGATAAATAACAACACTGCAAAACTAAATAAACAACGGCTTTTGCTTCCATACTTTCCGAATGTGCACAAAAAACTTTTTACTATTTTTAATAAAAAATACCACTTGTGCTTTCACCCCCCCTTAACTCCAAGACCACTTACCCCCTTCGCACACACTTCACGTAGTTTACAATGTCTCCTGCCCTGTAACAAATTGCAGGGCATCATATTTCATGAGATTAGTCTCTGTCCATGCAGCTGTCTCATCATATATATTCTTACAACAAGGCTCTAACAGATCCAACTTGCCACTCAGTTTTCACCTAGCACTGCACCTCAGCAGGGCATGATTGCGAACCAAAGAACCCGATAGTTGTTTGCAGAGAACAACACGACTTAAAAAAGAAAAGTGAAGGAGGCTTGCTACATTGCTAGGGATAACTATATCATCAACAGAAAAGACATGTGCTACAATATATCCAAGAAATGTAATACATAAAGTCATTTGCATTGCACTTCAACTTTTCTTTTTTGTTACAACATGGCTATGACTATGAGGGCTGTGTCCCTTGAAAGCACTCAGCTTATTCTTACTTATTTTGTATTATTTTGATATATAAAGAAATTTTGAAAATTCAGCTTTGTATTGAAACGGTTGTCTTCAAATCCCTCACCGTTTCACCAACCATCCTAATAACCCACTCGTCTGTGCTAGATTCAAACCTGTTTAATAAGTCTAAATTAAGATTTGTAAGCTAAAAATTGCAATCACGGCTATATAAACAGCATTATATACGCACATACGAAAGAACGCTATAATTGAATAGTATTGCCAGAGTCATAGCGTATAATTTTTTCGCGTAATATTTTTAAACTATTTTTAGTACAGTAATAATGTAGCGTCAATTTGATAATTCATTACTTAAATTCGTATGTGGGGATATAATCCACCTATATTGAATATATATAGCATAGTGGCGTGATTAAAATATGTATTAAATTTTAAGTTTCATTTTTATTATAAACCAATTTAATGTAAAAAACACATTGAAAGGGTGATTGATTGAAAATGCGCTGACAAGTTTCTTTTTAAAAAGAAAAAAGATTTTTTTTTTCTAAAAATAAAAGTATTTTCGTAGAATTAAAAGTTTAGTAAAGTTTTTGCTGTAAACAATTGTATCAGTATATGCCACACCTGCCTTAGGTTTCTAAAAAGAAAAGCCAATTTTAAAATAATCTAGCTAATTGATTCTAAATTATTTTGGAGACCTCGCTAATTAAAAATATGTTTACAGCAAAGATTTTACACATAAATTATAAAATCAGAACAAAATTCCTGACTAATTAAAAATAAAATCTAATATCGGATTAAACTGATTAAAATTCGATTTAATTAAAAATTTGATAATCAGAGAAAAGTTATAACACCTAAAAGGAATGTCAGCATGTTTGAAATCAACCACTAATTTCATAAGCAAATTAAAAATTTTGTAATCTTGATGGAGATGAAATTCCAAGGTGTGTGGGCTGATAAGGCGATCATTTAAAAAGGCCATGTAAAGTGGAGGGGCCATCTTAGTTCTTTACTTCTTTGAAACCTTGACAGCTTTGAATTTTTGAAATCTTTACAGCTTGAATGCTACATCTGTGAATTTTTGCTTTCTTTGATCATCTTTAAGCTTTTGAATCCAGCGTGTATCCTGAACCAAAAGCAACCGTGAACATTGTGACATCCAGTTAAGACAATAATTTTTATATCTGTGCGAGAGAAAATGTCGGGCTAAAACAGGCAGCCTTGGCTAAGCTCCAGAGTGAAGGCGACGGGCCTTTACTTCCATCCAAAAACCACCATCACCAGTATGCCGCCATAACATCTCCGCTCTAACCGTGGGAAGAAGATGATGCCGCAAGCCACCACAAAGACTCCCGTAACTCCAGCTCAAGTACTACAAGATGACCGGTAACATCACCATTTCTAACTGCAGTTCAATATATTAATTTTTCTTTAAGTCTAGACTTATCAAATTTATTTTAATTCTAAAATCTTGAATTCAAGTAGATTGCTAAATGTAAAATTTTATTCTTAAATTTAATTTTTTTTTTTTATATAATTCTGACCTACTTTCTAATGTTTCCTAACTAAATGATTTTAATAATTTTATTTTCAATTTTCTTACTGCAGTTGTGACTATGGTTTCTTTATTTCTTTTTTTATTTTTTTTAAAATATAAATTATATGCTAATGCCTCGAAACAGCGGGCATTCAATATTAATAATAAAGAGAAGAGAGAATGACCCCTCTTCATTTAATAATTATTTATCGTAGCTTAATGCACGCTGTTTTGAAACCCTCTTAAATAACTGTCAAGAATTGGCTATGTGCTGATTATTATTTTGACCTTGATTATTTCATTATTTGTTGGCAATTTTAAAATGGGAATCTTGTTTTAACCCAAAGTAAATTTCAATTTAATTTTCACTAAGCAATATCCAAGCCTTGAATAAGTATATTTGTTATTTATTTCATTTTGTAAAAGCCCTCCAAATATATTTTTCCCCCTTTTTTTTATTAATCGCGTAATCAAATGTGTTATTTGAGATTGAAACTAGAACGCAAAGAATATTTAAAAGTACGCCCACGTATAGCATATGATTATTAAAATGCTATATTAGAGTTGGCGCTAATGATTACACTGATTAGCTATCGTTCTCGTGGCTAAATATTAAATTATTTCAACTCTTTTGCTTGGCGGATGTGATAACTTTATTATACATTTAAACTTTCTCGTTATGTTGCATTTTTCTTTAAGATGGGACTCGGAACGGCCATCCCTCTTACACTCCTTGGGTCGCACACGAATAAGACCTGACGTCAAATTCCAGGCACTAGTGTTAGCTACCCCAACTCTCTTTAGCAGCATGGCGATCGGTCATAGGGCTCCGGTGTTGATCACAAAACCCTAAATATTAATCCATCCGCAGAGCAACATTTATTATAACTGTTTACCAGCGCTATAGCGCATTGGTTCTTTTGGTTGCCAACTCTTCCTCCCTTAAATTAAGTTTCAGCCATTGTCTGACATAGTTAAGAGCTAGTTTCGGTCTCATGTACAATAGTTTGAAATAATAATGTTATGGATAAATTTGACTTTAAATGTTTCACATATATGTGAAAACAAGGCTTCGTCTGATTACTTAGCTGAAAACCATGAAATAAGAGGGATTAGCATAATCTGCCCCCTAGCTACAATGCAGTGACTGATCAATAAGATAATAAAGCAAATGATGAAAACAATATTTAATTTCATCAAATAGCATAACAAATGTAAAATAAGTTTAATTGTAAGGAGAGAATGTTAAAGCGCTCTCCAAAAATGTTAGATGCTACGCGCATTTTAATTGTAAAATGCAAGAATAATATATATAAAAATCGTCAAATTTAATCTGCAAAAATAAACATACAATTTAATAAATTACTCTGCTCTCGATCTTATTTATTTCAATCCAATTCAAAATTCTTTATATTATATACGTGATTTCCTATGCATTAATTAGTTTTAAAGATATATGGTTGATAAATTCCATTTTTTTTGTTATGAGTCTCATTGCTTCTTCCTGGCCTATGTCGGCTCGCGGTTGAAATAATATCTATATGTATCTTCAAGGTGGTCATCCGTAGGGTCGTGAGTCTTGGAGCACAGGTGAAGGAGTTGAAGTGCGGTCAGTCTCGAGATCTAACCATCTCATACTGGTCGGCTTGGTATCTTTGCTTGGACTCTGGATTCTGTTGCGCGAATGTGCTAGCTTGACCGGTACAGTATGTGTATGCATTTGTTAGCGCAAATCATCAATTTAGCTAATGCACATGTGCTTTGAAGATTTAAATTATAAATGAATACTCTCAATTCCAAACACAAGATAAAGTCTTTTTGAAAAGAAAGAATGAATCCATCTATCTTTTTTTACCCAAACATTTATATATGGGCAAATCTTAAGCATTTGTAAATGAGAGCGTGAGATATTAAATAATCACTTTACATTACTTTTACTATGATTAATATCTCACACTCTCATTTCCAAATGCTTAAGATTTGACCATACATAAACGTTTTGGGTAAGAAAAGATAGATGGATTCATTCTATCTTTGCAAAAAGACTTTATCTTGTGTTTGGAATTGAGAATATTCATTTATAATTTAAATCTTCAAAGCGCATGTGCATTAGCTTAACAGTTGATTATTATTACTGTTTATAAACATAGTGCTATATAAACTATTATTTCATTATATATATGTACAAATATTTATTAATTCAAAAATTATCTGATCTTTCAGTCACTGTGAGAATCTATATGTAAAACAGTAATAAACTCTCCATATATTATTGCAAGCCTTGGTAATCAATGGATGCAAGAAGGTTTATGCATAAAATTTCTATCTAGTGTTTACTCATCAAATATTCACAGATTAGTTTCTAGCTTATGGATATCATCATTGAGGAGACTTGGATCTGAAAGCACTGCACCTGTTTTAACAGCTTGTGTAAGCATAGGAAATGGGGAGCATGTGATGTTTAGTGGTTTAAAAACTAATAGTCATATGCTTTTTGAAAGATTATATTAAAAATAAAGGTTGCATTTTTTAATGATTGAATTGAAAAGCAAATGTTAAAAAACAGCCATATTGTTTACTTATTAAACCAAAGTGTAAAGTTTCTTACATTTTTTTTTAAGTAGTCAAAATATTTTTATATAAAAATAATGTGAAGCAGAGTCATGTGATATTTTGTTGGTCATATTTTGTAAATAATTATCATATATTATTAAAAAATAAGTTTTCAATATTGCAAAGAAATTTTTATTTTTTTATAATCTTGGTAAATTTTTATTTCCTCTGCTATAGTATATTTTTAGCATTGTGATAAATTCATTAACAACAGGTTTTGAATTTTTCAGATGTTTATTAGCTCATTATATTTTTTCTGATTAATTTTAAAACCTAAGTTGTAGGATTAATTGTTGAGACTTCTGGACAAATGCATTAATAAAGTTGTTACTTCACTTACTTTTATATGTTCAATATTTAAGCAGTAATAATCCAAATGATGAATTCATAGAACAATTCCTTAAAAACATATTAGAGAAGTTATACTTAATCAATGGTGAGCATTTTTCATGATGATTGTTTTCACAGAATTAAAGATTTTATTATTTTTGTATTTAGTAAGATCTTACCTATCTTTTTATCATAGTAATTATATGCTTGTTAATATATATTCAGCAACTCTTTACCATTATAAATCATATTTGATTTTATTTCAAATTATTCCTAATAAATTGGTGAATAAGGTGTTTTTGTTGAACATATGTGCATTTTAAATCATTTATGTTGTGTTGTGATTACTCATTAAAATTATTTTATTAACACCAATAATATGTGTAGGGCAGACTATAATATAATCAGTCATATATTTAAAAATTTTATTTTAAATTAAACACACCAAAAGTTTAATATCTTATCAAGTTAATTTACTGAGAGTATTGTATACGTTAGTAATATATTAGTATGTTTAACTGGTGATTGGCTACCTGAACTCTACAACAAATAATATTAGTCACTAAACAGTTTATATATAGAGTTAGACTCTATTTTCACAATTTATTAACAGTTCTTTTAATATCTATTCACTTTACTTAAAGTTTATCATTTTAATTTCATAACTTTCTACGTCAGTTTTTATTAGTGCACAGTGTGGCCTGAGTGTCTCCAAATACCAGTCAGAGAGTTAAATAAATAAATAATATATTTCAAAATGTATATATAACAATATTTATTTAATAACAATAATAATGAGGTAAAAACAACATAAAAAGGTACTATTCATTTGCTATTTTGTTCTCAGGTGAAAATAGTCTTCTTTCACACCAGGAGTAATCCAGTTATTAAATTGGTACCTTTAAATCAAATAGCTCTTGAAACACAAATGAGCAAATATTATTTCTGTATAAAATAAACTGTTAAATCCCCAACATCAGTGCTTACATTGGCACTTGCAATTTTTACCTTTATATTAATCAACTCAACTACCAATTTCTTTTTTGCTATTTGGTTAAGCTTCTGTTAATTATCCTTTACTGATAATAATCTTTTGTATATGCAAATAATTATTGTTCTCATTTGCCACTATTCCATTTTAGACTAAACCATTAGTTGTCAGTCTACTAGTCTATCATTGACCAGTCTTTACTGCTGATTTGTTATTATTTTAAATTCACACTGTCTTTAATCCAGTGTAATTATTATAGCTGCTTTCTCCCTCCACTTCATTTATAATGAGTAGGGAGTGTCATAGAGGATCTAATTTTTATGCCATTAACTTTATTTATATACAATTTCTATTCTAATTAATTTTGGGATGACCTCTCAAGTGAATTTCTAGAGTAATGTTTTTCAAAAAAGCAAATATTATTAAAGTGAAAAAATCTGTGCATATTTACAAAATAAATATTTTATTTACATCTACTGTTTTATATACACAGACATTTCGCTTCTCCCTCTACTCTAAAAAACAGACTTAATTTATTATTATATCTTTAAACTTATCAGGCAGTTTACTTATATCTTTAAACTTATCAGGCAGTTTACTTTTACACTTACAACGAGATTTGGGAATAACTTTCTTTTCTTTTTTTGAAGTAGTTCCACCTTTTTTTCTTAGTCCATATCAGTAATTAAATCCTCCAATAAAATATCTTTCTTCTCTACCTCTCTCTATTGATTTATTTAGATGAATATTCGGTAAAGTATCCTAATAATGACGGCAATGGTGTTTAATATGTTTTTCAACTTCCATCCATTCTTTTCATCTTTCAATATTACTTTCACTATTTCGCCAGGTGTTCATTTACCATTAAGTAGGTAGCATATCTACATTTTCTCTCCCACTAGGAACTTGTCCCAACTTTGAACTTTATAATTTTTACAAGGAGGTGGTATTAGTTTTTTTAATTGAGTCCGATGAGATATCAACTTTCTCTATTCCCAATTTGCTATAGCCACACTATTTAAAGTTTCAGAGTTTAATGAATTCTTACTCACATTTACATGAATATCCAGTAATCGGAACCAATTTCTTCTAACAATAGACTGAAATTTTTATTTACTATGTAAAGTGTTAGCTGTTTCACACTAGTATTTTATTTTAATGGCACTAACATTTTTTCCTGAATATCAATTTTATTTTCAGTTAAGTCTATAGACATCACATGGGTATGTTGAAATGTTATCCTCTTTTTATATTTACTGCTAATTTTAATCCAATCTCTATGAGATGACAGGGACAAAACTGGTTCTGCTGTCCACTTACATTTTTACTGTTTGACCATGATAATTACATCTAGTAATATGTGGTCTATTTCCCTGTCATTCAGCCTCTATACACTAACAATCTTATAATATAATCTTCCTTCAGATATATAGTTCTTTTTTATGAAATTAGTAGCCCTATCCCCAAAACAACAGACATCAGCTAAATGATCTATTTTATCATAGTTTATACAAATGTTATTTCTGTGTTTACATTTATTTTTCAAACATCTAGATTTGCCACAACAATAGTACTTTTACTTTTTTCTATCACTACAGGGCTCTGTAATAGATTCTGCTATTTTTTGTTTTATGAGCAAAATTTTCTCTGACTGTTGTGGTTCTATAAATGTCGACATGCTACTTTGTAAAGTCTCTTTTTCAACACATTTTTCCTTAGCTCTTTTATAACCTAAGTCAGGATTGTTCAGCAATACTTTTGGAAACTCTCATGCTCTATGCTGTATAGGAGTTGTTGCAATAATACTTCATTTATTTCCAGACTTAAAATCACAGTGTTTAGTCAGACTCCTTAGACCTAAATTGTAGATCACATTGATGACAACACATATTGTAGTATTAAGACAACTTATTTGCAATTAAAACAGTTAACTAATTAAATCTTCAATATATCTATAAGTCTGCACTTATGCAAGCATAACTAATCAGCCAAAAACAAAGAATTGAATAAAAATGTACAATCACTCTAGGTAAACGATTGGGGTAATTTACCATCACTATACAGTCTATCTCTTTCAAACACAAAACCCTCGGCGAGCCTTCATAAAATAATAATTAAGACCAGGACCATCTGCTAAAAGTTCTAATTGGCAGGGTTTCATACAGAAACCAAGATCCTGGAAAAGTATTCCACCGATGATGATCTTCAGTGCCACTTACGTGTGGAATCAGAACAGCAGGCAGCCACCAAGAGCACTCAGTCCTTTTTTCACTAGTTTTATATACCCCCCTCTTCTTTTGTTGTCTTCTTTTTTTTTTACTTTCTTTTCTAGAGTAATTTATTTTTCCTCACATCATCCAGTGGGGGGAGGGGATTTCTTAGATTTTTACTTTAATTAGGTTTTGCTTAAAACAATTTAACTATTATTAGACTTAGAGTTTTGTTATCTGCCCGTAAATCAAGTTATTGTACAATGAAATTTTCTGAACTTTAATTACTAATTCCCCATTTATCTTAGGAAATTATTTCCACTATAATCTAACTTTTCAGATCTACAAAATTAATTAATATATACATTTATTTTGTTTGCCTCTATTCAAGCTTTTATTTTTCAACTTAGTTTAATTAAACATTTTACTTTTATTGATTTCTTTTGCAGCACTATAATCCAATTTATTAAATGTAAATTCAATATTTTACATTTCTCCTCTTACTCTAGAAAATTTGCTTAGGTTTACATGTATTCTTTGAATTTAATTGGCATTCATATTTGTCGTCTGAGTCTGAGTGATCTAGTTATTACTACGTTTGGCTTTGGAGTTGGTTGAAGTTTATCTTTTCTAATTTCGGGTTCAAACTTGTTGCTTTCAGGGTATTGCATCTCTTCGATCACTATTTCATGTGCTATTCATTCTGCTATCTCTTGTTTTTCCTGCATTTTATCTTTTCGTGGGTGATTACTGTTTTTTTAATAATAATTTTGTGACTACACCTTGAATCCATTTCTTCTTGATCATGTCTCTAATTGAAACTTTATCACCTATTACATAAGTATTTTCACTTTTTCCACCAGTTATAAGAGTATTTTCACTTTTGTCACTCCATTTTATCAGCTGTATTGAGAAGAAGAAGCGATAATTTAATTCGCAACTGCCTTCCCATCAACAGTTCTACCGGCGATTTTTCTGTAGCTGCTGATGGTGAAGAGTGTTGATGAAGCATGGCATTATATATTGCTTGCTATATACTTTCATTGTTTGATTTTTTTGCCTTTTCAGCAAGGGCATTTAACTGTGAGTGGTATAGGGGTGTGCATACATGTTTATTGCCATTGTCCATGAAGTAGCTTTTCATTTCTTGTGCTTAAGTCAGGTGCTGTTATCAGACACGATAGTTTCTGGTAAACAATGACAAGAAAGCTCAGTGTTTAAGGTTTTTATCATTTCTTTTCACTCATATACTTTACTATGCAACACTCTGCCCATTTTGGGTATGTATCTATAAGTAAGTATCAGCAGTATTTTGTTATTTATTGGAACTGCATGGTCTACGTGCAATTTTTTCCAGGCTTTCGTTGCTATTAGCCACATGTTATATTCCTTTGCCTTCATGTTCATTTCTGATTGAGTGGCCTTACATTTTTTGATGTATTGCTCGATTTCTGCTGTTATTTTTGGCCACCAGACATAGCTGCAAGCTAATGTTTTGGCCTGCAAAATTCCAGGATGACTTTCCGGGAGTAGTTTTAGAACTTGCTGTCTGCTTCAGTTGGTATGATCCCCCATTAACCCATAACCTTTACAATTAGACAATTTGTTTCAGTTTATTTAGAATCTTGGAGCAATGTAGTGAGAGTTTGAAACAGGCCAGCCATTTTTTATCCAATCCATAACCTTCATCAGCTTTTGTCTAGCTAAATACTTTTAAACTATTAAGTATTTCCGATTTCAGCACATTAATATAATTTATGTCTGTCTCCATAATGCTTTGTTCTGTTTTATATGGGATCAATGTGTTGACATGTGAGATCTCTTTGCCCTTCTTGTTTTCTAAGTTGTAGTCATAAGATGACAAAACATTTCTCCAATGCGTCATGTGTGGGATTAAATGGTCACAGGCTAATTTATCATGGCCCAGAATCCCTAGAAGAGGCTTGTGGTAAGTTATTATTTGAAACTTTCTTCTGAAAATGTATTGATGAGATTTCTTTAGGAAGAAAATAATAACAAAGTTTCTTTATCGATCTGACTGTAGTTTCTCTGATTTTGAGAGTGTACACAATGGGGTATCCCCCCTTATAACTTGGATGAGAGAGAAACATATCCACCCACCGTTTTGGAGTGTCAATAGTTAAATGCACTTCCAAATTACTATTAAAGTATACTAATTGTCTGATGACAATAGAGCTTTAGTTTTGTTGAATGCTTCATCATGAATTTCTAACCATAGTCACCTTTGATTTTTTCTCAATAAGTCGTACAATGGCTTTGCTACATGTGCTTTATTAAAAAAGGCTTGAAAAAATTTATCAACCCTAAATATGCTTGTAGTTGTTTAATGTTTGTGGGTTTTGTCCCATTTTGCATTGCTTTTACTTTTTTGGGTGCTGGTCCCCCCCCCCATCATAAATTATATGACCAAGTGTAACGATATATAAATATGTCGTTACATTAATTAAAATAAAAACTTAAAAGTTCGCAAATAAAAGGAAAAAACTAAATGCTAAAATTAAAACATTGTTAAACGTGTATACATTCGCACAGATGTTAAACTTTAAAAATTTTTTTTTTTCATAAACAAAAAAAAAAAAGTATTTGAATGTATTTTTTTTAAATAAAAAAATACAAGATTGAAGTATAAAAATATTTTAATAAACAAAAATAACGTAAGTTAAAATAAAAGCAGGTATTAATTAATTCCTGTAATCTATAAAAGGAAATGATTGTTTATTAATTATCTAAAAGCTGTTTAATTAAAAAGTCAGATGGAAAGTTAGATAAGAGAAGAAAGAGATTTTAGCTTGACAAATGGAAGCACTAAGCCTTGGCCCGGACCATAACGAAAAAACAGATTAGTGACGTTTTGTTCAGTGAATCCTTGTGGATGATATAAAAAGAAAAAAATATTGAGTTGAAGAGCTTTTTTTCAACTTGGTTGGGGAGACGAGCGATAAAGACGCACTTTATCGTTCTCTCCCACTTATCTCTGAAATGAAATGACTGATACCATGAACCAGCAAATGCCACCTCCTGAACATTAGGTCGATCTTTCAATTAAAGACTCCGTGGACATTGACACCAGGAACCGGAGGTTCTGCTACCGTAAGCTATAGGAAAGGAACAATTCTTAAAATCAATCAAGAACTTTCGTCAAGTTGAACAAATTAATAAACAAGCCGATTTATTTAAAATGGACTCTTATCTGACTTTTTGTAAGTTTTAAATCAAATTAATAATGGTTAATTTTATATCTTTCCCGATTGTTAAAAGAATCATTTCCCTTTTAATATTTTTTATGTGTAGTAATATTTTATTGTAGAAATTATTAAATGCATTACATTTAAGTTGTCTATAGACGCTTGCATGGATTCGTTTGCGGTTAATTAGATTTTGGTTTTCATATTTGATCAAAATATATAGACATTCGATAAATAATGATACCTTACGGTGAGTATCTAAAATGTATTTATTCGGATGTCTTTTAAGTTATTGGTGACAACACAAGTATCTTATGGTGAATACTATTGGGTTACTTATAAGTTTCCCTCTGCGATTGTCGGTAGCAATAATTTTGTATTTTGATCGTTTATGTTTATTTTGAAATGTTTTTGACCGTGGAATCTATGTAATCGATCTATACCCAACATTTTTAAACAAATCTGTGCGAACGTATTTCAATGTTAAATTTAAGTCGGGCGTGAATGGCTGTAGAGATTTGTAAAGTTATATTAGGGGAGGGTAATCTTAGGTTATTTGTTTCATGGTTGAATTGGCTCAATGGTTTCGATATATTTGTGTAGGTAGTAAATGTAGCAGGAGATCCGCCACGTGCAGGATTACATATATACGCTGCACACCCTCTGTTGCCTATGGAATTGGATAGTAAGACGCAAGACGCAATCCATTCCTATGGAGTTTTATGTTTATTGTTCTACTCGCCATCAGAAGTAGCATTCCTGGTGGTGGAGAGCAACAATGTCTTCTCATTATACTGTTCAGATGTGCATTCCTGACAGTATAGTCTATTTAGTGCCGTTGTATTTTCATGCTACATTGAATACATAAATGTATCGGATGACTGGCGTCAGTTTGACTTTGAACTTTTAGCCTAGGGTTAAATAAGGGAAGAATATTGTCTTTTCAAATACAGATCTATGTAGCCTATTCATACCCGACCCTCTAAAAAAAATATTAAACATTATAGCAAGCTATTTTAAATGTTAAATTAAAAATTAAGATAAAAATCTAAATGTTAAACTTATTCCTCGAATTTAGAATGATTTTATATGTGCGTAAATAAATATTTTTCTGTGTTAATTTCTGGCAGTGGCTTTTATTATTTTATTCTTTTATATTTAAGATATAAAATTTATAGATTTTTATCTCTGCATCCACGCTGAGCTAGTGACAATGGGCTAACGATCTAAATATGTAAATAAAGTGGAATCCTAACAGCGCGTATCTGCCTACTTTATAAATTTTTCTAGGCTCAAACGCCTAGATGGCGCCCTTTGGTAGTGCGGTGCGGTGCGATCTCCCACTTCGTTTGGATCGTTATAATTGGCGCCCAACGTGGGGCCTTACCTCAGAGATTGACCCTGAGAAGGGGAATTGATGTTGAGGAAATTTTCTATCTTTAATAAATCACGAGTGCCCTGAGAATTTTAAAAATAAATCGATGCCCGTAAATTTTTTTTTCTGAAATTGTATAAATATATTTGTTTGTATTGACGTGGAGTTGCAGTTTGAAGTTTTGTTTAAAAAGTGCTGCCAGTAAGAAAAATTGCGCACATGTAGAGATAAATTCGAGGAATAAAAACTAATAAATAAAACGTAATAATAATTATAAATCATAATTTTTTTAAAAAAAAAAGTCTTGTTAAATTAAAATCTAATCGTTCAACTTGCCTAAGTAATAGTTAAAGGTAGAAGAAATGAAACTTGGAAGGGAGGGGGCAGAAATTTAGCTGGTAGTAAGGAATCATCAGTCAACTTTTTTTTTTATTATATTTGTAATTACTGTGTTGTCTTTTAAAAAAGAAAAAAAAGTTTTGTCCTTTTGAAATTTCATATATAACAAATTTGTATAACGTAATTACTAACACTAAGTAAAGTCTTTTTTTTTTTTTTAAATGTTTTTTGTTTTTTGAGGAAGTTTACTGATATGTAACGATATATAAATATGTCGTTACATTAATTAAAATAAAAACTTAAAAGTTCGCAAATAAAAGGAAAAAACTAAACGCTAAAATTAAAACACTGTTAAACGTGTATACATTCGCACAGATGTTAAACTTTAAAAATATTTTTTTTTCATAAACAAAAAAAAAAAAAGTATTTGAATGTATTTTTTTTAAATAAAAAAATACAAGATTGAAATATAAAAATATTTTAATAAAAAAAAATAACGTAAGTTAAAATAAAAGCAGGTATTAATTAATTCCTGTAATCCATAAAAGGAAATGATTGTTTATTAATTATCTAAAAGCTGTTTAATTAAAAAGTCAGATGGAAAGTTAGATAAGAGAAGAAAGAGATTTTAGCTTGACAAATGGAAGCACTAAGCCTTGGCCCAGACCATAACGAAAAAACAGATTAGTGATGTTTTGTTCAGTGAATCCTTGTGGATGATATAAAAAGAAAAAAATATTGAGTTGAAGAGCTTTTTTTCAACTTGGTTGGGGAGATGAGTGATAAAGACGCACTTTATCGTTCTCTCCCACTTATCTCTGAAATGAAATGACTGATACCATGAACCAGCAAATGCCACCTCCTGAACATTAGGTCGATCTTTCAATTAAAGACTCCGTGGACATTGACACCAGGAACCGGAGGTTCTGCTACCGTAAGCTATAGGAAAGGAACAATTCTTAAAATCAATCAAGAACTTTCGTCAAGTTGAACAAATTAATAAACAAGCCGACTTATTTAAAATGGACTCTTATCTGACTTTTTGTAAGTTTTAAATCAAATTAATAATGGTTAATTTTATATCTTTCCCGATTGTTAAAAGAATCATTTCCCTTTTAATATTTTTTATGTGTAGTAATATTTTATTGTAGAAATTATTAAATGCATTACATTTAAGTTGTCTATAGACGCTTGCATGGATTCGTTTGCGGTTAATTAGATTTTGGTTTTCATATTTGATCAAAATATATAGACATTCGATAAATAATGATACCTTACGGTGAGTATCTAAAATGTATTTATTCGGATGTCTTTTAAGTTATTGGTGACAACACAAGTATCTTATGGTGAATACTATTGGGTTACTTATAAGTTTCCCTCTGCGATTGTCGGTATCAATAATTTTGTATTTTGATCGTTTATGTTTATTTTGAAATGTTTTTGACCGTGGAATCTATGTAATCGATCTATACCCAACATTTTTAAACAAATCTGTGCGAACGTATTTCAATGTTAAATTTAAGTCGGGCGTGAATGGCTGTAGAGATTTGTAAAGTTATATTAGGGGAGGGTAATCTTAGGTTATTTGTTTCATGGTTGAATTGGCTCAATGGTTTCGATATATTTGTGTAGGTAGTAAATGTAGCAGGAGATCCGCCACGTGCAGGATTACATATATACGCCGCACACCCTCTGTTGCCTATGGAATTGGATAGTAAGACGCAAGACGCAATCCATTCCTATGGAGTTTTATGTTTATTGTTCTACTCGCCATCAGAAGTAGCATTCCTGGTGGTGGAGAGCAACAATGTCTTCTCATTATACTGTTCAGATGTGCATTCCTGACAGTATAGTCTATTTAGTGCCGTTGTATTTTCATGCTACATTGAATACATAAATGTATCGGATGACTGGCGTCAGTTTGACTTTGAACTTTTAGCCTAGGGTTAAATAAGGGAAGAATATTGTCTTTTCAAATACAGATCTATGTAGCCTATTCATACCCGACCCTCTAAAAAAAATATTAAACATTATAGCAAGCTATTTTAAATGTAAAATTAAAAATTAAGATAAAAATCTAAATGTTAAACTTATTCCTTGAATTTAGAATGATTTTATATGTGCATAAATAAATATTTTTCTGTGTTAATTTTTGGCAGTGGCTTTTATTATTTTATTCTTTTATATTTAAGATATAAAATTTATAGATTTTTATCTCTGCGTCTCCGCTGAGCTAGTGACAATGGGCTAACGATCTAAATATGTAAATAAAGTGGAATCCTAACAGCGCGTATCTGCCTACTTTATAAATTTTTCTAGGCTCAAATGCCTAGATGGCGCCCTTTGGTAGTGCGGTGCGATGCGATCTCCCACTTCGTTTGGATCGTTATACAAGGAAAACTAATGCTTTTGCATGCCATTTTTTTTTTTTTAAAAAAAATGTATTAAATTCTTAATTAATTAAAGAGTTATAAAAATGCATATTTATTTAATTTTCATAATTCTCTTTTTATGACTGATTTTTATTTGTTAATTTTTGAGTTGACCTCTTTTTCATTCAAAAGGGCTTCCAAATTATCAATATAATTTTTGGCAATTAAGCACTTTTTTAAAAAAAGTATATTTTTTTTCATTTATCATTTTTGCCTTTTCTCTCTCTTTAAGAGCAAGTGCTTTATTCAATTGTTTAGCTCTAAGATATGCCCAAATAACATGATCACTAAGCGCTAGTATCTGAGCAGCACATAAGCAGCTCTATCTGGTGAAAGCACAGTACAACATGCTAAACCAGATGAAAGGTGAATAGATGACCAAACATCCTGAGCTGCCCAATTAGCTGAAAATGGAGGGCAATTTAATAACAGGATAAGTTGTATTTCCAGATGTTGCTGGTTCTAGGCCATTGCTACATCCAGCAATAGCAGCAAACAGAGCAGGAATCTTAATATTCAGAAGTTTTATGTAAAGTATCAGGAAATCTTTGATGTGCAGAATTAACTTGGCACTCAGATGGAACACCAAAAACTTTACAAGAATGCCTGATTTTTTCACAATGATCTATATCAGATGGTGAACCCATTAAAACAACAACTTGAGCATGAGACTCGAGCATGAATTTTTCAAATTTTTATGAAATCCATTCAAAATTTTAAATGTGTTCAAAAGCTTCAGCCATAACTTTTTTTACTTCTCTATAATTGCCACATAATCTAATTTTGCCATTTCACTTAGTTATCATTACTAAAGGCATGGCCCAATCCGAAGTTTCAATTGGTGTTTCCGCAACTTTCTCTTTTGAGTGAACGGGATTTTACGAGGTTTACACATGGCCTGATGCGCATTTTCCAGTAATTCTATATCAACTGAGCTCATTGTCATTAATTCCAATTTTGCATTAAGCAAATCAGGGTATTTGTATGCTATAGATTTTTTTAATAATATTAATTTGGATTCTTAACTTATGGAATCATTGCCTCCTGAGGATTGGGCTAATCTTCCTTTTTGCTATGTATAAAGGTAGATTTCTTTTTTTATTATAGTGATTGATGGGCACTTTCACACAGCCTAATATTCTTAGCATGTTTCCATTTACATCAAATGCTCTAATGTTAGTTTTTTCTAATATACTTTCTGCATTAGCTGATGACAGCGACATCCAGTCTGTTAGTGACATCAGGGAAATACCTTACACATTATAAGTTTCCAATGACGTCTCATTTTTGCAAAGTACTACCTTAATCATAAACTGATTTAACCTTTGGACATCCATGGTTTTAACTATGTAAGTACCTCCCTCTTTGCTTGCATTGGCAATTTATTACTGACTTTAATATTATCTTCTTGGTTACACATACATGCTAAATTACCCTTTCTACCACATTAAAACATGTTTCTTTCAGCCACCTGCATTCCTTTGCCATGTGACCTTTCCGCAGCAAAAACATGTCCCTTTAGAATCCTTACTACAATCAGTTTTCCACTGTATGGTATTCTCCTTTTCTGTCTTGAACACTCCCATTTTAGTCTTTTCCTCCATTTTAGTTCCAAAAATCTGAGCCAGTTTCAGAAATAGTTAATATGCTATGCCTTTTTTAATGTCCATCTCATATATGATATCAGGCTGTGTAAGTATTTGTTATCTGAGCCTATTGTCAGACATATTCCATAATAACTGGTCCATGAATATTTCCTCAACAAAATCTCCATAAACACAATCTTTTGCTAACTCCCTCAGGGATGAGTTATACTCTTTTAATTTTTTCACCATCAAAACTGCTTTCTATTTTGTAAGGTTAAGAGAGTTATGTGCTAGGACAGACGACGACTAAAATGATTGCTTAATCTTTTTATTAGTTCCTCATATTATCCTCTATTACTTTTTTGCCAGCAAAATATGTGCCACTATTTTTCATTTATGATCTTCACTATTGTTCAGCATAAAAAAAATTTCTAGCTGTATTACATGTAATGACAATTCTGACCCTTTACTGACATCAAATTTTGCTATTCTATTTTGACCAAATGAACTCATTGTGCTAACTAATATTAACTATCCTTACTACTAACTTCCATCTGTCTGCACGGTTCAATACTGACTGCTCCTGACTTACAATTTTAAAACTCTCCTTTTTCCCTTAAATCTGAAATGACTGCACCACTAATTTGCTGTATCCCCAACTGTGATGGGTGATCAGCAAACATGAATACACAATTGATGTTAATAGACAACAACACATGTAGTAGTATTAAAGCAATTTATTTGCAATTAAAACAATTAACTGATTAAATCTTCTATATACATGTAAGTCCGCACTTAGGCAAGCATAACTAATCAGCCAAAAATGAATAACTGAATAAAAATTTACAATCAGTCTAGGTCAATGAATGGAGTACTTTCCCTTCACTATACAGTTTTTCTCTTTTAAACACAAAATCCTCAGTGAGCCTCTTGAGGCATTTCATGAAATAATAATAAAATTGGGACAGTCTGCTAAAAGTCCTAATCAGGTTGGTTACCTACAGGAGCTGAGACCTGGGAATATAGTCTACCGATGATGATCTTCAGTGCCACCTATGTGTGGAATCAGAACAGCCACCAGGAGCACTCAGTCCTTTTTTTTCTAGCTTTACATACCCCCTTGTCTTGTGTTGTTTTATCTTTTTTTTAATTTCTTTATTTTCTTCATGTAATCCGGTGGGGGGGGGGGCGTTTTTACTTTTACTTTAATTAGTTTTGCTTTAAACAATTTAACTATTATTAGACTGACACTTAGAGTTGCCTGTAAATCAATAGTTATTATACAATGAAATTTTCTTAACTTTAATTACTAATTTTCTGTTTATTTTAGGAATTTATTTTCACTATAATCTAACTTTTCAGATTTATAAAATTAATTAATATATATATTTATTTTGTTTGCCTCTATTCAAGCTTTTATTTTTTAACTTAGTTTAATTAATTTTCCTTTTATCAATTTCTTTCGCAGCACTAACCAAATTTATTAAATGTAAATTTGAATATTTTACACTCCTCTCCTTATTCCAGAAAATGTGCTTAGGTTTATGTGTATTCTTTGAATTTAATAAGACTTCACATCTGTCATATGTGTCTGGATGTTCTAGTTATTACTATTGTAATGGGGCCGGTGTTTTTAATAGAAAGGGGAACACTTCTCACTATTGGGAACACTTCTCACTATGGTTGGATCTAGAATCTTTGGGTAGAATGCTGTGAATGATGCGATGAAGTATCTAACTATGATCATATCTACCTCCAATGGGATAGCTCTGTGTTTACACATTAAATTTAGGTACAATTTGGACTAGGTCATTCATACTCAACCCCTCCTTCAGGCTCCATTATGCCTCAGTATTCAAACTCAGGGAGAAATCTGCCTTTGGCTCTCTTCCAGGGTGAACTTACACTATATAGTAGTAACTGTTGCACCTCTATATAGGTTCTAATTGATTTAAAAATCCACCCAAGCATATTACTGTGTTATTATATGAATGAAATATGTGTGTTTATATATATATATACTCGATTATCGGTTGATGGATGAATGCATAAATGATTTTGATCAAGTTAACATTTATTAAATAACAAAACAAAAAAAAAATCAAAACTTTTTAACATGATAAAATAATATAATTGTGTGTGTCACTGATGCATTTCTACCATATTAACAATTAAATCTGTTCACTAGTGCAAACCCTTACCCATGGTAGAAGTACATAACATGGCACTAATTATTTACAAAGCAAATAAAAAAACATCTTATTATTAACTCGAGTGCAAAGCTAACTAGCTAATTTATAATATTATACAAGTATATCCATAGTAACATCGTAATCCAATTCTCATTATTGATATTTATCTTTTTTGGGGACCCCCTATCTATTTACAGTTTTCTAATGTTGATAGCACAACACAAATATATCTACAATAAAACCAAAACCAAGCAAGAAGGCAACTCCATATCTGTGAACACAAAAGAGCATCAGGCCATAAGTTTGAACCCATCACTGCCAGCCTCATTTTCTCTGAAAGAGATGATACTCGATGCACAATTAGAGAGGCGTTTTACATAGCTAGCAACCCCACATCCATCAATAGGAGAGAAGTATGCTTTGCTTTGTCTCGGAAATGGCAATTATAAATCATTTGCATAAATGCCATTTCTATTTCTACAACACAGTTATAACAACAACAGCTATGATTATGAGAGCAAGTAGTCTCTTGAAAGTGCTCAGCTCTTTAATTTAACAGCTTTATATTTTAATAAATTTTTTTAAAAAAAATTAGCTTTATCCTAGCTTCATTATCTGTGCAAATAGCGCATATGTATATATTAAGAGTTAAGGTAATTTTGCTAATGATTTCAGAATGGGATTTTCTAAGTTTAGATTGTGTTAAATTGGGATTAAATTAAAATGTACTATATTTTGACCTGAAAACAGCATTGCTGGACAAGCGTCAGTTAATTATATTGCCATTTTTTTAAAAAGTGGGAAAGGGAATCTATTCGAGAAATATTTTTCCTTATTTTTGATATATATATATATTATTTTTGTTAATTAAATATTCTACATGAAGTAATTGGTTGCGCAGGTTGATCTTTATGCGGTATTAGATCCTTTAAGGCTACTAATTATAATTATTCACAATTGGTGATTAATAAATCTCTGGTTAATAATGAATGCTAGGTGTAGTTGGATTGGACCTAGAATGGTCTGTTAGTTGCATGTGATCTGACTCCCAGTTGCACATACTTCTGTGAGCTGGGGAATGAGCGAGGTAGAGTTGGGTAGCCGACATGATATCCGTATGGCAGACATGGGGGTTCCTGTAATTTATGTCTCTCCATTAGGTACCGTTTCACAACATCACGAACATACTGACCCTTTTTTTCCGTTTTTGTAGGCATGCGAGCAGCTGTAAAGCGGCTCATATGAACCTATCTTCGTTTTTCTGTCTTTCACATTCATATTTTATTAACTCGACATTGTTTCATTTTTCTTTTATTGCCTACCCAATATGTAAGTCATAGAGAAATGATTCTACTTCAGCCTGAGTAACTAATTCTTTTGCTTTAATCCGTGATAGTTAAATCTTTTAATTTAACTAAGGCACGTTATAGACATATAAATAAAGAATGACTAAATTGAAATCAAATTAATGTGGTTTGTGTGCTTGGTAATTAACTATATATTTGTTTTTTTTTGTAATAGCTTACAGTTCTAAACACTGTAATGTTATTTTCAATAACTTAACAATTTTCCAGCAAGGTCCTCTCTTAAAAGAAATAAAATGTTAATTTAATGAAGATTAATTGTTATTTGTAAAGAAAAGTGAAATAAAATGATTTTATTTTCTTTTTATCATTTGTAGTAAGATGTCAAATCAGTTTGATATAATTGTTTTTTTTTCTTTGACATCATTTTGTTATATAATGTCTTAGAAGATTTAAATAAGAAAGAAAAATATTTATTTTTTGTATAATCAGTTTATCGATTTTTTTTAAATACGCTGATTGACTAAAAGAATCCCATTTTTTGTAATAAATGTGAACGGAAAATTTATATGTACTAAAATCCATGATCATTTAATTTTGTTTTTCTTTTATTGTTGAACTAATGTAAACAAATTGTTTTGTGCAAACTATAACAAATTAAGAAGATAACCATAAATCTACTTATGTAAATATAAAACTAATGTAGAGAAATCTTTTCCAGTGAGCTTGAGTAAAATGTAAATTTAAATAATTAATGAGTTAAAATATATGCATAAAACTAAATTTCCATTGTGTTGGAATTATTTTATTTACTTTTTATTTTAATTAATATTTTATGTTAAGTTATATATAAGTTTAATCACCCAAGGTCTCATTAAATTAGAATTATTGCAAATCTCATGCTCGAAGGCTCGACTCTGAGATGGTGAAAGTGAAGGAGTGCAATGTGATCATTGAGAAATGTTATTGATTAGATCTTTGACCTGGGCATATAGGTAAATAGGGCAGAATCCACGATGTACCTGTCTTATATATCTTGTACATGGTCGGACTCGAGGTACTTTACCTGTATTCCGGATCTTGTTGGATCGATATATGTTTTTCGACCGGTACATTTATAGCCATTGCTAATTAATTATTCCCATTCCATCTTGACTTATCAGTCGAGCAATCTTTGAATTTAACTTAACTTTTATGTTACAATCTTTACTATCATTTTTTATTCAATATTATTTTATATGCACACATATATACACATTTTAATGTAATTTTTTAAAAATCAACACAGGTATTTTCTTTTTTTTTTTTAAATAAATGAAAAGAGAGAAATATAGTTTTTAAATCTTTTTTTATTTAGTTAAATTTCTTCCCCCTCACATTGTTTTATTATTATTATTATTTTAAACTAGTAAAACTTATACTAATAATATGTGCCTATGTTACGTCTTTACAACAAAATTAAACAAAACTTTTTTTTAAACCTTTACTATTGACATTGACTTCTAATACTAATTATTTTTCCCTCATATATTTTTGGAGTAAAATTTTAATCTTAAAACTTTTATTATGATATATAACCCTTACTTAGCGGTACAATATATGTATGCTTAAAATAAAAGATAGTGCATATTCAACCACCTAAAAGTTAAGCTTATGTTTTGAATAACCCTTACTTAGCAGTATAATATATTGTAACGGTATGAAAATTAGAGCTGCTTTAACCCAACCTAGAGATGCAGGTTGAGGGGGTTCAAACCTCACCTACATCAGCAGGTTTTTCTGCATACTGCTTTGAGCATAGAAGATAGTCAGGCTTAATAAAACAAATGTACTAACTAAATGTATTACTCAGAGATTCATTGTTTTTCTTCCATTCTTGGCAGGCAGTTTTCCAGAGATATTTCTCTCTATGAGGAGTGTAGAATGAAATGAAGCTGGATAGCGCTCCAACCCTAAACATAGTAGGGTGAGAAGGAACTCGTTCGCAGAGCGTGATCCGAGTTCAGAGTGGAGCCTAATGCTTATGTTCAGTCACTAATAGGTTTTACACATAATGATTTCCGGAATCTTATCCGCAGACATCCACAAGGTAAGCCCATCAATATGGAGATTGAAATCAAACACAATTTATAAAGATATTTCCGATTCCCCGAGTGACACGCGAAAGATTAAGATTGAATAATAATCCGTTAAAAAAAAAATGCAGGCCTGAAATTAAATACTAATATCTAAATTCTTATGCCACAAAACTCTCACAAAAACTGAGATAAAAACTTAGATAGAAAAGAATTTCCCTTATATTATCGATCTTTACATAATCGTTTAGATATATATCTTTACTAGTGGCTTAATAAAAGGATACTAGAACTCTATTTAACCAACTCTACCCACCTTTATCAATGAAACTTCTTTAATGCTTCTTGATTATAAAAACACTCTCTCTCCCATTTAAAATGTACAGGTTATTTCAAATCACTCCACTCTAATTAAAATGACTACATATATGTGCCCATGCAATTCTAATTCGGATCGAAAAAGCAAAAACGAGAAACTAAAAAAAAAAAACTATAAACTGAGTTTAGTTTTAATTATTTTGCTTTTTCTTTAAGTAAACCGAAATAAGAATGATCTATTGATTTCCTTTCAATAAAAAAAAAACATTAATCTAATCGAGAATGACCTTTTGCACTTCTGCCAAGGTAAAATACTTTATATATTAAAAAAAAAAGAAATAAATAAATGACAGAATATTTTATTATTCCATTTTGGAGATTCGCACAAAAGCGATCAAACTCTGGTGTCAGAAAAGAAATCAACAGTTTTAATAGTAACCTTTAATAAAATGTTTTAAAACCAATTAAATCACACACATATATATAAAAGAACTACGTGTACGTATACGTTTTGTTAATGAAAATATTTAAAGTAAAACAAACACTAATACAAAGATTTATATTACCGGTAATTTTTTGAAATGCGTACGTCTTTTAATGAGATAGTCTTTTGGAGATTTCAGTGCACTACACAAGTGGCGGCTTCTTTTAATTTTGGTCCTTCATGATCTGTGACCGGCAGCAGGCATTTGGTCAGGCAAGAAATGTTCTGGCACCACACTACATTATGTTATTACACCTTTCCAGCTCCAGCAAAACACGAAACCATAGAGAGAGAGAGAGAGAAAGGGCCTACTCGGTTATTTCCATTATAGCACCCGAAAAATTCTTTAAGTTTCTTTGAATGTTAGTGGTTCAAAAATCTACAGTGGGGGAGCTAATATAATCTTAGTTGCGGGAGATCTTTCCAACAGGTTAACATATCTTTCTTCGCTACTAAAATATCTTGTGCTGATCTTCAGTCCTAGCGGTTGAACTGACTCAGGTAAAAGCCGCGAAGACCCTAAAGTTCCTTTTTCTCTCTATCCCACTTGTCAGCCATCTTGCATTCCAATCCTCATTGTTCTCTATCTTAATTTTAATTACAGTGTTTTTAAATTAATTATTTTTTTTATCTAATTAATCTTTTTCTCTAATGAGTTCTAGAAATTTTTATTTCTTTATCTAAAATAAAATCTTTTCATTTTATTTTTTAAAATTAGAAGAACATTCCGTAAATTTTTTCCTACTTTAAATTTAGTCTACATTCATTGCGGTTGAACTCAGGGTCTTTAGTTAAACCACAGTGAATGGTGAAGCAAACATATATATATATATATTCCATGGGTATATATGTATAGCTTCAATATGTATGCTTAAAATAAGAGATAGTGCATATTCAACCACCTAAAAATTAAGCTTATGTTTTGAATGGGTTTGGCTTGGTGTGGATAAATAAAGGCTGGTTTTGATAGGATTGTAAGTTACCCTTATGCTATGTTTAGCTTTATAGTTAGTTGAAGTTCATATTTCCCAATTTTGGGTTCAAAGTTGCTGCTTTCGGATCTTGCATCTCTTCGATCACTATTTCTTATTGTATTGGTTCTGCTATCTCTTGTTTTTTCTGCATCTCATCTTTTGGTATAGCTACTGAAATTTGTAAGTCTTCCTCCACTCGATATCTCCTGTATGTCATCCATCCTATGCTTGGGTGATTACTATTTTTTTGATAATAATTTTGTGACTACATCTTGAATCCATTTCTTCCTGATCACATCTCAAACACAAACTTTGTCATCTATTACATATGTATTTTCACTTTTCCCACCAGTTACATGAGTACTTTTATGTTTGTCACTCAACTTTATCGGCTGTATTGGGAAAGAAGTGATAATTTAATTCACAACTTTCTTCCCAGTAATAGTTCTGCTCATAATTTTCCTGTAGCCATTGTTGGTGTAGTGTTGATGAAGCATGGCATTATATATTGCTTGCTGCATACTTTTGTTGTTCGATATATTGCTTGCTGCATACTTTTGTTGTTCGATTTCTTAAGAGCTTTTTTTTTATTATTTGTATGGCCTTTTCAGCCAATTCTGGGTAGTACAGGATGCATACATGTTTAATGCCATTGTCCATGAAGTAGTTTTCCATTACTTGTACTTTGAGTTCAGCACTGTTGTCAGACATAATGGTTTCTGGTAAACTGTAACAAGAATACTCAGGGTGTAAAGTTTCTATTCTTTCTATTGCATTCCTATCCTTTACTATACAACACTCTGCCCATTTTGAGTACGCATGTATAAATATAATAGTATTTTGCCATTTATTGGAACCACGTGGTCTATGTGCACTCTCTGTCAGGTTTTCATTGCTATTGGCCACAGGTTATATTCCTTTGCTTTCATATTCATCTCTTGATTATCAGGCCATACATTTTTTGATGTATTGCTTGCTTTCTGATGTTATTTTTGGCCACAGACATCGGTGTGTGCTAATGCTTTGGCCCACACAATTCCAGGATAACCTTCATGGAGTAGTTTTAAAACTTGCTGTCTGCCTTCAGTTAGTATTACTACCTGATCCCCCATTAACCCACAACCATTACTATTAAACAATTTGTTTCAGTTTATCCCGAACCCTGGGGTGACATAGCGAAGGTATTAACAGACCAGATGTTTTTTTATCTAACCCATAAGCAGTTGATAATCTTAATTGGCTTTTGTCCAGCCAGTTACTTTTAGATTTCAACATGGCAATATAAATTATGTCTGTCTCCATAATGCTTGCTTCTTCTTTATCTGAGATGTTTTGGTATGAGAGATCTCTTTGCCTTTTATATTCTAATTTGTAATCTTAAGATGACAAAATATTTTTTCAATGCATCATGTGTGAACTTAAATGGTCAAGGGATAATTTATCATGGCCCAGAATTCCAAGAAGAGGCTTGTGGTTAGTTATTTGAAACATTTTACCGAAATTGTATTGGTGAAATTTTTTCAGGACAAAAAATAATAGCAAAGCTTCTTATTGATCTGACTGTAGTTTCTCTCCTCTTTCGAGTGTATGCGATGCATATGCATTGGGGCATTCTGCCTTATAACATGGATGATAGAGAAACACCCCCATCCACCATTTCTCAGTGTCAATAGTTAAATGCACTTCCAAATTCCTATTAAAGTTTACTAACATCTTGTCTGATGACAATAGAGCTTTAGTTTTGCTGAATGCTTCATCATGAATTTCTAACCATTGCCACTTTTAATCTTTTCTCAATAAGTCTTACAATGGCTTTGCTGCATGTGCTTTATTTGTTAAAAAAGGCTCAAAAAATTTATCAACCCTAAATATGCTTGTAGTTGTTTAATGTTTGTGTGTTTTATCACATTTTGCACTGCTCTCACTTTTTTGGGTGCTGGTTTTTTCCCTATCATAAATTATATGACCAAGGAAAACTAACTCTTTTGCATGCCATACTTTTTTAAAAAAAAAATGTATTAAATCCTTAATTAAAGTTACAAAATTGTATATTGATTTAATTTTCATAATTCTCTTTTTACGACTGATTTTTATCAGTTAATTTTTGATTTGACTTCTTTTTCATTCAGAAGGGCTTCAAAATTATCAATACAATTTTTGACAATTAAGCACTTTTTAAAAAAAATAATTTTTTTTTCATTTATCATTTCTATCTTTTCTCTCTGCTTCCTTAAAACCAACTGCCATATTCACTTGTTTAGCTCTAAGACAACAACTTGAGCATGAGATTTGTGCATGAATGTTTCAAGTTTTTCTGAAATCCATTCCAACATTTTTTAAAAATTTGTTCATGAACTTCAGTCTTAACTTCTGTCACTTCTCTGTAGTCGCCACATAATCTAATTTCACAATTTGGCTTAGTTATTATTACCCAAGGCATAGCCCAATCCAGAGTTTCAATTGGTGTTAATACGCACTAAATGCCTAAACAATTTTATTTTTCTGCTACTTTCGCTTTGAGCAAATGAGATTTTATGAGACATATGACTGGACGCACATTTTCCAATAATTATATCAACTGGGCTCATTTTAATTAATCCCAATTCTTAATTAACTAAATTGGGATATTTGTATGCTATTTTCTGTACAAGAGAATTTTTTTTTAAATATTAATTTGGATTCCCAACTCATGGAACCAGTCCCTCCTGAGGATGGGCCTAATCTTCTCTTTTACTATGTATAGAGATGGATTCCTTTTCTTACCGTAGTGATTGATAGGCATTGCACATTTCCATTTACATCACATGCTCTAATGTTAGTTTTCTCTAATTTATTTTCTGCATTAGTTAATGACAGCAACATCCAGTCTGTTAGTGACATAAGAGAAATACCTGACTCACTATCAATTTCCATCAACACTTTTTTTCCGCAAAGTACTACTTTAATCATAAGCTGATTTTATCCTCTGACATCAAATTTCTTTATTCTATTTTGACCAAATGAACTCATTTTACTGACTACTGTTAACTGTCCCTAGTTTTCCAGATTCAATACTGACTACCCCTGACTTACTATTTTAAAACTCCCTTTTTCTTAAATTTGAAATGACTGTGCCACTAATTTGCTGTGTTCCCAACTATGACTGCATGGAACAGTTAAGTAATTAAATCTTCAATATACATATAAAGTTGCATTTATGCAAGGATAACTAATCAACCAAAAATGAATAATGGAATAAAAATTTACAATCAGTCTAGATAAACGAATGGGGCACTTTCCCCTTCACTATAGAGTCTATCTGTTTTAAACACAAAACCTTCAGTGAGCCTCTTCAGGCATTTCATGAAATAATAATAAGACTGGGACAGTCTGCTAAAAGTCCTAATCAGGTTGGTTACCTATAGGAGCCGAGATCCTGGGAATATAGTTGACCGATGATCTTCATTGCCACTTGCATTTGGAATCAGAACAGCAGGCACCCACCAAGAGCATTCATTCTTTTCTTCTCTAACTCTATATACCTCCATCTACTTTTGTTGTCTTCTTTTTTTTTACTTGCTTTTCTGGAGTAATTAATTTATTTTCCCCACATAATCCGGGGGTCTTGACTTTTATTTTATCTAGTTCTGTGTAAAGCAATTTAACTGTTATTAAACTTAGTTTTGTTATCTTCCCATAATGAATAGTTATTGTACAATGAAATTCTCTTAACTTTAATTATTAATTTCCCAATTATCTTAGGAATTTATTTCCACTCCCATTTATCTTGGGAATTTATTTCCACTATAATCTAACTTTTCAGATCTATAAAATTAATTAATATATACATTTATTTTATTTGTCTCTATTCAATTTTTTATTTTTTTAACTTAGTTTAATTGAACCTTTTTCTTTTATCGATTTCTTGCGCATCACTATAACCTTATTTATTAAATATAAATTGAATATTTTACAAACATATTTTTCATCAGATAGTTGTTTGCGGTTTCTTAATGTCAGCCATGCTACCTGATTAGATATTGGCAGAGTGAAATATCCATTTAAAATTTCTGCAATTTTTTTATATGGAAGGATCTCTGGATGTTTGGGATCAATAAGTCTATTTGCAAACTGTATAACTTCTTGATCTGCAAAATAAAGAAGTGTCGAACATTGAGATGCTCATCTTACACTTTATTTATAAACATATAGTACTCTACATGTTCTACATAACTTTTCCATGAGTCCATGTTGGTTATATTGATTTCACGGATTGCAAAACTTAGTGACACTATATTTCATTATTCACAGTAAAAGTTGTCCTGTGTTGCCACCTATTGTTATTCTTTTAATTTTTCTTGGTTCCATAACTATCAACTCATATTACTTTACTATGTATTGCAAATATTTACTGTCAAATACTGCACCATCTGCTATGCCCTGAGTTTTTAAAGATCAGTCAGGGAAGTAAATAAATAAATAATATACTTCAAAATATATATGTAACAAGACTTATTTAATAACAATAATGAAGTAAAAACAACATAAAAAGGTAATAGTCCATTATTATTCATTCATTATTTATTGTTGTCAGATGAAAATAGTCTTCTTTCATACTAGGAGTAATCCACTTATTAAATTGATGCTTTTAAATCAAATGTTAAATGTTTCTCGAAACACAAATGAGCATATATAATTTCTGTATACAATAAATATCAGTGTTCACATTAGCATTTGCAATTGTTACTTTTATATTAACAAAGTTAGCTACCAACTTCTTTTTTTTTTTTTCGGATTAGCTGCTGTTAATTACCATTCACTGATAATAATCTTTTGCAAATATAAACAAGTACTGCTTCTTATTTGCCGCTATTCCATTTTAGACAATCATTGGTAATTAGTCTACTAGTCTATCATTGACCACTCTTTACTACTGATTTATTATTATTTTAAATTCACACTGACTTTAACCCAGGGTAACTATTTTTACTGCTTTCTATACATTATCAGAATAACAATCACAGAAACCAAAGGTAAGTTTACTTAGTAAAACATAACACAAAAATATAATGTGGATTAATTTGGATTAGTAAATACATATACTTAAAGACTACATATTCCCCCCTTCTATTGCTGAACATTTTGGGGATATTTGAATTGAAGGCTTTTTTTAAATTCTATTATGCCAAATGTCTCTTGAAATTATAAAAAAAAAAAAATCTATTTACCCTGATCGATCAGTGTAGATCCTGTGTGTGTGGAATATTTCACTTTATATTCATCGTGGTTTGTCCGTGATCTTCTTTCAGTCCGTTCTCCCCGACTAACTCTCTATGTCCGGCATTTACAAGGCAGTTCCAGATGGTAATAGGAAGAGGTTCCCAAAAGGGAAAGTTCTGTTAGATCTAGCCGCTCAACATTTTCTCCTTGTGCTTACTTCTTATTTTTTTTTAATGTGATTTTACAATTTTTTTTATATTGGAGCACCCGAGCAGAACTGGCTTATAGATTCTGTATTCTTTTGCAGAAAAATACAATTAATTTAAACAAAAGGAAAGTCCGTAATTTATAGTTTTTTTTTCAAAGTCTCAGTTCACACCTTTAATATTCTCTTCTTTTATTTCATATTTTATTTTAAAATCCCAAAGAAACATTCCAATTGATCAGCATAATAGATAGCATAAAAGTACCTTCACTGTCAAAACCCCAACAGTAGAATTAATTGCTTTTTTTTACCCTTCTATCTTTAAGAATTTTTTAAAGACTAAACAAAAAACAAACTTTTATCAAAATTGTAAGATCTTGATCTAATTTATTTTAACTTAAAACTACATTTTAAAATTAAGTGTTAATTTATATTTCTTTTCTCAAAAATTATGTATTATAAAACGATATTTATATTTTAACAAAATATATATGTGTGTATATATATGAGCTGATAGAAAAGTACGTGTTTATTTATTTCTAATAAAACAAGTTTTATTAGAATGTATATATTTTATTTTTACAAAATATGTGTGTATATATATGTATGAGTATGAGCTGGCAGAAAATACCAGCTCACTATACTATCTATAATTCATGTTTAAAATATAATTTCAAATAATGAGATAATTATTCTAATTCAATAAAATATATAATTCATTTTTATGCTTTAATGACAATCATGCTCATATATACATAGCTTGCCCATAAAGTTTTACCTGAATTGTAACTTTAAAATTTATGTATATTTTATTTTAATGCAATCATTTGATTTTATAATTTCAAAATACCCTTTCAAATGAAGATAATATTTTTTTTCACTATTTATACATTAAAATGTGGTCAAAAAGAAGATTTAGCATTTAAATATATTTTAAATTAACTATTTTTAAAAACAAATTTCATATTAAAGTAATACATATGTTTTAGTGTATTGTATTTGATTTTGTGTAGTTCTTGTTGCATTACTCATAATAATGATATCAATATACAAAATAGTATTTGCTTACATGCATATAAGTAATATATCATATTAACTATAGTGGCTTAGTTATTGTTGTAGAACTGCAACAAAGGATGAGAATTTATTAGAAATGTTCACATTTCTCACAAATTTGAATTTTGTCAATAATTCAAGGGTAATGACATTTAAATAAATAATCAGAAACTAATAGGTATTTCCAATATTCAATTATATAGCCTTATGATCTAGTATATTATTTCCATTCAGCAATGATGAAACATACATTGTATAATTCAAAACTTGCAAAATCATAATCAGTTTTGTCCTACTCCTTTATATGAGATAGATTTCTATGGCATTTAGAATATTTTACACAGTGGCAAATTATTCCATGTCTTTCTCTACTCATTGTTCATATTATATTGCTACAGGTCTTTCTTTATACACATTTGCTATTGTACAGAAAATACTAGATAGCTATATAGTTGTTTTGTTAAATATCCAAAGATTATATTAATTCATTAAACATCACATGATCACCATTTTTTATGCTTGCTCAAGTTTTAAAACAGGCAAAACTCTCCACGTAATAGTGCCTCTCAGGAATTTTATGCACAAACCTTCTTGCATTCACTGATTACTCTGGCTTGCACTGAGTGCCACTACTATGTGGAGAGTTTTGCCTGATTATATTAATTCTTGCACAGTAACAAAAAAAAAAATCGTATATTTTAGAAATTTTTTATTTTTTTGAACAATGCATTTATTCTGTGCTAGATTTTTTAATTAAAAAGTTAATATAAAAAGAAGTATAATTTTAAACTTTTAAACCAAATATAATCTTTAATCATTTGAAGTGCACAAAAATGTTTTTATTTTACCTTTAAATAATTTTTATTTAGTTAATTAATGTTCGAGAGGGTCCTATTTATAATGAATGGTTTTTGAATTAAATTTCAATGTTATGTTTGCACACGTATATTTATTTCATTTTACGCACATTTATACATTCATATAGCTCAATTAATGATTTTGTCAAAACTATTTCTAGTGGTTTATTTTCTAACTTTTATTAAAATAAACAATCCTTCTTTGCTATATACATACATGGACTTTTACTATTATGAATTACTTTTAAGCCTTTAAAAATAATTATTTTATGTTTGATTTACTTGCTTATTTCTTTTTTCTTTACTAGTGATTATTTTGTATTTAATACTGGTATGCTATATCTTATTTTGTGAATTGTTAAAGTATGAAGCAAATTTTTTTTTAAAAAAGAGAATGGATTTAGTTGCATTTTGATGCAACTGAAGTGAAAAAAAAAAGAGAGAAAATAAAAGATTCGCTCTGTATTAAATATGTATGTTACGTTAATTTTGTAAATAACTTTTCTTTTAATATATATTAACCAAATGTTATTTTGTAGAAACTGTCAGTTTAAAAAAAAAAAAAGGAAATGATGATAATAATGGAAAGTTTAATATTTGTTTTAAATGTAATGTATCTACACATAAATCACCCCAGTGTTAAAGAAATAGATTGAATAATTATTAATATAGCTTTAAGTCAATGATTTTATTGTACCCATTGAGCTCATTTGTCTGTCATGAACTCTGTTTTGGTTATGGAGAATTAGATTTTGTGTAGGTGAACTTATAGTATGTATATGCAGTGTTTTGTTCATTGTCAAATAGTTTGAATATATGTATCAGTCAGTATTAGAGGATTCATTCCTATTTTGTTTTAATAAATTAGAGATCAGACCCTAAACAAATCATTCTTATAGAAGTATTAGTTTTATTAAATTGGGATTAAAACCTAAAAATGGCAATTCCTTATAGTTACAATTATAGAAAGGTGTAGTTTTTACATATCCCATATTCAGTATATGCATAAGTCTTTATTAGGAAATTTATTGAATCAGATAAGTATGGTTATGGGTTTTGTTGTGTTTGCTTGGTTTACAGTACCAACAGATGATGACAACTACTCAACAATTAATATCTACAATTTTATTACAAAATTATGCATGATTGTTAGTTAATCAAGCATATAAATATAGTTTATACAATTTAATGCTGAAGTAGTCATGCCGAGTAATGGAACTCACTTCCAGCAATATAGGTAGCCTGCCTTGTGAGGTCTAGAGAGACTCTTCCAGCTGTATAAGACAGTTTGTCTCGAGTCGGCTCTAGTTCAGACTCTTCCAGCTGCACTTAAACAGCTTATCTCGAATCGGTTGTGGACGTAGCAGTTTCCAGTCCTTACGTGGATGTGACTTATTGGGTGATGTCACAATAATGACTAGAGAAAATACCTTTGCTGATGGCAGAGGGTTTATTGGGGAGCACATTCAGTCATTCTGGTTGAGAAGTAATTACTCTCTGCCTTGCCTCCAAAAGGCTGACAATTTGATAGCAGATCCCCTACTCTACAGGAAATGCTTTCTGTGCACAAACCCCAATGCCAGATTTATCCCCATTGGATAGTGACTGGGTGCTAGCCAATGAGGAAAGGGATCTGGAATAGTCCACTTCTAAAGGTAAGGTCAGATATGATATCCTTCCTCCTGGCTAATATTAGCCCTGGAGAATGTTGCCATCATGATGCCCTGGATGACATTTAGTTTGCTTTGTTGGAGGCTTCCATTCATCACTGTCTTGGCTTCTTCACTTGATGAACTTGTTCCTGGATGTTTTCTGCTGCCTTGACTTTGATGTTCATCTTTCCTACTTGATATACTTGTCCCAGGTTGGTTAGCACTTTTTTTAGGTTCTGCTATGTAGTTGAGTCTTAGCTGGTAGAGATGGCAATGATGTTGATGACCATATTCTGTTTGCCCAATGATAGTATAGGGACCCTTTATTTGAGTCACCACTGCAGGTATCCATTTTGTGGACCCATAGTACATATGGCATAGGACTTGTGTATTTATTTGAAGTTTTATTTTGATTTTCTCTTGTTCAAGTTTGGCATCAGGCTTCGGGGTTGATAGGATAGTTCTTGAGGGTCTGTTTAATAACAGTTCTACTCAGCTTCTTAGCTTCTATTCTTTCCACCTGACTGTTACTTTCAGGGTGGTATGGACATGTTTACAAGTTCAATGTTATTAGTGCAGAAGGGGTTGAATGTATCAGCTGAAAAAGCTGTGCCGTTATCAGTTACTAGTGTTTTAGAAGACCATGTGTGGCAAATAGCTTCTCAGAGCTTCTATCATGACTGGAGTGAAGCAATGGTACCTCCACAACCTGTAGCCACTTGGATAAGGAATCCACCACTATCAACAGCAGTTTGCTTTTCCATGGATGAGCATAATCCAGATGGAATCTAAACCAGGGCCCTTCAGGTTTGGGCCATTGGATTCTTGTCTTTTGCTGGCATGTTCTGATTCATCTTGCACTGCCAGCAGTGGTGGACTTTGGCTTCGATATCAACATTTAATCTATGCCACCACACATATAATTATGCCAGCATCTTTATCCGGACTATCTCTGGGTACCCATAGTGCAACAAACGGAGCACTGGGAATGTCCAGCTGGGGAAATCACACCTGTGCAACTCCAGATAATACAGCTTTGATAAGTTGAGATATCCAACCTACACATCCAGTAGGCTGAGTGTAACTCAACTGGTTTTTATTAGGCCAAACCTGTTGGACCCATTTTTGTAGCTTTTGGAATCCCAGGTCATTGTTAGTCCACCCTGCACTAACTTGCTGTTCAGTGGTATGGTTGTGTCTATATAAATCAGGTTAATTGATTGGCATGATTTTGTTGGACTGTCTTCAACTTCTGCAGACCGTCAGCTTAATGCATCTACATAGGGGATATGCTTTCCCTTGACATATTGAAGGGTAAAGTCATAGCCTGATAGGAAATTGAACCACCGCAGCATTCATAGTGAGGCATGCTGTAGGATTCCCTTATCAGATGCAAAGATCCCCACAAGGGGTTTATGATCTGTCTGATGAATTATAAATGGTCTACCATAAAGGTAGTCATGGAACTTTTTGATGCTGTTGATCAAAGCCAGGGCCTCTCTATCTATTTGAACATAGTTTTTCTCAGCTCTAGAGAAGCACTCTGATGCAAAAGCAATAAGACTGTGAGCTCCATTCGTATTCCCATGGGACAACACTGCCTCCATTTCTACTGGTGATGCATCACAAATCAGCACTGGCACCTTTTCCGGGTTGAAGTGCACCAACACTGTATCTGATATTAGATTCTTATCATCTTAGATGCTTTGTCATACTAACTGTCCCACTTCCAGGCTGTGTTTTTGTCTAGTAGCCTGCATAGTGGTTCAGCAGTCTCTGTTTTATGGTATAAGTAGCCCTCATAATAGTTTATCAATCCTAAAAAGGATTGAAAAAAATAAGTTCCTTCTTATTTTTGGCATTCTTTATTGCCAACTCTTTTGAGTTGGGTAAATGCCCCTGGCCTTTATTTTATATCCCAGAAATTCAAGCCATTTGGCTTCAAATATGCACTTCTCCCAGTTTATTTTAATGACAGAGCCTGTGAATTTATCTAGGAGTTCTTTGGTGGTCCTCTAGAGACATTCTGCAGTTTGGGCCACTAGTAAGACATAATCAAAGTATGATAGTGCACCCGGTATTCCAGCAGTCAGTTGATCCATGACTCTTTCGAATATTGCCAGGGCAACCAAAATACCAAAGGGTAGTCGGCTCATTTTAAGTAACCTTTTATGGGATATTATTGATAATGCTCTTGCAGCCTGGTCATCAACAGGTAGTTGCAAGTATACATGTTTTAGGTTAATTTTAGTAAAAACCCTATGACCTGACAAAGTGGATAGAAATTGTTTGACTGGTGATGGTAGATAATTATCTGGATCAATTTGTACAATGATAATCACATATACATATATCACCATTCTCTTTGATGATCAGTACTATAGGGATGGCTCATTCAGAATATGGTATGGGCTCAATTATACCAGCTGCCTGCCATTTCTTGAGCTGTGTTTTTATTTTAGTAAGCAAAGCTATTGAAAGTGGTTTACGCCTACAACTGATAGGTTATGGTAAATGGATTGGTTGCCCCAAGTACAGACCTATCTCTTTGTTAAATACTTCTGTGTAATCAGATTTTATCTTTGATAATGTTGTGATATGGTTCACTTTTGTCACTTTGAACCCTAAATGACTGAAGCAGTTATGGCCTACTAAATCACTATGGTTACCTAATGCCACTACCACTATAGTTTTGTTTGGCATAGTAATATTTTCTGTTGTTTGACCCAACAGTTTGATTTTATTCTCTTGATAGTCTGATATTTACCTACTGCTAGTGTGCAGTTTATATTTTTTTTTATTAATGATCAACAGTAGATACTGCTAACTCTGTATCAATTTCCATTTTAACGGGTGTATCATTAATTGTAACAGTGTGTATAAATCCTGACTGGTTGTTTTTGATATGATTTATACAGGCAACTTGCTTAGCTTTCTTATAATTGCCTTTATTGTTTTTTGGAATGGGTCTTTCCATTTTCAAATCACCATTTCTCTTTTCAATTTCAGACATACTACTTTTATATGTCCAACTCACTTGCAAAACGTGCATGTTGCTTCATGGTATGAGCATTCTGTATGCCTGTGCATTTGTTTATTGCATGTATAGCAAAGCCTTGAGCTGTTTGATTCTGAATTCTCCAAGCTGACTGAGTATTTAGGTAAACCAGTGTTATGCTCAGTTTTTTGCACCTCATACTTAGTAATTCTTTTTAGTGGGGTAGCTTGACCAGCTATTGTCTCTTTTAGCCCTGTCTCAAAATCTAGGTCCAGAAATATTAACATTTTAGCCTCAAATTGTGATCATTTATGCCACAAATAATCATGAATTGTTTCATTTATGAAGTCTTTGAAATCATCCTTCAAGACTAATGTTCAGATTCTTGTTGAAAATTCTCTAACTGTTTCCCAGTTCTTGTATGCTGAGATTAAAATGGTATCTCTTCATTATTGCCAAGGGTTTAGGGGAAAAATACTCTATGAGAATTGTCAACACTCTAAAAATCCAGTTCAGCTGGGATTACAGCCATAGATTGGAACTTGAGTATAGTATACATCTGTGGACTTATAATGGTCATTAGTGTGACTAACTTTACCTCAGGTTTTTTAATCTGGTTGGCCTGTTGGTAAAAAATCAAGTACTCCATATAATTTTAACAGTTCTCAGATTGAGCCAGGTCAAAAGCATTAGCCATATTTATTTATTTATGCGAGATGCCACTCACAATTATTTTTGTACTACTATTTGTAATTGTTCAAAATCGATTTTATTTTTTATTTTCGAGTTACCACTCTTAATTTTTACACTACTATGTTGTTGTAACTAATACAATGAAGTTTTTAAATCACTGGGGAAGCCTTTGTCACCTTGTTGCCAGTAAAGTTCTCATGATAGGTTGTAGCTTCAAATTGACATGTTTATACATTTGTGGCCAATTTTTTTTTGCATTTTAAATGCTTTTAATAATTGCTGCAATACAATTATGGGGAATGTTTTTAATAAAAAATGTAATATATGCACTCGAGTATTTACTTTATCTGTTTAGCTATAATTTTTCCAGCTGTGAGGCAAAAATTCTCCATATATCTGATTGTGCCAGATCTGTTAAAATTGGTGTATTTTATGTTATAATTTTTCCAGCCATGGTGGAAAAATTTTCCTAATATGTGACTGCTCCAGATCGTTTGTGTTTGGCTTGGTTTACAGGTTCAGTTCCAAACTAACAGGCAAATGTTGACAACAACTCAACAATTAATATGTACAATTTATTAGTTACAAAAATGTACACACATTAGTTAATCAGTCATGCCGAGTAATGGAACTCATTTTCAGCTATATAAGTAGCCTGCCTTGTGAGCTCAAGAGAGACTTTTCTGGCTGTGCAAGACAGCTGCCTCAAGTCATATCTAGTTCAGAGTCTTCCAGCTGCACGTAGCAGTTTATAGTTCTTATGTAAACTTGCCTCACTGTGTGGACATCACGATAATGACTAGAGAAAATACCTTTGCTGATGGCACAATGTTTATTGGAGAGCATGCTCAGTCATTTAGGTTGACAGAAGTAATTGCTCTCTGCCGTGCCTTCAAAAGGCTGACTATTTAATGGCAGATCTGCTATCCTACTGGAAACACTCAGATTCTGTGCATGAACCCCAAAAAGGATTTATCCCCATTGGATAGTGACTGGGTGCTAGCCAATCGGGAAAGGAATCAGGAATAGCCCACTTCTAAAAGCAAAGTCAGATGTGACAGGTTTATCTGTCTGTAGAGTCATATTTTAAGCTTATTGAAGTCTGGGTTCACTGTATGGCAATTGTACTCAATTCTCTATAATTACATTAATATTATAATGTACTTGAAGATTAAGACTAAACAAAAAAGCTTTGAACATTTTATAAGCAATTGTTGTTTCCAGCATTGATAAGAAATAAGACAATAATATATAAGTACTGTGTCACGAGAGTTTCTAAAGATCAGTCAGGGAGCGAAATAAACTTCTTCCATAAGTTCCTCCAAATGTTTTGGATCAGAAAGTTTATTTGCAAGCTATATAATGTCTTGATCTGCAAAATAGAGATGGGTCGACACTTTGAGGTGCTCATCTTCCATTTTATTTATAAACCTATAGTACTCCACATATTCTATATAACTTTTCCATGAGTCCATATCAGTTATAGTGAATTCACAGATTGCAGACCTTAGTGCAGCCATATTTTATTATTCACAGTAGAAGTTTTCCTGTATGGAATCCTGTTGCTATCCTGTATAATCTTATCTGCTGTGCCAACTGCTGTCCCCTGAGGGTCTCAAAAGACCAGTTAGGGAACTAAAGAAATAAACAATACACTTTGATACGCATATATAACAAGTTTTATGTAATAATAATAATAATGAGGTAAAACAACATAAAAGATAATAGTTTATTAATATTCATACCCTATTATTTTCCTTGGATGAAGTCTTCTTTTACACCAGGAATAATCCACTTATTATTTTTATGCTTTCAAATCAAATATCTCTTGGAACACAAATAAGTATTTATAATTTTCATATAGAATAAACTATTAAAGTTCACAATCTCAGTGCTTACATCAGTACTCACAATATATAATTAAACATTAACCATATCTGTATCCAATTTGTCTTTTGTGGTTTTGTTAAGCTTCAGTTAATTATCTTTCACTGGTTAATTATCCTTCACTGGTAATAATCTTTTCTATTTACGAATACTTACCACTATTCCATTGTAGACTTATTACTACTAGTCTATCATTGACCACTATTCCATTTTAGACTTATTACTACTAGTCTATCATTGACCGTTCTTTACTGTTGTTCTGTTATCTCTTAAAATCAGCACTAACTTTAATCCAGTCTAATCATTTTAGTTGCTTTCTCTCACTTCAGCATTTACAACAGGGGTGTAATTCATATGCAACTAGCTTTATTTGCATACAAATTTTATTCTAATTTAATTTATAATTTTTGGACATTCTCTCAAGCAAATTGTTAGACTAATTTTCTCCAATAAAGGAAATGTTTTAAAGTAAAGAAATCCATGCGAATTTACAAAAGTAAATAATCTTGCATTTACATTTATGGTTTTATAGCACAGACATTTCACTCCTCTCCCTTAATTTATTACTATATTTTAAATTTGTCAGATGGTTTGCTTTATCATTTATGTGGAGTTTTGGGAATAACTTTCTTCTCTTTTTTTTGAAATAGTTCTGCCTTCATTTTCCTTCTGTACAAACACCTGTTTTTCATCAATTACTTTAACTTGAACTGAATCAGTTATTAAATCCTCCAGTAAAAAATCTTTTTTCTCTAAATCTTCCCTGAGGATTTATTTAGATGAATATCTGCCAAGGTATCTCTATAATGACAACAAAGGTATTTAACATGTGTTTTTCAACTGCCACCCATTCTATAATTTTACTATTATTATATCCTTCAACAATACTTTTACTATTTTGTCACGTGTCCATTTACAATCAAGTCAGACACATATCCACATTTTTTTTCTCTTACTAAGAACTTGTTCTAATTTAAAACTTTATCATTTTTACCAATAGGTGGTACTACCATTGTTAATTGAGTTCAAGGAGCCCTAGATTCCCCCCCCCCTTTTCTACAGCCACACTGGTTAAGTTTTTTGGAATGTAACAAGTTATTTATTATCGACATCTATGTGAATAGCTAGTGGTCCAAACCAATATCATCCTAACAATGGACTCAAATTTTTATTTACTACTTAAAATGTCAGCCATTTAACACTAGAAATTAATTTTACAGACATTTCATTACTTCGAATATCAATTTTTATCACCACTTATATCTATAGCCATCACATCTGTATCTTGAAGTATTATCTTCCTTTTATATTTTCTGGCTAATTTTAATCCAATCTCTGAGATATCATTGATATACCGACTCCGCTGTCCATTTCCATTTTTACTGTTTGTCCACAAATAACTGTCTAAAAAATATCTTTTACTCTCTTTGTACTGACATTCTCTTTTACCTTCTTTATACTGACATTCTCATAATGTAATCTTTTTTTAGATTTATAGTCCAATTTTATGAAAATTAATAGCTCTACTGTTCCCAAAATGACAGACAGTTGTTAAATGATTTATAATTTTTATTTCTATATTTACACTTTTAACATGTCTGGGTTTGCCACAACAATAGCACTTTTGCTTTTTTCTATCACTACAGGACTCTGTAATAAGTTTCACTACTTTTTGTTATTGCTGTAAAAACTCCAATGCATTATTTTGTAAAGCTTCTTGTGTTACACATTTATCCAAAGCTTTTTTTTACAACTTATGTCAGGATTGCTCAGAAATACCTTTCAGAAATTCTCATTTTTTAAGCTCTATAGGAATTGTTCCAATAATGCATTATTTCCGAACAAAATCACAGTGGTTATCCAGTTTCATTAGAGTTATATGATAGTCCAAGTATTTTTTTGTGGTAGTTGCTTTCAGTTCTGAATTTCAGCCATGTTACTCATTTCGATACTCTCAGAGCGAAATATTCATTTAAAATTTCTATAACTTCTTTATATGGAAGTTCTTCCAGATATTTCAGATTAGAAAGTCTATTTGCAAGCTATATAAGGTTTTGACTTGCAAAATAGACATGCATGTTCTAATATTAACTCTTCCATGAGTTCATATTAATTATATTAAACTCACAGATTGTAGAATTTAGTGCAGCCATATTTTATTATTTACAGTAGAATTTATCCTGTATGGAATCCTGTAGCAATCGTATCAAATCTTGTCTTCTGTGCCAATTGCTGTATATTAAACTCACAGATTGTAGAATTTAGTGCAGCCATATTTTATTATTTACAGTAGAATTTATCCTGTATGGAATCCTGTAGCAATCGTATCAAATCTTGTCTTCTGTGCCAATTGCTGTGTCCTGAGTGTTTCTAAAGACCTGTCAGGGAGCTAAATAAATAAACAATATACTTCAAAATGTATTTAGAACAAGATTTATTTACTAATAATAATAATGAGGTAAAACAACATAAAAAGGTAATAGTTTATTAATATTTAAATGCTGATTTATTTTTTGCGGTTGAAAATAGTCTTCTTTCACAACAGGAGTAATCTAGCTATTATATTTGTACTTTCAAATCAAATGTCTCTTGGAATACAATTTCATATAGAAAGAACTATTAAAAACAAAGCCAAACTCTCCATATAGTATTGCCACCCTGTGCCAACCAGAGTAATCAATGAATGCCAGAAGGCTTGTGCATAAAATCCCTATCTAATGCCTACTCATCCAATATCCCCAGACTAGTTTCTGGCTTGTGGCCATCGTCAGTGAGGAGCTTTGAATCTGAGAGCACTGCAGGTAGATCTTAGGATCTAATGCAACCCTCCAGCACCCACCTTTTATCTCTACTTAACTACAAAATTATGAGAATGAAATTAAAAACACAAATATTTTCAATCTAAGCTCAATAGCTTATATAGTCATATGGTTGGCACAGGGTGGCAATACTGTATGGGGAGTTTTGCTTTGTTTATAAACAATTATGTGCTAGTATAAGATAGTGATCATGTGATGCTTAATGGTTTAACACCAATCCTGCCTAATAGGATAGTGGTGGCTATGGTTGTTAAAAAGCCAAAGACACCAAAATGTATGGGTACTGAACTGAGTTCAAACCCATATGACTATATAAGCTATTGAGCTTAGATTGAAAATATTTTTGTGTTTTCAATTTCATTCTCATAGTTTTGTAGTTAAGTAGAGATAAAAGGTGGGTGCTGGAGGGTTGCATTAGATCCTAAGATCTAGGTGCAGTGATCTCAGATCCAAAGCTCCTCACTGACGATGGCCACAAGCCAGAAACTAGTCTGGCGATATTGGATGAGTAGGCATTACATAGGGATTTTATGCACAAGCCTTCTGGTATTCATTGATTACTCTGATTGGCACAGGGTGGCAATACTGTATGGAGAGTTTTGCTTTGTTTATAAACAATTATGTGCTAGTATAAGATAGTGATCATGTGATAAGATAGTGATCATGTGATGCTTAATGAACCTTTAAAGTTCACAATATCAGTGCTTACATCAGAGCACACAATATATACCTTATATATTAATCATCTCCATTTCCAACTTGTCTCTTGCAGTTTGGTTAAGCTTCTGTAAATTACCCTTTGCTAGTTATAACATTTTCTATTCAATGAATTTATATTGTTTTTCACTTGCTGCTATTTCATTTTAAGCTTAATCACTGCAAGTTAATCTACTAGTCTAGCATCTAGTAGTCTAGCATTGACCACTCTTTACTGCTGATCTGTTATCACTGCAAATCAACACCAATTTTAATTCATTCTAACTATTTTAGCTGCTTTCTCTCTTTTCAGAATTTACAACAGGGGTATCTTATATATGATTTAATTTTGCATACAAATTCTATTGTAATTTAATCTATAATTTTGGGACGTTCTCTCCAACGAATTGTTAGAGTATTTTTTTCCAACAAAGAGAATTATTTAAAGCGAAAAAATTGCCTTGTTTACAAAAATAAATACTCTTTTATTCACATGTATGGTTTTATACATGCAGACATTTCACTTCTACTCTCACCTTAGAAATACGCACTTATTATATTACTATTGAAGCAATGGATCTGAAGTCCAATCCATGCTTCACATCTTCCTATAAACTTGATTAATATTGTAAACCTAAATTAAGTTTATAGGCCAATATCAGCAGGGTTTTGCATTACAGCTAAAATTAATTACGTTTATTAAATTTGTATTTGCTTGTAAATATTTTCTTTTAAATAAATTCCATTGTAACATTAAATTGCTGTTAAAAATATTACTTGTGAAAACCGTTTAGTCAAACATATATATACGTCAAGCATATATATATGAGTTAATGCAAAATTCTGCTGAAATAAAACGCTTATTGTATTAAAAGAAATAAGAATGTATTTTACTTTTAAATCTTGTTCAAATATTTAGTATGATTTGATTTTGAGATAAGCCCACCAACATTTTCTAAAAGAATGTATATTTTTAATTAGTTAAGCCCATTCAAGTCAAATTAAAGATGGCCTTCTCTTTCTTTTTTTTAATTAATAAAATCCCAAAGTTTAAAGAAAGAAATTTAGAGTAAAAAAGTAAAAGTTATTTTTAGAAGGTGTTACTTTGAAACAAAGGAGCATGGGGAGGCTTATCAAGATCTCAGGTCATACAAACAATAGAAGGTAGCTGACAGAGAGGGTATAAATAAAAGGGAGAACAAAAGATCAGGCATTCAGATTTTCCTTTTTGAAAAAGATCAGTCAATCAGAGTTTCCTTTTGGAACAAGTCAGTTTGGAGAAGATCAGTCATTCAGATTTTCCTTGTGGAAAAGATTTTTTCATTCAGAGTATTCTTGCGGGCTGTCAGATTGCTCCGTGGAGAACTTTAGAAATTTTGCTGTTGCCTTTTGTGATTTTATTATATGAATTCGATGGAGTCTACCATGCTTGGCTAGGCAAATAAATAACTTTGTCTACCGCCGAGGGTTCCTCAATACCAGAAAAATGCCGTAGTATCTACTCAATCGTCATCTGAACTCTGTGCCGTGTCTGGAGGACTTTTTGTGAAACCATGCTACCGATTTCCACTTTCCTTGTCCGGAAAAACACATCTCATCAGACGGATCAAGCTACGCCCGTCGATGGAACATGACCAAGGAATAAGGACGGTAATCATATCTCTCCTCATGAACTATTTATTATGCTACCCTTTTTGTCCATACTTTTTATAATTGCTTCCTTGAATATTTATGAAATGTGTGCTTAATGATATTTATAATGTAACTATTTTTATTAGACTAGTTAGATATATGTATATGTGATCATCTATCTAGATATTTTAACCCCTTTTCCTTCGCTATTCTTCATTACTCCCATGTGTAAATATTTTAATTCTATTGCGGTTAAGTTTATTAGTTAATTGTTCATATAAAAATCCCTTTCCAGTTTTATTCATACTTGTAAAATTTAGTATGAGTAAGTTTCCTTTTTTTTTTGTTTGCCAACTTGATCTCCTCGATAACGCTTCTTTTGTCCGCCATTAGCTTTTTACGTATGTCAGATTTAGCGATATACATCTTAAATGATTTTAAACACTGTTTTAGCGCAAAGCAATTAGAAACTGCTTTGCAAAAGATTTTTATTATTGCACTTTATCGAGCAGATTCGAGTTGACAATGTTTAATAAAACTGGGAAGGAAAGATTTAGACCGCAAGCATATTAATCGGGTTTTCATTGTCTCATTAGTTATTCATAAATTTCGGGGAATAGCGAAGGCCATTAAATTATTAATAATATTTCAAATGTCATTTATTAAAGATATTTATTTAACTAAAAAGCTTGAGTTTGCTAGTTATCTTTCAATGCTTTGTTTTACTTTTAAATGATCCAGGCACGCAGAACACATATTTCTAAGTATTTTGGCACATTTAACTATTTTAGCTCCGTATGTGGTTCTGTCCATGTCTCCCGCTGATGCTAAGCTCGTGGCTCGGGAAGAAAATATCTATGCGTGTCTCAGATAGTGTTGTTCGGTTCATGATAGCTTCGAGACTAGACGAATAGGGCAGAGGTCATAGTATTCTTGGTTTAATATCTCGCATATGGGTGGCCTCAAGGTACTTTTGCCTAGTATTCGAACTGGGTTAAATCAACATACATCATCTGACTGTCACACTATATTTTTAAACTTGACAGGTGGTTTGCTTCTTTGATTATGTGGGGTTTTGGGGAATAACTTTCTGTTCTTCTTTTGGAGTAGTTCCATCTTCATTTTTTTTCTGTACAAACACCTGTAATTAAGTCATCCAGTAAAACATCTTTTTTCTCTAATTCTTTCTCTAATTATTTATTTAGATGAATATCTGATGAGGTATTTTTATAATGATGATAAAGGAGTTTAACATGTTTTTTCCAACTCCCACCCATTCTGTAATTTTACTATTATTATATCCTTTGTATACTGGACCATACTTCCCTATGGATTTCTGTTCCTAATCTTGCCCTGAGCATGAAGTGATCAAGATTTAACAGGGAAAAAAATGGATACCAATTTAGTCGATTGTCTGTACTCATATGGTACTTCCAGCTAAACTGATAGAAAGAGTGAACTGATAGAAAGAGTGAATTGACAGGACTCTGCCAATTAAAAACCCCCTTTAGTTGATATCTTACTCGAATGCCCTAATGTTTAAAACCTATGATAAATACACACCTTTGAAAAGTCTATTTACAAAATAGCTTTTGCGTGCCACTTCTAGAAAAGAATCAAAAATGAATTTTCCCTTCTCCTAGAAGGATGTGCAATACCATATGTTCAGCCGAGCATAAGAATAAGATTTAACACCCTGGTAGAGCGATATTTCATGTGGCTAACTCACTACATCTAGGGTCTTCAATGGGTAAGTTAAATGGTTATTACAAGTACATGGTTGGTAAGGAAAGAATACATTTTATCAAATAAATAATAATACGAAAATGAAACAAGTTTAATATTTATTTAATCCCAAATACCCACCACCGTTTCATACTTAAAATGATATAATAAAAATAAATAAATGAATTATTATCACAACCCAGATATATATTTGATACTTTGAAATAGATAAATATATTTAATACAATTTAAATGAGTAAGAAAATATATAAACCCCTAAAGCTATTTACAATACAATATTTCATAAAGAATGGAAGTGTTCTGAGCTTTTTACCCTGTAGAAATAAGTTATATCTTGTGTGATTTGATATATAGATATTTTAAGATAAGAGATTTTTGGTCATACAGGCATACACTTTTACTCAGGTCTTTAAAACCTTTTTTATTGATAGTAAATATAATAAAAAAAAACAACAACTATGCATACGTATATTTGCATTATGAAAGATTTCACTAATTTCATATTTTTCAACATGTCAATAAGGTTGCGTCAGCGCAGGTACTATATAGCATGCAACATGAGGTGCTGTATCTATTTCCTTTTTACGATAGATAAATTCTTATACATGTATATATGTGCAGCACAATTATACACTTACTACTATTCTAAATATAAAGTTATTAGTGGACTTGCTTACGGAAAATTTACAATGAATAAACCTCGTTTGCACTCATCATAAGATGCAGCAGTGACAAAAAATAACTTAAAAAGATGTACGGATAAATACATTTTTAGATACTCAACATGAGGTATCGTATTTACCGAATATTACAAGCATATGTGTGCCTATATACATATGTATATTATGTATGACTAATTTCAGGAGTAACAACAAGAGGAAAAACAAATAGCAACAAAAAAGAATCTAATTGCAACATTTGTTGAAAATACTAGAATTTGAAATAGAAAAATGAATTAAAAGATTTAAGTGAAAGCTTTATCCTTATGCCCATAATAACCATAAATTCAATATATATATATGCGAGAGACAACTCTCTCTCCTTTTTTTGAAAATGATTAAAAATAATAATAATAAAAAATATATATTTCTAATTATCGGAAATATCAGAATGAATTAATTCAATAATATTACATTTTTAAAAGAAACTTATGTAGGCGTCTTCATCTTCTCCTGACTGGGCTTTGAGCAGACTTCAATTCAACTAGCTGTATGGTGAGGATTTCATCTCATCCAGGCATAGGCAAGGTGGCTGTTGTCATCATCGTGGCTGGCTGGAACTGGCATGATCACATCTTGGCAATTTGGACAGAAAGGACGGGTGGATTGGCTGGTTTTCTACCCCATAGTCATTTTAGTGGATGATCTGGTAGATTTCTCCATGTTTTCTATCTACTATAATACAATTATTATGATTAAATGTTCATTTGCTATCTTGAATGGTTCACTAAATCTTTAAGAAATCAAGAGTTCTTAAAAGAACTGTATAATGGATTTTTTTCTTAGAAAATATCAGCAGTAGTCTAGTCCATAAATTAATCTCTAAGTGGCTAGATTATTGAAGAATTCTGGAGCCAAAGTAGTGAATGACTTGAATGCCAAAGAAAGAAAGAATGAATCCCACAGCACTGACTAAAACTTATCAATCCCACTCATACAGAACCAATTCAGATATCCCCCCTGAGAAGTATGAATCAGCCAAACCTTTTAATTTAGCTTATCACTTAGATTATAAACATTCCTTTATATTTTTCCAATTAAATTCTACATAGCAGGGTTTGATATGTTTGGTTTCCATCTTTAATACCCAGACCACTTCATTACAGATATCAATTCAAAAGAATTTTTATTTTATATACAAAAAAAGAAGATAACAGTTTAATTATAGCATTGATTATCAAACATTTTGCTTTTGGTCAGATTAAGTTTTTACCAAAGCAATTAACATTTTTTTTGATTACTGAATAAGATTACAATTTTAGAAAAGTAATTAAAAGAAATAAAAATATGGTTCTTTAGTATTATCCAGCTGATGACGTATTACCCTGAAACCATATCAGTCTCATCTTGCGATTTTTAACGTACCAGGTCCACATGATCTGCAGACATCACGTGTACCCGGTACGTTAAAAATCGCAAGATTAGACTGATATGCCTTCAGGGTAATACGTCTTCGGTTGGATAATACTAAAGACGCAGGTCACGTGATTTAGAGGGCTTCTTGGAATAAGATGATCAGTGAATGACAGTTGGCCACAAGATGATTGGTGAATGACAGTCGGGCAGATAACGAGCACTACCATGTTGGTTGGTCCTGAAAAAAAATACGAAATAAAAAAAATGTACATGCATGAAAATAGTATATACAAAGTACAAAATATAATAAAGTGATAAATAAAAATCCTTTCCCCTATTTAATGCGAATCTGGCATTATAGAAATTAAAAGGTAATTCAAATCTGGTATGTGTGATTAACACGATGGTGTTCGTATTCAGTTTCAGCTAACTTTTCACTCTTATATTCTTTCCAGCAATCACTGTAGATGGTCGAGCCTTGCTGTACATTTTGCAAAATTTTTTGCATGAGAGTGGACGCACTTCTATCTCGAATGGCTACAATAACGCATTTGTCAGTCTCTCTGCATATGCCACCAAATAGCCATTGCTGTGGTAGGACTCTTCTGGTGTTGTTCTTATACTTTGTGAATAGGCTTTAGTCAATTTCTATGATTATGTTGGGACCTCTGATTTTGCATCTTTCATTTCTTAACAATCTCCATGTACAAACTTCATGGAGGTAGTTGTTCCAATCGACAAGAGTTTTGTCGGATATAAACAATTCCTCCGCACAGAATGCTATGGATGTTAATTGTTTGGACCAATTGTAGATGAAACGTACAGTGGTGATGAAAGTAAATTTGGAGCCCTCGAACCACATGCCTTTTCTTATTGCTATTTGGGATAGACAATCTTTCAAGTTGCGTCGCCATTGCTTCACCAAATTGGGTCCCGAATTGTGAACATATTTTTTTATTTCATGGCCATTTTGACAGAATATCCTTTTGGGGAGAAGTCCATGGTTTTGGAAGAAAATGATAGCTTCTTCCTCTGTACTCGGTAAATTCCATAATCTGGTACTGGTAGCTTCAGCCATCATAAATGGAAATATTATATAGATGAAATATTATAGATCTCAAAAAAAATGAATGGAAATATTGCAAAAAATGTTAAAAATCACTGAGAAAATATTATAGATCTAAAAAAAAAAAAATGAATCGCAATATTGAAATATTGTAAAAAATGAACGGAAATATTGAAAAAAATGGTCACTAAAAATATTATAATCTCAAAAAATCACTGAGATGCCATGGAAAGCAAAATCACAATAGACAGACAAATCAAAAAATTTCCCAAAGCTTTCTCTGATTTTTAAATGTCGCGGGTCAAAAAATCCAAAAATTGACTCTTTCATGGATTAATTATGCCAGTGACATGGTTGGCATGACAACATTGTCATGTAAAAATCGACGTCTACTGGAAGGAAAATCGGTAAGTGAAATACATCATCGGTTGAATAATCCTAAAGTACCAAAAATATATACAAGTATGTTGGAACAATTACTTTAATTATTTATTTTTGTTCCAACATGTGATCTATTTGTTTAATAAAGTTTGCTTTTCTCTATTTGAATTTTTCAGAGAAAAGCAAAATACATAAAATGATATATACTGAAAATATACAAAACAAAAATAAAATACAAAAAGTACATCAGATTATCATATGTGTATTTGTATACAATATTTTAAATTTGTGTGTGTGGGTATTCTAGTGCTCAGACCCAACTTCCATTATTAATATAAAACATTTATATATTCATTGTGCTTAATATATACAATTTTACATTACAGCAGACTTTGTGTAAGGCCATTTGATAATGCCTGGCACATTTGATATTACACTATTTTACCAGGTGTCCATTTACAATTAAGTAAGTCATGTATCCTCATTTTTTTCTTCTATTAAGAATTTATTCCAGCTTAGAACTTTATCATTTTTACCAATAGGTGGTTCTAGCTTTGTTAATTGAGTCCAAGGAGACCTTGATTTTTCCCCCACCCAATATTCTATAGCCGCACTAGTTAACGTTCTGGAGTTTAACAAGTTTTTTTTAAACATTTATGTGAATAGCTAGTGATCAAAAACAATTTCTTCCGAACAATTGACTGAAATTTTTATTTACTACGTAAAATATCAGTCATTTCACACTAAAAATTAATTTTACAGACACTGACTTTTTCCTGAATATAAATTTAATGCCATTTATATCTATAGCTATCACATCTTTAATCCAATCTCTATGAGATATCATTGACAGACCAACTCCACTGTCCATGTCTGCTTTTACTGTTTGTTCACAAATAACTGCATCTAAAAATATGCGTTAGCCTCCTTATACTGACATTCTCATAATGTAATCTTTTTTCAGATTTATAGTCCAATTTTATGAAACTATAGCGCTACTGTCCCAAAATGACTGACAACTGCTAAATGACCTATAATTCTTATTTTTATGTTTACACTTTAAAATGTGTGGGTTTATCCCGACAATAGCACCTTTGATTTTTTTCTATCACTACAGGGTACTTTTTGATTCATTAGGGAAATTTTCTCTAACTGTTGTTGCTTTCCATAAACTCAAATGTATTATTTTGTAAAGCTTTTTGTGTGATACATTTTTCCACAGGTCTTTTATAAGTTATGTCAGGACTGCTCAGCAATACTGTTTGGCATTTTTCTGATGTATAGGAATTGTTCTAATATTACATTATTTCTAGAACAAAATCACAGTGTTTGTTCAGCTTCCTTAGAGCTAAATCATGGTCTAAGTATTTTTCATGTAGTCATTTTCAGTTTTTCAATCTCAACCACACTACCCATTTCGGTACTCTTGCAGCAAAATATTAATTTAAAATTTCTACAACTTTTTATATGGAAGTTTCTCTGGTAGTTTCAGATCAGAAAGTCTATTTGCAAGCTGTATAATGTCTTGACCTGCAAAATAGAGATGAATCATCACTTTGAGACACTCATCTTCCACTTTATTTATAAACATGTAGGACTCTATGTATTCTACATAACTTTTTCATGTGCCCATATTAGTTATATTGAACTTTTAGATTGCAGAACTTAGTGCCACTATATTTTATTATTCACAGTAGAAGTTATCCTGTATTTAATTCTGTAGCAATCCTGTCACATCTTGTCTGCTGCACCAATTTCTGTGTCCGGAGTGTCTCTAAAAACAAGTCAGGGAGCTAAATAAATAATATACTTCAAAATGTATATAGAACAAGACTTATTTAATAATAATAATAATGAGATAAAAACAACATAAAAATGTAACGGTCCATAAATATTCATATGCTATTTATTTTTATCAGATGAAAGTAGTCTATTTTCTCAATAGGAGTAATCCAGTTATTATATTTGTACATTCAAGTCAAATGAATCTTGAAATATAAATAAGGCTATATAATTTCTGTATAGAATAAACTATTAAAGTTCACAATTTTAGTGCTTAAATTGGCACACAATTTATGCATTATATATTAAGTATCTCCATTTTCAACTTTTCACTTGTGCTTTTGGTTAAGCTTCCAACTTCCTGTTATTCCATTGTGACTTAATCATGCTAGGCAATCTACTATTCTATCATTGGTCACTCTTTACGCTGATTTGTTATACCTTCAAATTAACACTAACTTTAATCTATTCTAACCATTTGAGCTGCTTCCTCCCACTTGTTCATTTACAACAAGAGTATCATATATGATCTGATTAGTAAGCAACTAACTTTATATGCATACAAATTCTATTCTAATTTAATCTATAGTTTTGGGACGATCTCTCCGATGAATTTTTACAATCATATTCTTCAGTAAAATAATTGTTATTAAAGTGAAGAAATTCATGCATATTTACAAATTTAAACAATCTTTTATTTACACATAGGGCTTTATACACACAGACATTTCAATAAGAGATATGAAAAGATCTTTTCTAAAAAAAGAGTAAGTTATATGTCAACAAATAATTGTATTTTATTTGTAATTAGATTATTGTTGATATGATATGTTAGCTGCTTTAAATGTAATATAGTATGGACCACATTCATCTCCTGATTAACTTGTTTTCTTCTTGATTTAACTGTATATTTCAAATAGGAGGCTCTGGGTAGTGATCATCATGATTTTATTAAATAATATATTGTTCAAATATATGTATCAGTCTACTGGTATTTAAAGTAAGGTGGTACCCATATAAATTATAAAATAAATGTCAGTCATCAAAATATTTTTAGTCTGACCATCAATATATATTGAAACAGAAACTCTGTTTCACATGTATTAAGATTTATTCTACCCCCACTAAAAATAGGCAGATGTATATGAAAGAAGTTGATCCTATTTTTTTTAAAAAAAAAAATAAAGCAAAAAGTTTAAAGTTAAAAGAAAATCATTATTTTCTATAATTGAGAAAAAAAAAGATAAACCTTCATTATTGATTTTATAATTTTAAATTATGATATAAATATGTCTCTAAGTATTTACTTGAAGCTGGCATTTATTAAAAATAGTACATTTTAATTTTTTAAACGATGTTGTACAAAATATAATATTCACTTGAGGCAAAGTTATCAAATTGAAAAACATGGCTTAATCCTCATGATTCCTTATCTGTCCCACTAAAAGTAGTGGCCAATTCTTAAGAAGATAAAAGCACTCAAGTTTAAATGAAAGCTGTGTAACAAATCAGATATAGTGGGAGTGCTGTTGAATCAATCCAGAGATCAGGGTATAAATAGTTGAGTTTGAAGTTCAAAGGAGGATTTTTAAAAAGATTGTAAAAGGAGTTAAAAAGTAAGAAAAGTAAAAGAGTTAAAAAGTTAATTTTTTTTATCTAAGTGTTGCTTAACTGTTTAGTTGACCAGTGATTTTAGTCACCTTGGAATATAATATTGACAACCCACATTGCTAATGATGAAAAAAGAAAGTATTAATAAGGAAATCATAAAGATGGAGGGCTAATCGTAATAGCTTCCTCTCTTTGTCCACAGCCATGAACCTCCAAGACTTACCTGAGTGAACATCATGGAAAGTAAATAATGCCATTCAACTCAAATAAACCGACCTCTTTTTGAAATGCAGTAGTAATCTGAAGTGAAGGAACAAACTGGATAAAATGAAGGTAACAATTTCATGAAATATTCAATACTTATATGCGTTTATAAAAAATAAGAAAAACCCAAAATGTCTTTCTTAAAATAAATTATGAATAATTATAGCTATGTGAAAATACGTTTTATTGGTGATAAATTATAAATACATAAATGTCTTTAATATCTATAATCAAAAGGCATTTTTAATGAGGTAAATCATAAATGATTAACTTCTTATATGCAGATACATCTGAATTAGAATAAAATAAAAATGAATACTTATCACTATTTATTTTGCTGATATACAAATACGTATACCTGGAAAAGTGAGAAATGCTGAGCTATTACATATAACTATAACTAACTAAATTATAATAACGTGTTTATAACCCAGATAAAATTAGAAAATATACAAAATGAATGTATTTAGTAAATTTATACTATATTATGAATAAATTCAAACATTTAAACATGAATTAGTATGTCAATTAAAGTTAATGGTTATATGCGTATAATGAACCACATACTTAAATAAATTGAAAGATTAAGAAAATCATTTTTTTTTAAAATTTTATTTATTATTTGAAAACTCTGAGAAAAGGAATATAAACACGGAATCAAAACATGTTATATATACGAGTTGAGAAGTAAGAATACCAAAACAATGTGTCCCGGTTAAATGTACAATGATATACCTGGAGGTATTGATGCGTATAGGTTATATATATATGTCTTATGAAATCAGAAATATCAAATAAATGCATTTGCAAGATGAATTGATATCTGGACAGATGTAAATACATACACTTATATTTTACCTGAATAACCAATGGATATAAATGTGCTTATACCAAACGATTCAACCCCTGAAATAGACAACCAATGAACCTAGGATAAATGTGCTTATATTATGGATTCAAACCTGGATTTGGATAACAATGAATAGAACTATATTTATTATGCTTTGACTCACCTAAAATTAACTGGAATAATAGAAATGCTCTTGTCTGTAAAGAATATATTCATACACGAGTTAATTTAAACCACATTACATGTGACAACTACCTAAAAGACTACAGATCAGAATTAAGTGAAACTCTGAATTAAATAGAATGCTATCAGTTATCTTCATTATTATCTCTGTTGTCTTCATATATTGCACTCTTCTCTGTGAATTAACTAAATAACTAAAGATGTAAATTGTTAAAGAACTTGCATTCTTTAATTCATATTGTACTATTATTGGATGTATACCAAGAGACACAATGCACTGTTAATGAAATATTTGTTTGAATTAAGTGAAACTCTGAATTAAATGCTATCAGTTATCTTCATATATTTCACTCCTCTCTGTGAATTAACTAAATAACTAAAGATGTAAATTGTTAAAAAACTTGCATTCTTTAATTCATATTGTACTATTATTGGATCTATACCAAGAGACACAATGGACCATAAATGAATAAAATAATTAAACTTATGTGCATAAATGCACATTTATACTTGACTGAATTATGAGTAGTCCACAAACCCAGAATTGCTTACATTACCTGTTTACTTACCTGTGATAAATTTAAAGTTAATGAAGTACTATATGAATTACAAATGCTTACATGCATATTGATTGTGTATGAATAAAATAATGAGACTTATGTGTATAAATACACATCCATACTTGACTGAATTATAGAAGCTTCGCAAATCTGGAATTGCTCATCTTACCTATTTACCTACCTAAAAGGGATATACAGAAATGGAACAAATAGTTAAAAATATTCATGCAATAATGGTAGACGTCTACTTGATAAAAGATCCTTTGAATTCTTTACCCAAGATAAATTAAAATGAGCCTTCATTTGAAATGAAGGATGAACTTTATTGGAAGGACTTATCAGTATCATTGTTAATAAAACTGTTGTTACTTAAAATTAATTTCAGTTGTTCAGTTCCATTTTTTTTGCATCACTTATTATTCATTGCACTTGTTCATGAGAATTTCATGCCTCCTGAGCTATGTCTGGCATAACTAGACCTAGGTAAGTCAGGTTGTAGTGAGATGAAACTCTAGTGGTGCCATTTGGGAATCCAAACACAGAAATTTCTAAGTGTTTCCAGTCTCTATGGTGCTACATCCTCTGATGATCAGGAAATATTGTTGTAGAGGGGTGACGTCTGTATTGGGGAAAGCCAATCGATGGTTCCTTCCTACAATATGCTCATCAGGAAATTGTTACAACCGAGGTAATAAAGGAATTGTATGGGGGTCCGGTTATAATATATATATATATAAATGTAACCAATAACCTTTATACATCATACACACACTCAAATATTATATATTTAAATTCAAACTTCAAGTTCATAAACAACAAATAGAAGGGCCACATGATATAGTGTGATCACGCTTGCTGAGTTGATATTAAATTTACTTAAACAGTCATTAAATATTGGTCACTAAATTATCTCACTATAACATGGTGAATAATTTCTATCTCTTTGCTGTTACTTTATGGGTGACTGTCATAGAGACCTTTGCCCAGCAATAGACTAAGCTATATAAAGACTGTATTTTATCTTTTACAGTGAATAAATACACGATCCATACAAAATCTATGTCACTTTTTTTAATCATTTTTATTAAGTAGTGATTCCTACTCTTTTATAATGACTTAGAATTGTACATATTTTAATGAATACCACTTCTACTACTATGAATTCGAGCAATGCTCATTTATTTTTAAGTCCATTATAGCATGACATAAATTTGTTATATGTTATCATCTTGCTTCAGTTATGTTCAGATACTTTGTGCATTAATCCTATGCAATTTTATTGAATTTTTACCCAAAATTGTGTTACTTGAATTAATTTTATTATTGAAATGGTATCCATTGCATAACAGTAGCTGCTTAGATTATCATACACAAAGTGAAGTGGTGAATGAGCTTTTTCAAACTTTTTAATATACAGCAAGTATAATGCATTGTCTGATACATTTCTATAGTATCTTTTAGTACTAATCTTTATTTGCTCCTTCACTTTTACTAGATTTCAGTGATTTTATTACTAATTGCTTTTTGCCATTATTACTGGATGTTTAACAATTGTTATTCAATCTAAAAAACGATTATGCTGCTTACTATAGTTCATAGTGACATAATCAACTCTGAGAAATTTATTTCTTTCAGATTATATTTGATTGTAATTTAACCACACCTCATATGTCTAGATCTATATTAAACTTGTGTAATATTTTGCTAAGTGATTCCAGAATTAATAATTTTGATCATTCCATAGAACTGAAGATATTCTCTCATTAAACTCTTTGTGAGATACAATGCTACTCTATTTGTAAAATTATTTTGATTACTGAATTGTCTACTTATATAAATATAATTTATACTATTTAATGTACATTGTTGTCTTTATATTGCATTAGATAATTACTTAATATAATACTTCCTTTTTTCTAAATCTGTTTTATTTTATAATAATTTATATATATAATTTTGGGAAATAAATATATTTTTAAAATAAAACTTTTAAGTTTAAAGAAAGCTGTTGTAATTCACTAGTTTTCTTTAATACCCAATTGATACAAAAATATTGATTTATTTTTGTATAAATAATTAATTTCATTTACATTTTTCATTTCAGTATCATGTGGACCAGCTGTTGCCATACCAAATTCCTCTCACAGTTTTTCTTTCCAAATTGGAACAAATGGACTTGTTACATATAAATGTGATACTGGATTTGTGATGGAAGGATCAGAAAATGTTTATTGCATTTCAAATAAATCATGGACAGATGTACCTACATGTATATGTAAGTCATTCAGACTTTTATATCTTGGTAATTTAATTTGTAAATTTAACAAGGTATTTGGAAAAAATATTAGTTTTAATAATTAAAACTGTTTTTCATAAAAAAAAAAAATCATTTGTTTGTAGTAGAATTTTTGTATTCAGTGTCCTAATAATGTTTTGAACTATTTAGTGACATGTGGTGAACCACCTGAAGTACCAAATGCAATTTATAATTTCTCTATACCAAATGGAACAGCAGAATATCATTGCAATGAAGGTTATAAAATAAATGGATCTTCAAAAATTTTTTGCTCTTCTAAACGATTGTGGACAAAAATACCATCATGTATTAGTAAGTACATTTTTTATTAACTCAAAGTGTTTTATTATTGTGTTTATATTAGCAGATCAATAACTTTTCCAGAGAAAATGATGTAGCTACCATTGCATATATTAAATAAAAGTATATTTGAGATTATTCTCTTAAAATTTACCATGTACTATGTATATGTCTCTTTATATTAAAATTTACTATGTACTACATGTATGTCTCTTTATAAATTATTTTTAAGCATTTATATATATATATTTACACATCAGGAAAAAAAAGTACTTTTTTAAAAATTATTTATCTTAATTAAATAAAATCAAGAAGTAATATAGCAAAGCATGTTTAAATAAAGGGAGAATATATTCTTTTAATCTTAATAATAGCTATTTGGTTCTTTTATTCACAGTTTTCATTACCAGTGATTAATATAACACTGTAGCCAAACAATTTTTTTAACAATTTTCATTTAATGACAAAGTCCATCCTCTAATTTTCAATTATTGTGAGATGCTTTATATATATTGTAATTGTCAGATTTAGGTTATTTCATGAATTTATTTATTTATGGGTGTCACCTGGCTTAAAGCATCAGGATATAAACCAACACATTGTATTTAAAACAATATTTTATTTCACTGAATAACAGTGATTATCACATTCAATACCCATTAGTAATGCCAGATTAGATCACAGAGAACACAAGTTACTCCTGATGAATGAGAATAGACCACACATTCTCACATTTGAGTACAAATATAATTAATTGATGTACAATTTATTTTCATCAAACAAAGTCCCTTTCATTTATATACATTATTATCTTATTCCATTTACACAGAAAGACAATTATTACACATAAATGCCCAAGATTTTATTGTTAAATTTAATTTTATTCTTCATTTACATTATAATTTTCATATAGTTATGAATGACAAAGTACATTAACCGTATAGCAAATTCCAACTTCAGTAGTCTTAAAACACATTTCTATGCATGTATGAACCCATAAATATAAACATTTTTTTTGAATCGTACATTTCCTATGATTAACATATATATTCTATATGGGATAGATATCAACACTATCATTATATAACAATAATTATAAAGAATAGTCTTTTTTAGATCCCAATTTAATCAAATATAATCGCTATTTTTTGACAACAATACTTTAATTCCATAAAATATTTTTATATAATAATAACTATGAGGGTGGCCTTTCGGATCCTAACCTTAATTGAGTATAATTATAACTTATGCAGAGATGGCTCATTCCAAGACGGATCTCTAATTCATTAAAACTAGATAGGAATATATTGTACCATATTGATGCAAATATACTTAAACTATTTAACGGTGAACAAACAACTGCATATATATATAATTTATCTACATAAAATCTAATTCTCGGTAATTAAATAGGGTTAAACTATGAATGAATAGATAGTTGATATAATTACATCATTAATTACAATTATTTAAGACCTGGACTATTTATGCTTGAATATCGCATTTACATTTTCATTATTTCTTCACTTTTTCTTTTTAAAATAATAATTTATATAAAGCAATATATATTTAGATACATTAAAGAATGCTGCTATAATATTATTCACAAATATAATAATGGAGCAATTTTTTTATCCTTTTTAAAAAAAACCTGACAATTTTTATACATAATATCTGTATTACAAACTTAAATATAAATTCAAATTAATAAAGGTCAATTAATCTCTTAAATATAAAACAAAAAATAGATATCATATATATTTTTTTTCTGATAAATATTATAAAAGAGATCATATATAATTATAATATGCTTTCACAATTCTATCTCTGCTATTTGAAATGAGTATTGTTCTGCATTTTCACTGAAGTTATTTGAAATAATACAAGTATCCTAGATTAGACATAGCTAGCTGGTAGTGTTTCTTTTTTTATTCTCAAAGCATAGTGGAAGTTCAGTGGGATTTGTATGAAGTAATATTTCAGATTAATTTACCAGGAAAAGAAAAGCTGATTTTATATATTAACTTAGTTCCCTCTTGAATCTCATTTTAGTTTTTTTTAAACAAAATTTGCATATCATTTTTATTGCTTGAATAATATATATATATATATATTGAAATGGATAATAGATTATTCATTTCAAATTCTCAAATGCCCATGTGGTAATTTATTAACTGTTTATGCAGTAATTTGTCAATAAAGTAAGATTGTATAACTGTAATTGATAGTAATGTCTATCTGGAGTTTTTTTGCTTTTATGGTAATTTTGGAGAAGTAATTGGTGTGAGAGAAAATTGTGTTCTCTTACTTCCCATTTGTAAATAAAGTTGAAGTTGAATGAAATTGTTCTTCTGCATAGTTCTGTGTAAATACAATACATCCATATTATATGTAGATTTAATGTTTAATTCATACTGTTGAATTTGTTTATCCAATAGTTTGATCAGTATAGAAGGCAAGCAATAACTCCATTTTGTTTTGGAAATATGCTAAACTCTATTCAATTTTCATTTGTATTTGTTATTCCAGCTGTGAGATTATAACTGGCCTGGATACAGTACATCATATTGTTTTGATCCATCTGACTTTAGTTGTGATTCTTCAGGCTTATCTTCATATATTTGGATGTTTAGTTTTAACAATTCTTGCTTATTTTTAATTTTTTCATTAGGTTTAGTTTATTATCATCTACTTGTTTTAATTCAACAAGTTCAAGTTATACTATTTCTTCTTTTATTTGAACATGTTTCTATTCATTTTGTACCTTTTACTTTAATAGTTTTGTCCTTACTTCAATCAAAAGTTCACCACGTAGATTTGGCTCATTCTCTGATTAAAAGCAATTGATCTTGTTCATCATCCATGATTTGATTTATTGTTTCTTTTTGAATTTCTACTTGCTCATTTTTTAGCTTATCGTCTATTTGCTTTAAATAATCTATTATTTGCTCTGATTTAAATGGTTTTCAAAAATTATCCATCTTCTGAACTATTCATGTTAACATCTGTTTTTTTTTTTAAATTTTGTGCAAATTGCATTATTTACCCCATTTGCTTTTGATTATTTTCCATAGTTCAGTTTATTTGCTCCATTTGCTTTTGATTATTTTCCACAGTTCACCTTATTTGCTCCATCTGTTTTTGATTATTGTCTATTTTCAATTCCAACTGTTCAGATATAGAGTTAATCATTATGTCTAATTGTGATGTTGTTGCAGTATTCTCATGCATTTTTATTTCTTTATTAATATCTTTATGCTTTATTTGGTTGCACAAATCACTATCTGGATGGACATTGTCCATATCAGAAGTATCCAAACTATCTTCTTCATAACTTGTTTCAGAAGTGTTTTGCTACTATTATCTTATTCTGCTCTTTATTCTCACTATTTTCCTTCTCCATTTTAGTAATCTTCAAAATTTTAAACACAATAAACTTATTATCAATATAATTATAACCAATATACTCAAAATTTAATATTTCAATATGATTATAACTGGATCTACCATAAACTTATTATTTCAGGCTGATTATAACTGGCTGCACCATATACTTATTATTTCAGGATGATTATAACTGAATACACCATAAACTTAGTATTTTAATATGATTAAAACTGGATACACCAAAAGCATATTATTTCGATATGATTATAACTGGATACATCATAAATTTATTATTTCAATTGTCTCCTGGAACATCTTGGAACATGACACATATTTGAATATCTTCCCAGCGCAACTTGCTTTGATTGTTCTTGTTGTTGTTGGTTTTTTTTTATATATTATAATTACAATATAAAAAAAGAAATATTAACTGATCATCTATATTATTCATCTAACTCAGGCAAATAGGATTTTATAATAACTGAAAAACAAAGCCCTAATCCTGGGCAAACCAATAATTTACAAATGTCGGATATACTATGTAATAATCATATTTATCATATTTCATGATTTACATTTTTCTCTATTTAGTTACATAAATTACTTGGTGACCACTTGGCTTTAAGCATCAGGAAATAAACCAATGCATGCATATTTAAAACAATATTTTATTTCATGAAATAATAGTGACCATCATATACAATACCGATTTATAATGCCAACCTAGTTCATGGAGAACACGAGTTACTTTCGATGAATGAGGGTAGATTACTCAATCTCACATTTAAAGAAATTAACAAAGTATACAACAATAGTTTGATTATAAATATTATTATTAATTGATGTACAATTTATTTCTTCAAACAAGATCTTTTAATATATATACGTCATTGTCTTATTCCATACACATAAAAGACAATTATTACACATAATTGTTCAAGATTTTATTGTTAAATATAATTTTAATCTTCACTTACATTATAATATTAATATACCCAGGGCTATGAAATCAGTTGGCAGTTGGATAATTATATTTTTATTAAATAAGAAAAACAGCAAAGCTTAAATAAAAATTTTTAAAATTTATTTACCCTGAATAATAATAATGATATTAGTAATTCAACTTGCTAACTGCTAGATGACAATAAGGTCACTCAGATCTCTTTAAAGTTCATATCTCCTTGGGGATTAACATCTATAAAGTTTTTTTTATTCTACAACTTGTAACTGTATAATTTTGTAAGCACAATTTGCTCATAATTCAGTGATAGTCCAATTAGATTCTTGACTATTTATTTATTTGCAGAACAACTTCAATTTCACTACATTATCTTTTCAATAGTTTACTTTTCTTCTATTTTCACTCAATTCTTCTGCAGACTTTTTAATCAGTTTTACTAATTTGCATAAAATTAACTTTTCTTAATATGCATAATAGTCTGTAGCTATTTCCAGTAAATTTTATTTTTAACCACTAAACATCACATGATCACCATTCTTTATGCATATATAAGCTGTTTAACACAGAGGCAAAACTCTCCATACAGTAACTCAATGCAAGCCAGATTAATCAATGGATGCAGGAAGGTTTGTGCATAAAATCCCTATCTAGTGCCTACTCATCCAATATCTCCAGACTAGTTTCAGTGAGGAGCCTTGGATCTGAAAACACTATACAAACTAATGAACTTGAATTGAAAATATTTTTGTTTTCATTTTGGACTCAAAGCTTTATAGTTAGTTAACACTTTAAAGTGATAATTTCAAAGTACAGCTCCAGTATGTTTCCAAAATAGAATGCAATCAGCCATGGAATACATATGAGAGTATAATATAATACTGCACTAACTGACAAAAGAATGTCAGCTTAAAGATGGACTGGAGGAAGTTATTAAACCAGCTTTCATAGCATATGGTTAGACAAAGATTACTAAGTGATTCTACAGTAACGTATATCACTGCTATAGAAAGAGGAATAGTGCATTAAGCTGTTGTGCCATGTTCAACAGAAATTAAAAATATGGCATATATTTTCAATTCAATTGCATCATTCATTAAGGCAAAGATGCAAATGACAAATAGTAATACAAAAGAAATTGTCTAAATTTGCTACTGCTCTGAAAGAAAAGAATATTTAAAGAAAATATATAAATTTAGAAAAGGCAAATATAAAAATTGCAGACCGATAAGTTATATGTCAAACGTTTGTAAGAACAACAAAGAATGGCTAACATGAATGTACAAGCAAATAGTAAATTGAGAGGAAGAGCATTATAAGAGTTCAGCAAATTTGAAAAAAAATATTGGAAAGCGATGATATGGATAAATTTATTAAATGTCAAAATCTGACCAAATTATCATAATGGAAATAGATAGCATCCCTCATCATTTATTGGATAGCTATAAATAGGAAATGAATGACAAAATTCAAATTATAAAGACAAACTTGATTGTGATGGACATAAATGGAAACCCTATTAATATTAAAAGAATGATAATTATGTCAGTAAAAGTAACAGATAGCTAAAATATCTACCATTATATGTTGTAGGTAAGGATGTGAACCCTATATTGAAAGAAAATTGTTTCCAAGCCTTTGGAAATGGGGATTAATATTATTAAAAAAATACAACTAGATTCTGAAATAAGGAATAAATTTCTGCAGCTTTTAAAATTCAGCCAAGCAGTGTTAAAGACCAAATCAATAGACATAAACACACAAACAGTCATTTATAGACCAAGGTAAGTTTATTTTGCCCTTGAACTAAAATGGAAGAAGGACAAAAGGACTTAGTAAATAAAGGCATTATTTCATCCACAGAAGAATCTAGATTGGCTACACCTATAATTGTTATTTTAAAGATGGATGGTGACATAAGAATATGCAGTGAATACCGATTAATGGTAAACAAAAAACATCAGTAAAGAAGCTAACCCAATACCAAGAGTAAAAGAAGTATTAGTTTTTATGCAGAGCATCTCTTATTTTGCCAAATTGGATTAACAGCATTTTATCAAATTTTGGTCACTACTAAGACATCCGATGTTCTTACAATAAATATGCATACGAGCCTGTTTAAGTTCAATAAGTTACCATATAGAATTACTATAGTAGCTAATATTTTTGAAGCTAAAATTGAGTCTTTTAAAAGAAACGTAAGAAGGTATACCATATCTGAATATTTTAATAGTTCCTGAAAACAAAAATAAGGTAAGGAAACACATAGACATTGTATGCAAAAAGTTGAACAAATTCAGAGCTAGACTTAATGCCACAAAGTATATATGGGCAATAAAATAAATTAAATTTTGGCATATATCATAATGGATAAAGGGAAATATCCTAATCTGGTGATGGTTAAAGTAGTTAAGAATGCTCTGAAGCCAACAAATATTAAAAGAACTTTTCTAGACCTATTTAATTTTTTTGAAAACTTCCTGAAAGAAATCTCCATATAGCAAACTCTCAATGAAATATTCAAAAAGAGAATCAGTGATTGAAGTGAAAAAATTCAACAGGATGTGACTTTTAGAGAGGTTAAAGGGTTGCTGATTTTTAACTAATTATTAGTAATTATCATAAAGACTAAGAAGTTGTTATAAAAGTGTATGCTTTGTATTTCAAAATAGGTGTGATAATTACTCACATTATATAGGGGGTAAACATGCTGTAGCATATGCATCCAGAACATTCTCAATAGATGAGAAAAAATATACCCAATTGGATAATGAAGCTCTCAAAAAATTCATGTTAAAGAAATTTCAACAATATGTTTAGAAACTTTATGGATCATAGATTTTTACAGGGGATTTTTGGAAAAAATAAGACTCCACACCATTCTAGCCAATGTATGCTATTATGAATTAATATTTTAGCTTCATATGATTTTGAAATATAGAAGTTGGGAAAGTAAAAAAAGCATGCAGACACTCATTCTAGAACTCTAGAGAAAAGCACATGCCTGTTTTGAGATTAGGAAGCTAACTATCTAGATGTTATTTAATTGAAAGCTGCAAATAGTCAAGTCATAGCAGAAGGTATTAAAAAAAGATGCCGGTTGCCAATTTGTTAAAAATTGGATAACATGGTTATTCTTTAAGAAAACAGAATAATATTGTTCTACAAATCTGGAATGTTCATGTAAGCTTATCCATGTGCACTAGATGTTATTTAATTGAAAGCTGCAAATAGTCAAGTCATAGCAGAAGGTATTAAAAAAAGATGCCGGTTGCCAATTTGTTAAAAATTGGATAACATGGTTATTCTTTAAGAAAACAGAATAATATTGTTCTACAAATCTGGAATGTTCATGTAAGCTTATCCATGTGCAAATAATGCATCCTTATGAATTTCTGATTTTTATTCCAACTGAGGGAAGGAAATGCATGTTAGAGTTGCTATATGAAGGACAATCCAGAATAGGTCATTGGAAAAAATTGGCTCAATGATATATCCCATGGTCAGACATGAATAATGATATAGAAAAAACTATATGCATGTCAAGCTCATCAAGAAAAAGCAATATTACCTGCAAGGGGTAATCATGGCTTGAAGCTACAAAACCAAGGGAAAGGGTTTTTTTTAGATAATGCAGGATCATTCCATGAATATATTTCTTGTTGTTGATTCATATTTTAAATGAATGAAATACAGAATGGTCAAAAATAGCAATGTAGTTATATATAATAAAATTATGAAATGAACTCTTTACAAGACATAAGTATCCTGAGCTAATAGTTACAAAAAATGATGCTATATTTTGTCCAGTACAATTGAAGGATTTTCTTGCTAATAAAGAGCTGCAGCATCTTGTAATACCAACTTATCACACTGAGGGGATTAGTGGAAAAGGTCATTTAGTAGTTAAAATGTGCAGTGAATAAAATGGAATATGTTGATATTCATGAGGTATTAACAACAGTCATGTTGTATCAATACTTAACATGTAACTCAATAACTATGTGAATTCTGCACAATTATGATGCAACACCATATTAAAGCATGTGTTTCTGTATTAATACCATATAAAACTAGAGACAAGGAAGCATAGACTGAAACTGTCAAATATAAATTAGGAGAAAATGTCTGGTTCCATGATATGTTGAAAAAAATACTGATCCCAGGAGTGATAATTAAGTACTGATTTTTATGTACATATAATTAGAAGAGGCAATGTAGAGAAGTAAGAAAGCATATTAACCATTTAAAATTCCATTTTTGTAAACCATTAGATAGAATAGAAAAAACTACAAGTTTTGATACTACTCATGTAAATGATTTATGAGAAAATAGTGAAGAAATTAAGAGAGATATGTCTATGAATACTGAAATAAATATAGAAGAAAAAGCTTCAAGTTTAAATTTAAGGGATGTATCTGTTGAAGTAAATTGTGAATGACTACATGAAGAAGAAATGTCTTTCTATAAAGAAGAAGAAAACATTATTTTCCAGAAAAACTAGAATGCATAAAAAACCTGCAAAACTGGAAGACTACATCTGTGATTGAACTTTATTTTATTCCTAGAGTGAGGGAGAGGAATTGTTGTATCTGTTTAAAAACTTAGTACCATAAATGTGTATATAATAAAATAAAGTGCCTGAGTGACTTCTGATAAATTTAGTCAAAGATAAGTGAGATTTAATTTGCACTCTATAAAAAAAATAATATTTGTAAAATTCTGCAAACATGGAATGAAACTACATGGGCTAATTTGTATAATTAACAATTATGCAAATTAGATATAAAATAGACTAGTCTTAATTGGAACAGTACCATACATAGTACTGAATTGCATGAGCAGTACCATAATAGACACTCAGAAATGCATAACATTATAAATATGTGGAAGAGAGCATTATAATGAAATATAATGGAGAAAAGTTAACAGCAGATATAAATGTAGTAAAACAAAATGCAGGGATATAGTTCAATACTACAATTAACAATGCATGCATGGGCTAATCCTAAGAATTGTACAAGCAATACAACTTTTAGACAATACAAGAAAATTCTATCTATAAGTATTGTAAACATGCATGTTACATGGCACACAATAACAATGTATATGCACAAATATATATAAAGTTGAAAGGAAAATTAGAAATAAACACAGACAAAAACTTTGTAAATATTTTTCTACATTTCCTGGAATAAAATAATCATAGTAAAAGATTAATTTTGAATTTAAAATAGAATTTTATTATAAATTAAACAGTTTAAAAAGATCTAAATAAATATTAATATTGTATTCTGATTTTGAAATTAAAAACAAGCATGTTTTCTAATAATTATAAAGATGTCTATCTATTTTTAAAAACCTTTGTATATTATATTTTTGATAAAATTTCAAAAGTAGCTTTTGATTAAAATTGTTTTTAATCAAGAAAAAACAGTTTTAATTAGTTTTTGTCACCTCAGCAGATTATATAAAAAGAGTTGCTAAAAAGAATAGCTAGTTGGCTAATAATACTTTTTGAATAAGAATGGCTAATAATATTTTGATGACATGGCAGAAGTTAGCTGGCCAGAAGAGTTGGCTAGCAAATTAGTTCAGATTAGAAGAGAGTTCACATGGAGATCTAAAGGAAGGTAAAGAAGCAGTTGCTCTATAGTTCACTACATAGGAGTTTTGATTCATGAAGCCAGATCCAGCTTTCTGTATTCATTAGCTTGCACAAATGTGGACAAGACAGCTTGCTGGCCTGAAGTCTAAGTGGAACCAAGGAAATGTCAACAGTTAGCTGATTATGCCTTTCCTGATGATGACAATCTTTGATTATATTCCAATTTCACCAAGACCAACTCACCAAGAGAGTCCCATCAGTTTGATGAAGTTGTTATACATATGTTGCTTTATCTAGATGCAAGGAACCACAGATAAATTTTATCATGTATTTATATAATGTGAGATGTTTTAAATAATTCATTTAAAAATGACATTTAAAAAGTGATAGACATATATAGAACAATGTTATTTTAAACTGTAAAATCTATTTTTTAAAATTTAAAAACATTATAATTAAGAGCAATCTGTGATGATGACATCTATATAGAGAGAATGATATTATTTAAAATTTTAGTAATTCCTTAAAATGAAATTTAAAAATATAACTTAAAATGCAATTAATAATTTTGTTTGGATTAAAAATAAAAAATCAAAGGATTAATAGATGATTCTATAATCTAAAGAAAGACGTTATAATTAATCAATCAAATCTTTTTAGAGTAACCTGTCAAGACTAATTTTATTTTATTTAAAAAAAAGGAATGGAAAAAGTTTTTATTATTAAAGCAGTGAAATTTAGTATATTTTCCAAATGGAATTCATTATGAAAGATATTTTTAATAATTTTATTAGTTTGATAAGTTCGAATATGTTACATTAATAAATTAATATATTGCACACCTGTGCTTTAAGTAAACCCAGCAAAAGATGTTTGTATTATTAAAAATATAACTTAAAAATTTTAATCATGTATTTTTTATGGCAAGTCAAATATGTTCAGAAATTATGATGTCACATGTCTGTGTACATATATATCAATGCTTGTCAAATAGAGCACATGCAAAATGTAATAATTTTTAAAATTTTATTAAATGTCAATTGAAATGTATTCATTATATATTATAAAATGCATGTCTTTGTGCATATATATATCAATGTAATAACTTGAATTCTGTATTAATCATGTAAATCACAATATGATAGTTTTTTTAATTGTATATTACTCAGAATCAGAAGGCTTAATTGATATGTGTAATTATATGTTACTCAGAATCAGAAGACTTACTTGATATGTGCATAGTGCTATTCTACAGACATTCACGTCATTTTTTTTATTGTTGTTGATAAATGTGTATTCAATTATTAAAATTATTCCAGTAACTTAATTCGGTTGTATTCTCATCCTTGGTGTTCGCCTTAAGATGGCGTTGATGCTAATCAAAAACATATTCATATAACGATTCCGGGCCTGACCTAAATGATCGATTTGATCTAAAAAGATCTGATTTCTTAGATTTGTAATAAAATATTCTACTAACTAATACTATCATATGATGTTAGTTTTTTTAATTTTTGTAAATGTTTATTAATCTTATCTTGTTTTTGAGTTTGTGTGTCTTTAAAGTTACGGTGTTTTTCTAATTTTTTTTTTTGACTTTACGTGTGTCTTTTTAAAGTTACGGATCTTTTTTTTTTTTTGCAAGAGTAAATCAATACTTTTATTCAAAAGCAAGACGTAATAAGTAAATGTTTATTAATCTTATCTTGTTTTTGAGTTTGTGTGTGTGTCTTTAAAGTTACTGGGCTTTTTCAAATTTTTTTTTTTTTGGACTTTAGGTGTGTCTTTTTAAAGTTACGGTATTTTTTTTGCAAGAGTAAATCAATAATTTGATTCAAAAGCAAGACATAATAAGTCAATGTTTATTAATCTTAGATTGTTTTTGAGTTTGTGTGTGTCTTTAAAGTTACGGGGCTTTTTCTCATTTTTTTTTGGGACTTTATGTTTGTCTTTTTTTTAAAAAGTTACGGTATTTTTGATCAAGAGTAAATCAATCATTTTATTAAATAAGCAAGACGTAATTCTAAATCTATCAAAAGTAATGTAATTTATATACTATAATTTAGAATTGATATCCAACTACTATTAGTAAGGACCGTCATTAAAAGACTCGATTGAAAAATGATACCCGACTAATTTCCGTTTTCTTTTTTTTTGGATGGGGGACAGACTAATAAATCAGAAAGTGGGTTGTTTTTGTTAACTCTGTCTATATAAAAAGGGTACCGTTATTGAAATACTAAATTTAAAAATGATAGCCGACTAATTTGCGTTTCTTTTGACAGTAATTAATCAGAAAGTGGGTTTTTTTTTTTTTTTTTTTTTGGTAAATCTTGTGTATATATAAAAACAAACAAACCGTAAAAAAATCAAACCCCGTTGAATTTGCTTTTTTTTTTTTTTTTTAAAGACAGTAATTAATCAGGAACTGGGTTGTTCTTGTTAGTGTGTAGATATAAAAACTAATATTATTTTGAAATAATAAATGTAACAAAAAAAAAAAAATACCCGACTAATTTTATTTTTCGGACAAGTAATTCCTAATAATTAGACAGTGGGTTGTTTTTGTTTGTGCGTATATATATAGCGAAAGTAACTGGTCATGGACGAATTCTCGCAAAAATGGTACTTTTCACGTGATCCTTTAATTTTATTTTCCCTTTCGCACCCTTAAAAGCAATTTCTGAGGGTTACCCCTTCGTAATGGAATCTTCAGGACATTATTACTAAACTTACAACAGTAAAGTAAGTTACAACACATTAAAAAAAATAGACATCTTATCAAATTTTAAAAAATTACGACTCCTTCAAAGACACCCACTCTCACACGAAACTACAGAGAAAATAGATATTCTACTATTACGAGAAAATGATGAACAAAATCTACTACTACGGCAGCCGATCAAGGCATTTCTTTCTTTTTGCTTTTAGCATAGAAAAAAAGCCGTAACCGGCAGCCTTGGGAACTCTTTCTGTGTTTTATCATAGAAAGAAGTCTCTTTGTGTTGGCTTCTGTCACCGCTGCCTCCGTCCAACATAACGTGAAGACTTTTCTGCTTTTATAACGTAGAAAAATTCCTCTTTTGTTGGGTGAAGGCCGGTGAAACGGTATATTTCTAGGAATTTACCTAGAAGTAGCGACATCTTAAGGCGAACACCAAGGATGAGAAAACAACCCTTAATTCTAAATGGTTTTTAGATTATATTATGTATTGCATTATCTCTTGATCACAGAAATATTAATAGAGCTTATGACCTCTGAGCTAGATTTGTGCATATAATAGTCTGATATATAAAAGGGGATATATATATTTAGTGCAGGGGCATGTAGTATGACATTATAAAGTCCACATACTACATTTTAATATCCCAGCATTATTATTTTTATGGTTGTGTATAGTTTGTGCATCCAAATTAATGTTTAAATAATTGTCCAAGCTGGCAAAGGCTAAATAGTTGGCCTGTTCTACAGTAGACCCGTGTCAAATCCAGTCACAAGATTGACTGTTGATTTATTTTATTGTTGATCATTCATGATATTGAATGATTATTACTTGAGGATGAATATTACTTTTACTTATTGATAATTCTGTTGATGTATAATTGCTCTAAGAAGTAAACTGGTCTGATCTCTCAGAGATATCAAGATTTTTCGTGCTCTTAATAACATATTTATATATTTTGTGATAACAAACATTGCTTTAATATCTCTTACTTAAATATCTTTTATATCTTAAATATGATTATTTATACTTTGTATTTTAAATGTAATATTAAATTTCATTATATGAAATATTATTTTTGGGACGATGATTGATTATCCATCAACCCACCTTCACTTATAGCTACTAGTTAAACTACTAACAGTTATATATTTATATAATTAGAGCAATAATCTCTTTTGTTAAGTTTAACATTTTGTTTGTGTATTATTTCTAAAATAATTTAATAACTGTACAGCTGACTCAGGTAAATCTGGCCCCTGTACTCATGACCTTTAACTGAACATAATGAAAAACATAGATCCTAGTTTTCCAAAAGTTCCTTTTTCATCAACATCTTGTTTTTGAAAGTATTCTATATTATTATTGATGGAATTTTTTTTGACCTTCTGGGGTGTATTATTTAATTTGCTTTTTATATAAATAACAACATAGTAATTCAAACTTATTTGAACATTGGTAAACAATCCCAGTTTCATGTATAAATAAAAAGTATGAATTTTGAATCAATGTAGCACACAAGGAGACAATAGCTTTTTATTCTAGTCATGTGATTTAACACCAGAAATTCGAAATTCACACTTTTTAATTTATAAATGGAACTATGGCTTTTCATCAATGTTTGGACAATTTTGAATGAATAGATCCATTAGAAATTACTTGTCTATTTCCTGGAAAGTGTCATGATTTCTATTTTATAGAGATAATTTACTATAATGATGAATATTATTTTATATGCGAAGCTTTTCATAATAATGAAAAGTTAGACAGGACATTAATATTAAGAAAATATTACTTTCTAAGAATTATATATGCATTTATACTCTTGATTTCATATAGTGACAAAAAGCCCAGAACATAATGTCTAAAAATAATGATATAAAAATTGAATTCTTTTTTAAGAAGGATAAAAAATTATAAATTTAAATATAAGCATACTGATGAAAATATTTAGCTTGGGTGTTTTGGATTTTTAAATAAAACAATAGTTTATTTTAAATATTTTTCAGTATTCTTCACTGGTAAATATATCTTCAAACAAAAGCTTACCTTATTTTCTTTTTCTACATCTTTCTAATTACATATCTATCTCTATATTTTATTCTTCCATAACTGGCTCTAGTAGAACTTGTTTTAATGTTGTTTATCAAATTTTCTCTCCATTATTTCCTTAGTTTTCCTCTTATTTTCTTTCATCAATTATCAAACATTATCATTACTGGAATTGTATTTTTATTGATTCTTTTAACATCATAATGAAATTTTAATCTTTTTTCTTTAAGAATTGTTATATATTTTTTTATTTCAACTATTTTTCTGATCTTTTTATTTGTTTTTTACTTTGGTCTTAATCTTCTAAGTTTCTCTAATATTTTCTGTTCTCTACCTTTTTCATTATCAACATTTCTGCCTCATACTGTAGTACACTTTGTACCAGGGTATATCATGTCTTTTTACTTTCATCCTTATATTAATAGTGGATGAAGTGAATTGAGCTTACTTCTGCATGCCTCATTTTACCAATTCTTCTAGAATTTTTTTTTTTTTTTGATTATGCATTTTTTCAATAATTGATCCTAAGTATTGAAAGTTGTTTATTTCATAATCATTTTTCCCCCATTAATCATTTTTATCTATTATAAAGTACTCTACCTTACCAACATTAATATTTATCCACTTCATTGTATATATATATGCCTAACTTTTTTCAGAATATATTCAATATTCTCCATACTCTGAGTAGTAATGATCTGAATGTTTTTAAATAATGAATTGAATAAATATCTATTTTTACGTACTCCTAACATCCATTCTTTCACATTTGTTTGTCATTTTTTCAAAGCTATATTAGTATAACTTTTGAACAGATGGGAATATACATTTCTGTAATAGTCATTTTGCTGTTTTTTGTCTCTGATATCTTCTGGTCTATCATCACTTGATCTTCATTTTGTTCATGTATTTCCCTAATTACATAAATCAATAATCATCAGTTCCTCCCATTTTAAGTGCTTTCCATAGCAATTTCAAAAAACCCTGTCACAAGCTTTTTTCAAGTCAGTAAAAATTATATGTATAACATTGTCTAGCTTCTGTCTGCTCCATTAATTGTGTAGTTGTAAATATAAGATCTATGCATGACATTTTCATTCTTAAGATGTTAGTATTACATTTTTGATGGTTTATATAAACTTCAAAAAATGTTATTATTTGATTTGATAATATTTATAATATTGTTTCTAAATAAGGGTCAGTATTATTTTGCCTTGCCAACAGTTTGGAATATTAATAGAAATTTCAGATTTTTATATTAGCATTTTTTTTGTTCATTATACACCAAGTATTGGATTCATAATTTTTTTACTTACATAATTAATCAGAATTATTCACATTTAACAGGGTCAATTTAATTTTATTTTTTTGATTATTTTTTTTATAATTTGTAATTGTTCTACTATGTAATGTATTTATAGTATTATTATTATTGTTTTATAATTTTTAAAAATTTATAAATTGTGTATTTCATTGATTTTCTTATAAGATTATCTTTTGTTTTTTTTATTTTATATGTATAAACAGTTGATATTTCTTTTAAATATGATCAAATAATTTGTTTTTCTGTATAATATTATTTATATTCATTGTTTGAGAACACTTTTGTGGGTTTTTTTGTGCACTTTTGTAAATATTTCTATTTTACAAATTGTAAACTTCCTTCATTATACTTCAACTTCACATTTTAACTTTTTTTTTCAAATACAACAAAAAACATTTGTTATTTATTGCTATAATTCTGTCTTTGTATTATTATGTGGATCATCAGAAGTTTATTATTTGCCATATGAATTATGATCAACTTTATCTGCTTGTGAGATTAATTTCTTTTTTCTAAATATGTAATACTTGATCTGTATTTAATTTATCAATTACTTATCATATGTTCTCTTTTTAGCTACTTGTGGATTACCATCTGAAATTCCAAATGGTCATTTCAATATTTCGTTTTTAAATGCCACATATTCCATAATTAATTATCACTGTAATAATGGCTTCTTATTGAAAGGTAGCTCTGAAGTTTATTGTTCTCAAGGTTCGTGGAGCAGTTTGCCTTCATGTTATCGTAAGTCATTAATTCATATTGAATTTTAAATTCAAATATCTCTTTGTAACTTTTATTGTTATAGATAATATATTTATCTTTTATCATAAGGAGAATTTTTTAAAGTTTTTAAATTAAATTGTTATTACATTCTTGGAGGATTATATCCATTGTTAAAAAGCATTCTTCATGAATTATACAAACTTTTAAAATAGTTTTTACTTTACTTGATAATATTTTTACTATCGTTTTCAGATAAGTGACACTATTATTTTGTCTTAACCAAACTGTGGATTCACATTAGCATTTTTCTTGAATAATATATTGCTGACATTTTTTTGGATGGAAATTTGTGGATCACCACTTAAAATCTTAAATGCTCAGTATAATGTTTTATTTTGAAATTTTAGTTAATTATCATTGCAATGAGTGCTTCTTAATAAGGGGTAGTCCTGAAGTTTATTATTCTTAAGAATCTTGGACCATTTTGCCTATCTGTGATTGTAATTTGATTTATTATGCTGATTAATATTTTTAAAATAATAATTCACATTTATTTTTTTGTATTTAAAGTTATCATTTCTGTTTTATACTTTAATTCATAAAATTTTTATAAATTGTGTTACTTTCATTTCTTTTTTGTTTTATATTTGTTTGTTTAGGAAAGTGTGAATTTCCATATGAAATTTCAAATGGTCATTTCAATGTTTTTTTTTCAAATGCATCACATGCTTTAGCTAATTATCGCTGTAATGATGGCTTTTTGTTAGAAGGTGATTCTTCAGTTTATTGTTTTGAAGGTTCATGGACAGTCTTACCTGTGTGCTATTGTAAGTAACTTCATCATTTTGATTAATATGGGTATATTTTTAGTATGCATTTAATATTTTTTAATTAAAATCTGTATTAAGAATATCTTTTTTATAGTTTTTTTTTGGGGTTGTCATATAAGTAGCTGATATTTCATTTAAATATGACAAAATGCTTGTGATTTTCTCGCTTAGAATTATGTAAAATTGTAATATTCATTATTGTACTGATTTTTTTTTCTTTTGTGTGTAATTATTTTGAATATTTTTATTTTAGCAAATTGTAAACTTCCACCTGAAATTCCAAATTCTCATTATAACATTTCTTTTTCAAATACAACAAACACGGTGGTTACTTATTACTGTAATTATGGTTTTGTATTGCATGGTTTATCAGAAGTTTATTGTTTGTCAAATGGATCATGGTCATCTTTACCTTCTTGTTATTGTAAGCCATTTATTCTATATAGATAATAATCTATCTGTGTTTAATAAATCAGTATTTTTCATAAGGTCTATCTATTTTTTTAGTAACTTGTGGATCACCACTGAACATTATGAATGGTCATTTCAACATTTCTTTTTTAAATGCCACATATTCTTTAATTAACTATCACTGTAATAATAACTTCCTAATAAGAGGTAGCCCAGAAGTTTATTGCTTTCAAGGATCATGGACCAATTTGCCTTCTTGTTATCGTAAGTATTTATTCATATTTTTATTGTTAAATTTATTGAAGTTGATATCACAATTGTACTTTGGTGGTTAAGAAAAAAATCAAAATAATTTATTAAATTGTTAGTAAATGTTTGGAGATTTACATAACCTTTTAAAAATGTTTTTTTTTTTTTGATTTGATAGTATTTCTAACATTGTTTACCAAACAGTTATTATAGTTGGTTATCTTGATCAAATTTTGGATTGGTAATAGAAATTTCTAGTATTCACATTAATATCTTTTTTCTCTATTTTAGCATCATTTATCATATGCTTGAGTTTTCTGTTTATCACTTGGTGATACAATTTAATCAACATTTGCAGAGTTATTTGTATATAAAATTCACAACCATCTAGTAATTATTGGTAACTAAAATTTTTCAAAGTATGGCAAGGGACATAAAGAAATACTTTTACTATCAAGGCAACGTCTAAATTGGAAAAATTAAATGATTTCAATCTTGGACAATTTGATTGTATAGTCATATGGATCTGAAACCAGTTCATTATATTATGATGGTCTTAGTTTTTAACACGACAATCACTTGATCTGTTTCAGAAGTATACTTTTTTGTTTCATCGAAATTGTGCCATCTACTGTAAATTTTAGTAATTAACAGATACCAGATATCTTAATAAATCCTTATCCAGTGCTATCCATATTAGTTTCTATCTTGTGGCTTACAGTAAATTGCACAACTGTGGTGAAAAAAAAGTATGGTGATGAAACATCAATGTGTAAGTTAGAGTCATGTGATATTTTATTGGTTTATACCAATCCTAATCACAAGTTATTAAAAGGAAACCATAATATATTGTAATGTCCACTGTATAATTAGGGTTTCTTTACAAGTCAACTGCCCGTAGTCGGTGACCAATTACATTCGATCTATTAAATTTTTCGTTAGAAAATTTCACTAAGATTTAATGGACACAATTATCCTTCCTGGTCACACAACACCCTTTCACTTAATGCAACTATCATAATAATGGGTACAAGTAGGCCAGCTTTTAATTTATTTGAAAAGGTACCAGGATTCTGTATCAGAATCCACTGGCCAAACTCCTTTCATTTTTTTAGTTACGATGAATTATTCGGAATATCCGGAGGATTACATTTTCAGTACAGCATTGTCAACTTATTTAATCGAATTATAATAATGGCTAAGTTGTAATGAAAGTAGAATAGTAATAATCAATAACTAGATAATAACGTAAGTTATATTTAAATTTATTAATACAAAACAAAATATTTAATATTATCAAGAGAAGAAAATATAAAAAACAATAGGGATTAAAACTACTGCTAATATTTTAATTTTAATTGGTCCGGCTCATGGCGACTGTTTATCACACTTAAGTGTCCAAGAAAAGTGATAACTAGTATTGGAATTAATAGAGTAACTTACTGGTAAGTTTATTTGTTCATGTATAGGATTTATAAAATTTACCATGCATGGATTTATTTTGGAAGGATATTCTGGCAATCTATCACTCTTCATGGTTTTACATTTAGTAGGAAATGGTTTCACTCAGGTAGTTTATGACATCAGGTCAAAAGCAACTCCGGCAAAAGAACTTCTTTTACTCATAATCTTAATACGATTCAACATATTAGTAAGAGTAGTTTGGCCCACATAATTTCTTCAACCTTGATATTTATTTTGAACTGTTTTATTTCAGGAACAAATATCTAAGAACCTGTTACATGATGTGTTTTTTCTTTTTATAGTCTGATTTTTTTTGTCTCTCTGCACAATTCCTGTTGACACCTATTAATTTAGACCAAATTTAATGTAATTTAGCCCACCGACGAAATGCTGCAGTTTTATTTTACATATTGCTAATGGCTTCATGATAAAGGTTTGTTTTATCTTTACAAAAATATGAAGTAGTTCCCTTTTTATTTTTATTCTACTCTTTATATCCTTTCTCTCTATTCGATTTCTTTTAACACACACAAAAAATCTATACAACCCACATTGTCCAAATTAAATCAATCAGATATTTAAATAAAAATATTCTCTTTTTAGAAATTTAGTAATTTAACTTTAAATTGCCAATGCTGCTTGTACTTAGGATAAAATACAGTACAATATAGATAATGAATTGGTTTCAGATCTGCATGACTAACTTGATACTAAAAGTGAGAAGAATATGATAGCTGTTAGTGGGTTGGTACATTTAATCCTAAAGGTCCAGTTGCATTATTTCAGGATCTAAAATTTCTCATTAAGGAAAGCTATAAACTAAAAACTAATCTGAGGGTATTAGATAGGATAGCATTGGGTAGTAATTTATTAAAAACATTATCATCTGGCATTTTTTAGTTACTAAAGTTTATATTAATTAACATAGCTATGGCAAAAGAAAAAAAAGTAATTTATTCTTGTTTTTTTTTTCGTTTTTAATTGTTTTATTAATTTTACTAATTTTGTATATATGATAATAGTATTATACATAGTACAATTTCTAATTAACTCTATAGTCAGTCTTTCTGATAAATGTATTACATAACAGAAAATTACCGTAGTTAAAATTTTATTTTTAAATAAATATTTGAACTGTTCTTATAACATTTATTAATAAATCAAACAAACATCACATTATCCCAACTTCATAATTTTTTTAGAATTCATATTTATATTATTCCATTTCTGCCACATACCATAAACTTGAATAATATTCAATAGATAAAGGATGATAGTGCTTATTAAATTTTTATTTATTAGAGTCAAAAATCCTTTGGACAGCATTGGATAAGGGTTTAATAAAAATTAGCACACACATATATATATATATATATTGTATTAAATAATGATTTATCTATTCCATGGTTGACCATGTGATCTTACACATGGAAGTGAGCTTATTTACAGTTGTGAGGATAAGTAATAAATGTAGCATTATAAAAAATTTTAAAAAAGTTATTTAAAATATTTTATAATAAATTATTAGAAGTAATAATATAATAGATAAACAGCATTGAAATTGTTTTAAGGAGTTATTAAAAATAATATTTTAGAAGAATGTATAAGTAATAATGTCATATCTGACCTTGTCTCCAGAAGTGGACTAGTTCAGATTCCTTCCTTATCTGATCGGATTGAACATACATTGCCGCTAACCAATGTGTAAACATGTGGATAACCAACATATAAACATGGCCAAAGGTGAAACATAAGTATGGCCAATGTGTGAACATGTGTATAAAATTCTACCATTGTTTAGGCTCTCTGAATCCGATTGTTGCCAGTAAGGGAGGGGATATGGCAATAAATGACTTTTTTGGAGGCAAGCCAGAGAATTTCTGTCTAACCTAAATGACAGTACATGTTCTTATAAAAGAGATATAATGTCTGTCTAACCTGAACAACTGAATGTGCTCTCAATTGAAGCCACTTTTATCTGAGAAAGTGTTTCTACAATAGTCATTACTGATATGTCTACGCAGTGAGGCAAGTCCACAATAAGAGTGGAAACTCCTATGACTACGGCCGATTCGAGGCTAGCTGTCCACTACAGCTGGAAGAGTCTTGACTAGAACTCATGAGACAAGCTAAGATATACAGCTGGAAGTGAGTTCACTCATTTGGGCACGACTTGCAAAGTATTAACTACGTTTATCTATGTACAATTGTATTTATTGATTTATAATATGTATGTATATTTGTTCTAATAAATTATACATATTAACTTCAAGTGTTCATATTTTTATTGATATGACTGTTGGTTTGAGACTGAAACATGCAATTCAGAACAAACACAACAGATTTGGCACAGTCAGACAAAAGGAAAAATTTTCAACAACTGGAAAAATAGTATAAAAAATGCCAAATTCAACAGATTTGCCACAGTCAGAAAAAATATATACATATATTTTTCCCCATGACTGGAAAAATACAGTAAATATGCGAGTATGCAGTTAGACATTGGTTGTATTAAAATCACTATTCTGCTTGAACAAAAATCAGATTTGGCAGTTTCGAGAAGATACATGAGTGCAAATAAAATAGACTCATCATACTTACAAAATGGTGATAAAATTCTATCACTTAGATCTGCCCCAATAAAAAAATGAGATTCGGCAGGTTTATAAGAAAAATTGACAGCAAACATAATAAGTGTGTCAATTAAAATCAAACCAATCATGAGTGCAAAACTTGTAATAATGTGACAGAATCTCTCATTAGTAGATTAAAAGCTTCACTGGGATAGTTAGAAACAGTAGCTGTCAAAATTTAAAATTACGAGTGGTAACTTGCAAAAATAAAAATTTGTACTTTATTTCTCTTATGAAGAAATGAGGGAAAATTAAAAAAAAACTAATTCTATTGGCTCTATGGAAGCTTTTAATGCAGCCCAACCTGAGAGCTGGATAGGCTATGAAGAGCGATTAATTTTTTACCTATAGGCTAATCAGATCAAGAAGCCACATTAATAATGATAATGGGGCATTAGACATACAAGACCCTGAAATCTCAATCTCCATCAGAAAAGCCATTTGATCTGATTTTGACTAAACATTAGCAATTCTCACAGATTATTTTTTCCCAAAACCTCTGACAATAATGCAGAGATATTATTTCAATCTCTGCATCCAAAAGCAGGAAGAAAAAGCTAGAGAGTTTGCAATGTGAATCTGGACATTGGCATTAAAGCACTTCGTAATCATTTTATTTGCGGCATAAACGATCACAATCTAAGACTCAAAACTACCAATGATGCCGGTTTTAGATTTCAAATCAGCTTTGGCCCAAGCAGTATTAGCAGAATCAATAGATAGTCAGGCAAACACATTAAAGAAAGTTACTAAGTATGATGCGCAAAAAATCGAGCATAACAGTGGATCGGTTAGACAGTCAGCTCACATAATTCACCATCAAATAGTCTAAGTCATTGCTATATATGCAATGCATAAATGCACACACATACAGAATGCCCCCATCACTATATGACACGTATGCTTTGCAAGTGAATTGGACATATAAAGGCTGTGTATTTGAAATTAAAAAGACACAGCCAATATGAGAATGGAAAAATCCATTCCAAAAAATAGCAAAGGCAATTATAAGAAAAATAAACAAATTCCCTGTATAAATCATATTAAAGATAATCAGTCTGGATTTATACATAGTATTATATACCAGTTACAATGGAACTGGACACAGAGTCTGCAGTGTCCATTGTTTCAAGAAATACTTAGGCTACCATTAATAAAAATAAAGCATATAAAATGCACTCTAGCAGCAAGTCTATCACAGACTATCAAGGCAATAAAATAAAACTGTTGAATCAAATAACAGTTAAAATTAATATGCCTAACAAGACTATACATCTACCACTGGTAGTGGCATCAAGGGATCATAATAACTTAATAGGCCGTGACTGTTTTAGTCACTTAGGCTTTGCAGTGACAAAAATGAACCAAGTCATAACATTAAGGAAAATGAACACAGTAAGCTGAAATACCAGGATTGCCAGAACACTGCTAGCACAGCACTCCACATCAAGTACAGCAACAGGAAAGACTCTAGCAGAATTGCTATTCAACAACCCTTAAATCTAATCCAAACTGTGGTAAAAAAGAAAAATGCAAATAGGCACTCATGCAGTATTTAGAATGTACTATGGATCCACAAAATGGATACCAGCAGTGGTTATACAACTGAAAGGACTCTACACTATAGTAGTCCAAACAGCTGATGGGCAACAACATCTTCACGACCTCAACCAACTGAGTCTGGATTACACAGAAAGAAGCAGAAATGATGATCACCAAACTGAAGACAACAACAACCCAGGCAAACACCCGGAAACAAGACCCATCAAACAAAGATGATGAAGATAAGAACAGAAATAAACATGAGAAAACCAACAAAGCGGACATGTTGTCCAGCTCAACTCGATGACTATGTTCTCCAGGATAAATTTAACCTGGAGGGGAGATGTCATATCTGACCTTGCCTTCAGAAATGGACTAGTTCAGATTCCTTCCCTTATCTGATGATTGAGCACACATTGCCAATAACCGATGTGTAAACATGCGGATAACCAATGTATAAATATGGACAAAGGGCGAAACATAAGTATGGCCAATGTGTAAACATGTGTGTAAAGTCCTACCATTGGTTAGGCTCCCTGAATCCAATTTCTTCCAGTAAGAGAAGGGATCTGGCAATAAATAGCCTTTTTGGAGGAAAGTCAGAAAACATCTGTCTAATCTAAATGACACTACACGCTCTTATAAAAGAGAGATAATATCTGTCTATCCTGAACAACTGAAAATTCTCTCACTTGAAACCACTTTCAACTGTGAAGGTGTTTTTACTGTAGCCATTACCAATACTTTTACACAGTGAGCTAAATCTACAGTAAGACTGGAAACTGCTCTGATTATGGCCAACTCCATGCAAGCTGTCCAGTACAGCCAGAATAGTCTTGACTAGAACTAATGCAAGTTATGATATACAGCTGGAAATGAGTTCACTCATTTGGGCATGACCAGAACAGTATTAACTACTTTTATCTATGTACAATTATATTTATTGATTGTATAATATGTATGTATATTTGTTCTAATAAATTATACATATTAACTTCAAGTGTTCATATTTTTATTGATATGACTGTTGGTTTGAGTCTGAAATGTTGCAATTCAGACCAAGCACAACAAATAATGTAATATGTTTTTTTAATAAGTCATTAAATTAATAAATTTTATAAAATTGATTAAAATAGTGGACCTAGTTTTTGTTATCAGAATTTAAATTTAGGTTTGTAAGAGTGTTTATTACAAAAACAACTTAATTCGATACATTAATAATAAAAAAAATGAATTTTAAAAAGTTTAATTAAAAATCTACATTTTGGTTTGCATAAAAAATATATATATAAGATTGTAAAAAAGATTAAGAATGATTTTTAATTTTAAATTTGCATTTTTATGTTGGGAGATAAAAGGATTTGAAAACAAGGTATAATTTACACAAAGATAAAATAAATTTAAGCTAAAAATTCATTCATTTAATTAAGAATATAGGGGATTTGAACACAAACTTTCAATCATCCTTCAACTGCCTACACTATCTCATACCACTGATACACATGATCAAACACGTGTAGAAAAGATAAATAATCACTAATGTACATATTTCATGCAGAACCAACACTCATCAGTTGGTCCAGATCATTATCTCCCACACATATATTGTACCGGTCAGATGATGTATGTTGGTTTAACCCAGTTCGAATACTAGGTGAAAGTACCCCGAGGCCACCCTTACATGAGATATTAAACCAAGAATACTATGACCTCTGCCCTATTCGCCTATTCTCGAGTCTAATTACGAACCAACTCGAGTCTAATTACGAACCAACAATGCTATCTGAGACACGCATAAATTATTTTCTTACCGGGCCCAGGCTTAGCATCAGAGAGAGACATGGACGGGGACACTTACGGGACTAATGAAGTTAAATGTGCATAAAAAATGTATAATATGGAATATGTGTTTGTGCGTGCCTGGATCATTTAATAAATAAAATAATAGATTAAGCTACTAACTAACATATTTTAATAAATGACATTTGAAAATATTAGGAATGTTTAAACTACCTCCGCTATTCCCCGGTTGATTATATAATAAATAAATTGATAATATGGCAGAGTAATGACATAATATTGTGCGGTTTAAATCAATATCTTCCCAACTTTAATAAAATTATTAACTTGGAAAGTTTCAAATAAAAAAATAATTTACACCGCAAATAAAAACAAGAAAACATTTAAATACATTTTAAAATGAGGAATAGCGAAGGGGAAGAATTTTCAGTAAGTAAATGATCAAACGATAAAAGATAAAATTAATATTAGTCTAATAAAAAACGGTTACATGATAGATATAATTAAATGGAACAATTTAGAAAGGTATTTATGAAAACTGTAGAGTAATAAAGAGTTTATGAGGAGATTTTTATACAGTTACCAGTCCTTGTTTATGGATCCCGTTCCTTCGACATGGTGGTTTGATTGAAGACCTTGAGATTTGTCCGGACAAGGAAATGGAAATTATGTAGCATTTTAATCGAATGTCACACAGACCGGCACACAGTTTTCTATTTTGTCATGTCACGGCATTTTGATGGCTTAGGACTCTGGCAGCAGGCAAAGTTGTTTGCCTAACCGCCAATCATTTTCACGTTCATCAAATTACGATCACTTTTAGCATGTCGCATGTTGAAACTTCTCACGGTGATTTCGAGGAATTCAGCAACAATATTTTCTGCTTTTAGAAATAAAATATAGGGACTCATAGCACAGGATCTGCATAGATCAGCAAAAAGAACCAGAGAGAGCCCGGTCTTTTGTTCTCTCCTTTTTATACCTTTTGTCAACTACCCTTCTATTGTTTGCGTATGATTTTAGATCTTGATAAGCCTCCTACACTCCTTTGTTTCGAAGTAAGTTTTTACTAAAAATAAACTTTCAATTTCTTTTTATAAAATTATGCATTTAAGTTTGAATTTTATTTAATTAAAAGTCCATCTTTAATTGCCTTGAATGGACTAACTAATTAAACATACCATTCTTTTTAGAAATGTTGGCAGGCTTATCTCAAAATAAAATCATACGCCATATTTTAACAAAATTTAAATGACAAAATTAAAAGAAAAATATCTTATATCTTTTTAATAAAATAACCTTTTAGTTCAACAGAATTTTGCATTACTTGTATATATATATATATATATATACGCTTGACGTTTATATATGTTTGATTCCTAAATTTTGGAATGGAAAATTTTAATATGAGCTTAAACAGAATTTTACTTTAAAAGACATATTTTAAAGCAATTAACTAAATTTAATATGCATTGAATATAAAAAATAAAACCCATTAATTTTATATTTTTATGCAAAATCCTGTTGATATTTCGATATAAACAAAATCCAGGTTACAATATTGGAAAGTTTATATAAGGCTGTGAAGCATGGATCGGACTTCCGAATCTATTGCTTCAGTATAATCAGTGCTCAGTTTATATTAAGATAGCAAATCTACATACTTTATTGGACAGGCTTCAGTCTACTCCAACTTCCAACTCTTCGCCCATCCATACCATTGAAAATCTGATGATGGAATGCCCAAATCCCATGCTGATGCCAATATTATTGTTATGTCCCATGTTGACCTCAAGTCATCCTGACCTTTCATGTGTAGGTCCTTATCCATTTAACTACATATAAGAGGGATGGGCAAGATGCAGACTTAATGTGTAATATTTGAAATATATGGGCATAACAATAATAGTATCAGCATGGGATTTAGGCATTCCATCATCAGATTTTCAATGATATGGATGGGTGAAGAGTTGGAGGTTGGGGTAGATTGAAGCCTGACAATTAGGATATGAAGATTTGCTATCTTAGTATAAACTGAACACTGATTATATATACATGGGGGAAATAATGATCTGGAGCAAATAATGAGTGCTGGTTCAGCACAAAATACGGATATTAGTGATTATCTTTTTGCATGTGTGTTGTCATGAGTATCAGTAGTATGAGATAGTGTGGATAGCTCAAGGTCACTTGAAAATCTGTGTTCAAATCCTCTATATTTACAATTATGCTTCAGATGTATGAAGAATGCCTGTTTTTCACATATTTCATTTAATTAAGGTATTTTCTGCAATTAAATTATATTGAGATCACCAATGTTACAATAGAGAACTAATTTAAATATTCATCATTTCTAACCAAATTGTTTTAGTCAACCTTCTATATTAATAAATGGAGTACAAGTATAAATTATTGCTTTATACTTGTTAAATTGTAACTTATGCTAGGTTAGAGAATATTTAAAATAGTTTTAATCTTGAATTTTACATATATTGCATTTTATATATTGAACCTTTCATGTTTTTAAAAGGGAATAGTAATTGGTTATATAGGGTTGTACATAAACATATTATTACACATATATAGTGTAATGGTCGGTTCTTACTTAATTCCTTTGACCACCAGATCACTGTACCTGGAAAATTTACCATGATAAAACAAATGATGATGGTTTGCACTGACTAGATCCCGGGAGAGCAAGAGCTTGTTCTATTGTTCAGATAATTGAGAAAATAAAACTAGGACAAATGTTAGCTAATATAGTTTTAAAGTTTATTAAAATTAATATTAAAAAAATTTGTAAGTACATAGGTATATAGAAAATAAGTGTGGTTTTATTAAATTCTATCAGGCATGTACAAACAAAAAATAAACATCAACGCTGTGGCAGACATACTTATTTTCTAACAGAATTTTAAAAAGGGTGGGAAGAACTTTCTTTCAGCTGAAGATTTACCTAAGCAACTCTGGTTTCCTTATTCAAAAAGTTTTAAAATCAGTAACAAGAGTAATGATTTTTTTGCATAAATCAATGAAACCAGCACAAGCGAGCAATCACTAGTTTAACTAGTGACATCATATTGTCACAGAACTACTTCATGGTCAACCATGTTGAAGATTGCCAAGGTTAATTGCAATGCAAGAAAAATAAATATGATAAGGGAATACAACAGAGTATGAATTGAAGTATGGGAGAAAACTTAAATCTCCAATTTAACGAAAATTAGAAAACTTAGAAAATACTCCAGCGTAGATAATTTAAAATTGAGGGAATATTAAATCTGATTTACAGAAATATGTAACTGGTGAATCACCAACCAAATGATTGGCCAAAACTAAGCTGCTATATAATAATTAAGTCCCAATAGGAGACAGGTAAGTAATCAGGAAATTATTTATGTCTAAGCGTTTATTAAGAAAGTGAAATAGCAATTATATATGTTAATAGCTTTAAGAAATAAAATCTCAGTACATGCTCTGACAAATAAATTTAAAACAAATGGAATCTTAAAACTAAGATTCCAACATGCTATAAATACCACATATAACACAGAATAAATGCTCGAAATATTTAAATTTAACATGCAACAGATATCACATGATCATATACTGTATGGAGAGTTTTGCTCTGTTTATGCAACAGATATCTTAAAAAATAGGTTACTTTTAAGATTAAGCTGAGACTTTAAAACCCTGGAAAGAATAAGAAAGCATGTTACCTCGAGGTATAAGGTTAAGCCTGGCAGATTTCTTTTAGCATGGCACACATAGTTCCTTCTATTGGATAATTCCAGTGAAGACTTTAGATTTCCATTTTCTGTTCAGGATGCAGAAGGCAATGTTAGGGATCAGTTCTTGATTAAGCTCTTACAACATGATTTTGCAGGGAATACTTGGGATCTGGGGTCATGTTTAAGTTGGTTTAGCATGGCATGATATCGAGGCAATTCTTCCTAGCATATTGTTTTGGCATTGGTTCTCATAATGGATGACCTTAAGAATTGATAGCAGCATGGCAATTTAAAGAAGTTTTACAATTGGCATACTAAAAGTTGAATCCAAACTATACAAGCAGAATAAACATTAATAGCTAGAGAATAATTAGTCTGAAATGCCAAGGCTATTTGTGTGAGCTCTTATCTTCCATAACATCTTTTAATTAGTACTTTTGATCAGGGCAAATCTTTATCCCAACTCAATCTAATTAAAGATTCTGACCAGGATTAATCTTATTCATAATTAATTTTTAAAAAGTGTAAAAACAAGTCTCAGCTTTGGTTAAAATAAATTAAAAATCGATTACTATCAAAACAACAAGAATGCAATTAAAAAAAAACTTTCCAAAACTAAAATACTTTGTTTAAAAATGATTAACTTTTTTTTTTTAATTTAGAATATTTTTTTATAAGATTAGAAGTTTGTTTGCCTTTAATTACTTTGAAAAAAAAAAACAAGTGACCAAAATAAAACTATTTTAAAAATAAAATCTATTAAAAATAGAAATGACAGAATTTTTAAAACAACTGCCTATGTGCATTATTGTACATACTCTTATATACGAAACTTTTAAATAGTTTTCTTTTAAAACTTTATTAAAACAAAAGTTGGTTTTATTTTTGTGATGAAACTTTTGAATCTGTTAAAGCATCCGGTTCAATATTTACTCTATCTCTTTCTTTTTCTTTAGGATAAACAAATTGTGACTTAACAAATAACTAAATAATAAAGTATTCGGAAACTATGATTACATTTCCTGTTTATCCTGAACTTTGAGTTTTAACAATAAACCTTAATATTAAAATTATTTTCAACTTGTTTTTAAGCCCACACTATTATATCGAAACCAAATTTTATTTATGGGTGCCAACATTTAACAAAATAGTTTGCTAACATGCTGCTTTAGTTATAGGAGTGAAATAATGATTACATTTTATTTCCTTCTCTTCTCATTACTTCTGTATTCTTTTTCTGATGAATATACTCAAGTAATAATTTGCTACTTATATATTGTAACAGGATGGGGTGTAGGAAATAGATGAAAAGATTTGAACTGGGGTGATGGAACATCATCATCAACCCCAATCAAATAAAATGAAATATTTACAAAAGTGTATATAAGTAAATATATTTAAGAGAAGCATGAGATCAAAATCTCTGTGAGCATTGAGAGTTCAGCCAGCTACTAAAAATCAAACAGTATTATAATTTAAAAAATAATTATAAGTAAATACTTGAGAGAAATAACCATCCATCATCATGAATGATTCACAATAAAATATAATAAAATCTGTACAATAAATCAACAGTCCATCTTGTGGCTGGATTTGAACAATAAAAATATAAATCAACAGTCAACCTTGTGACTGGATTGAAAATGGGTCTTCTGTAGACCAGGCTAACTATTGAGCCTTTGCCAGCTTGGGCAATTGTATAAACATAATTTGGATGTACCAGCTTAGTGCCCATCCATTAAAATTCACAATAATCAGGAATCAAAACAATAATACTGGGACATTAAAACATGCTGATCATCATCAATGCTCTGGCCACTTGTACTGGCCAACTATAAACTTAAATTTTTTTAACAAGACTAAACTAAAATAAAATATAGTGCATGGGCTTTAAAGAGTATCCTCTTTTGTGCCAACCAGGATGATGATTGATCATCTCTGGATGCCCCAAAGCACTAAATACACATCCTCATTTATATATTCATCCCTGCTCGAATCTAGCTCAGAGGACACAAGCTCTATTACTGTATGTGATCAAGAGATGATGAAAACAATTTTAACAATTAAATAAGTTTATTAATAACAATAAAAAATGATATTTAAGGTCTTATAGATTAAGGGTTCTAATTTTGAATGATACACAATAATAATCACACTGTAATTTGCAAGATTACTACAAAATTCAAGTTATTACGTAAATTGCATTATTTCTTAATTTGTTTCTATAAACGCATATATATATATCCGTACACAGACAAGCATTTTATAACATACAAGGAATACATTTCAATTAACATAAAATGATTATAAAAAAAATGATTAAACTTTACATGTATATGAGCGCAATGCGATTTAGGTATATACAATTAATATTCAATAATAAAATGCTTAAATTTGCATATATATCCTATATGACAAGCATTGAGATATATGTGGGCACAGATTATTTATAAATTTAATTTTGTCAAACAATAAATAACAATAATTTCTACAATTACAAATTGCATTTGAATATACATAAAATTTACATTTTTAATCAATATTAAAAAAAACTCAGTTTATCAAATTCTATTACAGCTTTCTTAATTCTTTTTTTAAAAAAAAGTATAGTCAATTTTCGAGAGGTTAGAAAGCTTTTTATTAAGTTACCTCTTAACTAATTATAAATGTCTTTAAAGTTAAAAACATAGATTTAAAATGTCTTCCCAAATGAATTATTTAAAAACAACTTATTTTTGTTTACACGTTTATCTGTGCTTATCTTCACATATGTAGTCACAGCAGCATACATATAATTACTTCTTTATTCAGCTGGTGTTTCTCTTGGCCAAGTTGTTTTTTTTTTGGTCAATCCAGACAATTGTCATCATCAGGTAAAAGTACATAATTCATATATGGTTGGCTTTTTTTTCTTCTGTAGTCAGTTCCAATTATACTTGGTTTTTGTAAGTTTCAGGCCAGCAAGCTGTTTCCAAAACACTTTTAAGGCCATGAATTACAAATAATCTTGACCCATTTCCTCCATGTAAATTCAAACTCCTGCTAAGGAAAACAGTCTACTATCTTGCCTTCTTACATCCTCGTGGCAGTTCTCTTGATAATTATTCTAGCTATCTTTGCAGCTAGTTTTACTATGGCCATTTTCTGCTACACTTACCAACTCTTCACAAAATATTTTAGCCAACTTTACAACTAGCTCTTCTGCTAACTCTTACAAAACTACAAGCCTAACTGCTCTCTTCAAAAATCATTACCCAGACTGGAGCTAATTTTATTATCAGCTCTTTTATAAATCATCTAAGGTGATAATAACACTTTGATTGAAAACAGAGTTTTTATTTTTAGCTCTCTAATCCCTTTGAAAACATATACATGTTTTAATTAATTAAGAAATTTTGAAAACAATATTACATTTCACAATCAGAATAATATTAATAATAATAATACAATATTTATATTCAGACCTTTTAAAAGTTTAATTTATAAAACAATTTTTATTTTATATCCAGTTATTTAACCCTTTATTATTTTATTTTAGAAAATATAGAAAAATATATACAAAAACTTATTCTATGTTTATTTCTACTTTTCCTTTATTTTACATATATATTTATGCACACACACTATATTAGCGTATGCTATGTAAGCCAACTGGTTACATTATAGACAGGTATCAATGTAACTATTATAAATAAAGCTTACAAAAAAAAAGAATTGCTGAGATCATTATCTTGATTTTAAAATAAAACATTTAATACTAATAAAGGCCAAAAAATATATCCATTATAACCACTTTATTCTCTATCCCCCTTCCATCATTTCGTTAATTATTTTTAGATATACTTTTTTTTTACACAGTATAATAATAATAAGAAGAAATACATTGAAATACCAATAAAAAAACAAATTAATATCTAATGCTATATTAGAGAGTCCATAAATAAGTTATCCAGTTCATTTAGTTTACTTTCTAAGATGTTAAAAGAAGAAGGTTTCTATATTTAATTAATTATTTATGAGAGACATGTTAATATAAAGTTTTACCATGGATTTTGTTCTATTTTATTATCATGGCATTTTTTCTTCACAAACTTGGTAGAGGCAGTTTTAATATCAAGTTCGAGCTTCATTTCTGTAATATATAATTGATTGGAGAACAGCAGATGTTTTTGGATTTTTTTAGCTTTCCATGTATTATATTTTACTGATATGCACGAAGGTTTCCATATTGTTAATATCAGCACATATAGACTTTAAGAGCAGTCCTTAGCTTAGGTAAATTTACAGCTCGCTGGTCCTCCAGGCTTTCCAAATTTCTCAGAAATTACCTTTAATTTTAAATTAATTATCAATTTTTTTTATTTCCATTGATACCAGACTGTTAGATATATATTGGCTGCAGTGATCCCATCCATTACGGTTTTCACACTTTTTAAGATTATATATTTTTCTCTGTGTGGGGTCTGTTCAACATAAAGTATCATTTTCTTTTTTTCTTTTTATTACTTAAAACTTTACATTGAGAGTTATATATTTTTTCTCAAAAGATCAAATCTAATTTTAATCTTTTGTTTTTGACACTACCGTTTCATCATCATCATCAACCATTATCAATCCACTGCAGGATGAAGGTCTCTCCAAGTTTAATCCATCTTCTCCGATCTTTAGCTTCTCTTCTCCACAACACCCCTGCACATTTTCTTATTTCATCCATCCATCTCACATGTGGTCTCTTTCTGGGTCTTTTACAATCTCTTGGAATCCAGTTTAAAATTTCAATTGTCCATCTATTATCATCTCTTCTAGCAATATGTCCAGCCCAACTCCATTTCAATCTTTTAATTTTTCCAATATGGTCAGTAACACCTGTTTGTTGTCTTACCCATACATTGCGTTTTCGATCTCTTCTTGTTACTCCCAACATACATCTCTCCATACTCCTTTGAGTGGTCTGAAGTCTCTGTATTGCTCTTCTATTAAGTGTCCAAGTCTCAGATCCATAAGTAAGAACTGGTAAAACACATTTGTTAAAAACCATCCTTTTCAAACACATAGGCATATTTCCTTTTAGTATCAAGTTATTTCTACCAAAAGCACTCCAACCAAGTTTAATTCTATGATTAATTTCCCCCATTATGTTTCCATCTGTATTAATAATCTGACCAAGGTATTTGTATCTGTTAACTTCTTCTAATTCTTCATAATCAATCTTTATTTTCATATTTTGAGCAATTCGATTAAACATTACTTTAGTCTTTTTAACATTTATCTTTAGTCCTACTTTTCTACTTTCATCTGCTAACTCCTGCAACATTTCCTGCAGCTCTGAAGCATTATTTGCAAAAACAACTACATCATCTGTGAAATCTAAATGACTTAAATACTCTCCATTTACTTTCACTCCTTTAGTTTCCCATTTTAATCTACAAAATACTTCTTGCAGCACTGCTGTAAAGAGTTTTGGAGATATGGAGTCACCTTGTCTTACACCTTTCTCAATGTTGATTTTTCCAGTATCATTATGTAATCTAATTGTTGCTGTTGCATTTTTATAAATATTCTTTAAAATATGACAATATCCCGGATCTATACCTTGATGATCCAATGCTTTAATCACTGAAGAAATGTGTACAGAATCAAATGCCTTTTCATAATCTACAAATCCAAAACATAATGACAACTCATATTCGTTTGTCCTTTCTATGACTTATCTCAATACTTGGATATGATCTATTGTACTAAAACCACTTTTAAATCCAGCTTGTTCTCTTGGTTGGTGGAAATCCAAAGTTCTCTGTAGACGAGTTGTAATTATCTTGGTAAAATTTTTATATAAAACTGATAAAAGGCTGATAGGTCTGTAATTTCTAATATCTTCTTTATCACCTTTTTTAAATATTAATATTATTACTGCATTCTTCCAATCTTCCGGTACATCTTTATCATTTAGACATTTGGTATATAACTTTGCTAAAATTGTTTCTATTTCTTCACCTGCTTCTTTTAATATATCAATTATAATTCCATCATTTCCTGGAGACTTTCCTTTCTTCATACACTTAATTGCATGTCTCACTTCTTCATTTAAAATTCTGGGAAATTCGGAAGATGTAATAGATATAGGAGGTACTTGTTCTTTATTACTATATAATTCTTGATAGAAATCTTCTATCAATTTCATGATGTCATCTCTCTTTTTAGTAATAATTCCATCTTTTTTTCTTATTGCAGATATAAATTTTCTACCAATACCAAAATGCTGTTTAACATTTTTGAGACTTTTATTTTCTTCTACAGCTTTCCTTGCTATTTCACAGTTATACTTTCTTATATCATTTTCAACTCTTTTCCGTACCATTTTACAAAATTCGAGATATTCAATTCTTTTTAATACATCATTTTTGTATATCTTCATATTCCTTCTTTTTTTCATAAATTCTCTAGTCTCGGTAGAAATTTTATTAGTCAATTGCTGCTTTTTTCTACCAGCTATGTTTGTTGCAGTTTTTAAAAGTGTATCAGTTATTTTCATATTAATTCATTCAAATCTGTATCATGTTCAAAATCTCCTAACACTTGAAACCTATTTGTAAGTTCTAATTTAAATTCATTAGAATGTTTCCGAAGATTAGGAATATCAACTGTAAATATTGTTTTTCTTAATAATTTTTGTCTTTCTAGTTTTACATTAACACGTAACTTACACCTTACTAATCGATGATCACTTCCTGTGTTAAATTTATTAAGAACATTACAATCTTGAAATATGTATTTTCTGTTAGTCAAAATATAATCCAATTCTGCTGTACCTTCATTTGGATGCTTCCATGTCCATTTCCTTTTAACATTTTTCTCAAAGAATGAATTCATAATATAAAGTTTTTCTTTTTCTGCAAACTCCACAAGTCTATGTCCTCTCTCATTTCTATTACCATAACCAAAATTACCTACAGCAATTTCATCTTTCATTTGTCTACCAATTCTAGCATTAAAGTCTCCCATAACAATTTTAAAATGTTGTTTACTCTGATCAAAAGCCTTTTGTACATCCATATAAAAATCTTCTACTACTTCATCACTATGAGAACTTGTTGGGGCATAAACCTGAATTATCTGCATTTGGTATCTGCTATTAAGTTGTATAACTAATCTTGCCACTCTGTCCGATACACCATCAATCTCCACAATATTGTTCTTCCACTTTTTATTTATAATGAATCCTACTCCACTTGTATTTCCAATATGTGTGCCTTTATAATAGAGTATATGTCCACTTTTTAAATCAATTGTTTCTTTTCCTTTTCTTCTAACTTCACAAAGTCCAATAATGTCCCATTTAATATAAGACAGTTCTTCTTCTAATTCTTGCAATCTTCCTTCACTTGAAAGTGATCTGCAGTTGTAAGTACCTAAATAAAAAGTCGTCATCAAATGGCAGCCTGGGTCCGCAATCAGGGGATTCTTAGCACCCTCCGCCTTCGGCCACCAACCGCTGCCTTGGTTGGTGACTTTACAGCCTCCTGGGAATAAGGGCCATGCTTTATTTTTGTCTGTCACAATTGTATATATGTATTGGAAAAATATTTATCATTTACACAAACAGTCATTCTGCCTTATCAGGCACTGAGAAGAAAGACCAGGGTGTTTCTTGATCTTAAACTCAGAGGTAAAAAGCCAATAAACTCACCACGCTGGCTAATGCATGTTGGTGAGCAGCCCATCCATGTTCGTATACTATATGAATAATCACATAGTAATAACAGCTGCAACGACAAGAATGTATGGAGTGGACATTAGGAATTTGCCCTGCTCGGTTCCTTAAAGGCCTCCAAGAGGAATCAAAGGGTCTCCTTTCAGCTAATAGCAAACTCCTTTCTGCAGCCACTACCGTTTTGTCATTTATTTTTAATTACCAATTTTAATCGTTTGCTTACAATAAGACATTTTTAGATCATTCTTTCATAATAAGACCTTTTAGGCCTAAACCAACAACTTTCTGATTGTACATTTTAATCCTCTGGGGGAAGTAGTCAGGGGAGTGAATAGAAATAATAAAAAAAATACCAAGGTTAGACATATTTTTTCCTCATGATCTTTTTTTTTATTTAAATAAGCTTCATTTGTCTATTTCACTCCATATGCCCCAAAATACTTTGTACCAGTAAATGGTACAATATATAATCTGATAATCTTATTTTTTTAAAAAAAGATTCCTATAATATTTTACTTTGGTATATGCTATTTAAATTTAAGTAAATTAATTAATCAGACAGAATAATAGTCATAGCAATGAGTCTATATAATAAATAAATGTAGTGTGTTTGCACATATGTGGGAAATGTTTTGATATATGTGGAATGTCTTTGTATTAGTATAAATAGTGTGATAATAAAAAGGGAAAATAAAATATAATGTTATAATCACTGTCATATTAATTTAAATAGATAAATCGAATATTGCTCATTTTAGAATGATTGAGCTTGTCTTGTACATGAATTTGGTTCTAGCTTTAATGGCATTAGATACTGTTATTGAGATTGTGAGTTTATACTTAGGTATATATTATACATAAGATGTTATGATCTATGAAGTAGTGATTTTGTATATCTGAGGTTTGAATTTGAGGTGTCTACCTCATTGAATTAAGTTTATATTATTTTTTTTTTAAAAAAGAGTCTATAATAAGTAAATAAATTTAGTTAAGTATATACTTAGCAGACAAATTTGTTCTGGAGATATATATATATATATGAGTGTGTGTGTCAGCTATGAAGCTAAAGATTGGCAGAATAAATGAACTGTTTTTATTGGGGATCAATAGAACATAGGATTATATCCTTAATGTATTAAAGGTCTGGACATATTTACAGCTAGTCTATTGAATCATATAATTATATTCATAGGATAAACTGTGATTATAAAGTTAACATTTTACTGTTTCTCACAATAAATTCTGGAACATTTTACTAGAAAATATTCTCAGTATTACAATTTATTTTTATTTATAATTCCACACATAGTTGAATACTAATTTAGAGATGACTATTAAAAAAAATATTACTAGTACTATTTAAATTTTATTAGATATATTGAAAGGTTTTGCATGATTAAAATTTGGTATACTTTTAGCAAGTTATGTGGTCCTATGTTTAATTTTGATAATGCATATTTTGTTAAAACTAGCAGCATAATTTAGCAAGTAACTTCTTAAACATCACAAACTAGTATTGGGATTGCTTATGCTTGACAAATAATTGCTAATGAAAGAATATTTGATATAGAAAATAAATAATAGTGTATTAATAATTATATTATTGTAATAGTTTCTAAATAAATTATTTTTTATTTCTTTATATAGTGTGTGTATAACTTATTTTATATTTAGATTATTTTGTCTGAATACTAATTCCATGCCAGTTTCATCAGGAATAACTCATTATCTTCATGATTTGTTCTGATATTATACCTGCAATATATTAGTCGCTTTCATCATCACATATTAAGGGAAAATATTTCTTAATCATATTTACATATATAAATAAGCTATATATCTTAGATATTTTATGATATTACGGGCAAATGGTGTGTGAATCAAGCTATAGTAAGCTGATCATTATAATATATTTTAACGATCGGGAGAGGAGACTTACGTAATCTGCACTACAGGGCCCCACTAGGCATTTGAACCTAGAAAATTTATATAGTAGGCAGGTACGTTAAGTTTAAAAAAAAAAAAAATTTAATTTATATATTTGGATTCTGATCGTTTGCCCAAGGTCACTAGCTCATAGAGTAGCAGAGATTTTAAAACATTTATAAGCTTCAATAGACTTCTATTCTCAAAGTATATTTTAAATATTTAGAACAATAAAATAAAAGAAGCCACTGCCAGTAATTAACACACAAATAGATTTTTATTAACGCACATTTAAAATTGAAGATTAAATTTATTTTTAGGTTTTAACATTAATATTTTTTTTTAAAATTTAAATTACTATTTTCAATAGATCGCACAGATGGATATTTAAATTATATTTTACTTTAGCATGACGAGCATAGATAGTCTACATAGATTTTTTTTCACTTAAAACTTATCAAAACATTCATTCAGTCTCAGACTAAAAGTTCGTAGCCAACCCAATGTCAGCTTCCAGATATATATTTGCAACTAATGCAATATGAAGATGCTAGCATAAAACCACGCCGACAGGAATGGGCATCTGACGGCGTGATATTATTTGAAGGAAATGATCCGTGTCTAGATCAGGAAAGGGCATCTGTTAGACTAAGGAATCATGTATATAATTTTTTTTATTTTAAAGAGTGCTACGTATGGGGGAAAGCGGTCTTTCTGCCGTCTTATAAATCCCTGTCCATAGAACTAGAAGGGGTCAATGGCGCAGGAAATACATCTGCCACCATTTCAACGATATGACTGCCTCTTTGGGGTCATGCATTCAGTTGGGCATGTTGCCCTGTATGCTAAACACGCTTCACATTACATTAATATAAACACCCATATATCCTTCCACAAGCATTGCCCTAACTACGAAACAAATAGCCTGACACTAAAATCCTTTAAATTAAACATAAACGAATTTAAACAGTTATTACTCTTTATCCATGCAGCTATCTACACCCAACTTTAATTTAATACATTTTATTTAACAGATAGAAATAAATAACCTAGTTAAACACAAACATAAATAATTAAATTAAAAAAATGGAAATGATTGAAATAGCAAACGTATATAAAAACAAATATTTATAATTGATTTAAAGTTCTATTCTTGGTCAGATAAGAGTACATTCATTTATATTACTTTTTTTTTTTTTGGATTGATTACTTATTGACGTTATACGGTAATTATTTAAAAGAAAGTTCAATTGGCAAAAGTTTATACTTTACAGATTCTGAGGTCCATCTTCGTGATCACTTATATAGATTGTTTGTTCTTCCTTTTTTAAAAACGAAGCCGCCACTTGCCATTCCTTTTTGGTCCCTAACTGGCATAGGGAGGTCTCAGCTGGTTGTCCGGAAAATCTAATTTTATTGCAGACTTCCACATCGTGAAAATCTGCAATATAGCTAGTTATAACGACATATTCATAGTCAACTCTCAGATAACAATTATAATAATCATTTGGCTTTTATATTTTTCTTAGCCTCTTATCATTTGATCTTAGGATTCAATCGGCAATACGTCACTAATCCTCTGGTGTTTCAGTTACGGTCCGTGCTGAATTTCTGGTGTTTGCATTGGTCATTTAATTTCTTTGTACTCTCTTACCTGACCCTTTAATTTATTTTAAATGCCTCAAGGGCTAGCTTGTTTTCGAACAATCATTTAATTAATAAAACAATCATTTCCATTTTCTAAGATTATAGAAATCAACATTATTTCTATTTCCAAAAATATCAAATCTTTATATCTTTTACTTTTTTACAAAAAAAATTACTTTCAAATAAAACTATTTTTTAAAATAGTTTTTAAAGTTGTCCATCATGCGATCTATATATACGTTAAACAGTTTTTAAATTTCAGTTTTTAAGTTAAGTTTTCTTTCTTTTTAATAAATCAATTTTTATTTGTGATCTTTCATTTTAATTGTAAAATAATGTGACGGCATATTATATTCCGTTACAATATATATATTAATTATTTAATTAAACTTACAATAGATGGGATAACTAGAGTATTATAAATATGAATTAGTTCCTGAAAAACACTTATTAGTAAAAGCCTGAAATCCGGCACAGCCGCTTGGGGCATTGTTTACGTGTCAAAACACATAAAAATGCCGTTTCAGCGGCCGCAGCCTTACAGGCTAATACAACATTCATGTATTGTATTAACCCATTGAGCTAGGCCGTTTTACATGACATCGCACAAAAATATTATGGCCTGTTTTGTGCTTCAAAGCTATTTACACATATTTGTTCTTTTCAAAGCTGATTACCGTATCGCTTGAGGGTGTTTAAATTTCAAGGCGGTATGACTTTTTCAAATCTCCATAATAGAGTAATGTCATTTGGATTTAAAAAATGTTGTTAATTATTAAGAATTGTCATATGGTCCCCACCCTTCCCGAAAAAAAGGTTAATATGTAAAAAAAAAGGCAAAGTGTATGTTCGAACAGGCTTCGACAAAGCTCACGTGCTAAGTCACGTTTCAGCGTGGTGGGGAAAATATTCGAGACCAGTAAAAGATCTGAGACTAACGTGCAATTTTGAAACTTTTCTTCAGATAAATTGCTGAGTACAGAAAGTGTGTGAGATTGTGTTTTTTTTTTTTTTATTTTGTCAGGCACACATAATGTCCACTTTTTATTACAGCAATAAAATCGAATAGATAATTGGAAAAAGTCCAAAGTTTGTGTCCTTTTTTGTTTTGTTTTTTATTTCATTAGAAATTGACAAGTATTTGGATTCAATTGTTTGCAGCGGCGTTAAAATAAATGATGACTTTGGTTGACTTTTTGTTAAGAATAACAAATTACAAAATACACCCCACCCCCAAAAGCAGTTTATTGTAGAAGGCTAAAAAAAAAAAAAAAAAAGGTAATTCGAACGAAATAGAAATCAAAGTAAAAAGTGAGAAAAAGTTGTTTCAAAAAAAGAAAAAAAAAGGTTAAATTCTTGACTTTTTGGTTACAATTTTTTTTCCGAGTGTGGGTATTTGAAAACAATTTTTGAATCAGCAAAAAACACAAAAGTAAATTTGGATTTAATATTAAGAAAAACAATTATGTCAACCAAAAAGAAATAAATTCGAAACAAGTCCCAAAGTTGATTCTCTTTTTTCAGCGCTGTTAAAATAATTGACTATTTTTGTTGCCTTTTTGTTAATAATAAACAGTACGAATCCCCCCCTCCCCCACTCAAAAAGCTGTTTCTTGTAGTAGCCAAAAAAAAAAAAAAAAAGGCTAATTCAAACATAATCTAAATCAAAGTGATAACAAGTTGTGTTTAAAAAAAAAAGTAAAATTAATAATAATAATAATAAGAAAAACCATTTAGTCAAGACTAAAAAAATAAAAGAAAGGTAGAATTAAGTTCTAAACAAGTCGCAAATAATTGTATTCTATTTTTTCGGCGGTGGGATTCAAACAAATTTTTTTGACGTCGTGAAACGGTCCGAAGTTTTAAAATGATAAAAAGAAAAAAATACAATTAGCAAAATTTGTTGAAAAAATATCAGGTTCCAACAAAAAGTAATGAAAATGAATATCAAAATTTGTTTAATAATAAAGAAATCATGTTCTAAATGAAATAAAAATTATTCGTTTAATCAATATTAGAAAAAAAAAAATCTTGTTGTATAAAAAAAGAAAAAAGTTGAGCGGCCCGGTAATGTTATATTTCATTGATTTTGTCTAGCATCAACGCTCCAAGCGGCTTTGCCCGGATTTCAGGCATTTACCCACTTATTCATAAAGAAGCTTTATAATGGAAAGTAAAGGTTTTTTTTTTTTTTTTTAAAAAAAACTTTTCCATATTTTAATATAAATATGTAAATATTAATTTTCATTGAATTCTCTGTCTATTTTTTAAGATAAATTTCAGGTATAATGTAATCAGACAAAGGTTAAAACTGGAATTGCAAACTGAAGTCATGCCAACTACTAATTGTTTTTGTTGACTCAAACTTGATTTAAAAATGTTTTTATCTTGTGCTCTGGTTTAAAAATGAATTATATGGTTTTGATTTGCAGTGTCAGCTTTTTATTGGTATTTTTCTTAATTAAATCATAGCTGAAATTTATCTAAAAAATATACAGAGAAATCACATTAAAAATAGTAATACTTTCATTTCTAAACCTAGAAAATGTTTTAATTATTATTATTATCATCATCATCATCAACCATTATCAATCCACTGCAGGATGAAGGTCTCTCCAAGTTCAATCCATCTTCTCCGATCTTTAGCTTCTCTTCTCCACATTACCCTTGCATACTTTCTTATTTCATCCATCCATCTCATATGTGGTCTCTTTCTGGGTCTTTTACAATCTCTTGAAATCCAGTTTAAAATTTCAATTGTCCATCTATTATCATCTTTTCTAGCAATATGACTAACCCAACTCCACTTCAGTCTTTTAATTTTTTCAATGAGGTCAGTAACACCTGTTTGTTCTCTTACCCATATATTGCATTTTCGATCTCTTCTTGTTATTCCCCACATGCATCTCTCCATACTTCTTTGAGTAGTCTGAAGTCTCTGTATTGCTCTTCTATTAAGTGTCTAAATCTCGGATCCATAAGAAGAACTGATAAAACACATTTATTAAAAATCTTCCTTTTCAAACACATAGGCACATTTTCTTTTAGTATCAAGTTATTTCTAACAAAAACACTCCCACCAAGTTTAATTCTATGATTAATTTCATTCATTATGTTCCATCTGTATTAATAATCTGACAAAAGTATTTGTAATTGTTAACTTCTTCTAACTCATCATAATCAATCTTTATTTTCATATTTTGAGAAAATCCATTAAACATTACTTTACTCTTTTTAACATTTATCTTTAGTCCTACTTTCCTACTTTCATCTGATAACTCCTGCAACATTTCCTGCAGCTCTAAAGCATTATTTGCTAAAACAACTACATCATCTGCAAAATCTAAATGACTTAAACAATCTCTATTTACTTTCACTCCTTTAGCTTCCCATTTTAATCTACAAAATACTTCTTGCACCACTACTGTAAAAAGTTTTGGCGATATGGAGTCACCCTGTCTTTCACCCCTCTCAATGTTGACTTTCCCAGTATTATTATTTAATTTAATTGTTGCTGTTGCATTTTTATAAATATTCTTTAAAATATGACAATATCCTAGGTCTATATCTTGATGATCCAATGCTTTAATCATTGAAGAAATGTTTATAGAATCAAATGCCTTTTCATAATCTACAAATCCAAAGCATAATGGCAACTCATATTCATTTATTCGGTCTATAACTTCTCTCAATACTTGGATATGATCTACTGTATTAAACCCACTTTTAAATCCAGCTTGTTCTCTTGGTTGGTGGAAATCCAATATTCTCTGCAGATGAGTTGTAATTATCTTGCTTAAAATTTTGTATAAAACTGATAAAAGGCTGATAGGTCTGTAATTTTTAATATCTTTTTTATCACCTTTTTAAATATTAATATTAATACTGCATTCTTCCAGTCATCTGGTACATCGTTATCATTTTGACATTTTGTATATAACTTGGCTAAAAAAATTTCTATTTCTTCACCTGCTTCTTTTAATATATCAATTATAATTCCATCATTACCTGGAGCCATTTCTTTCTTCATACATTTAATTGCATGTCTCATGTCTTCATTTAAAATTCTGGGCAATTCGGGAAATGTATTAGATATAGGAGGTACTTGTTCTTTATTACTATATAATTCTTGATAAAAGTCTTTTACCCATTTCATGATGTCATCTCTCTTTTTAGTAATAATTCCATCTTTATTTCTTATTGCAGATATAAATTTCCTACCAATACCAAAATGTTGTTTTCCACTCTTGAGACTTTTATTCTCTTCTATAGCTTTCCTTGCTAGTTGACAGTTATACTTTCTTATATCATTTTCAACTCTTTTCCATACCATTTTACAAAATTTGAGATATTCAATCCTTTTTAATGCATCATTTTTGTATATCTTTATATTCTGTCTTTCTTCATAAATTCTCTAGTCTCAGTAGAAATTTTATTGGTCAATTGCTGCTTTTTTCTACCAGCTATCTTTGTTGCAGTTTTTAAAAGTATACGGATTATTTTCATATTAACTTCATTCAAATCTGAATCATGTTCAAAAGTTACTAATACTTGAAACCAATTTGTAAGTTCCAATTTAAATTCATTAGAATGTTTCTGAAGATTAGTAATATCAACTGTAAATATTGTTTTTCTTAATAATTTTTATCTCTCTAGTTATATATAGGGACTTCATGATCTCTTGTGTATATAGGTGATTCTCTATTTTATATACAATTTATCATTTCGTACTTTCAAATTTTATCAATATTTATGACAAAGTGTGTGTGCTTTCATGTAAGGATTCTCCTTTTCTTATGAACTATTAGTCACCAACCCCCCCCCCACTACTTTCTGACATTAATCACATGCATTTTTGGTGTCATAGGTTCAGTCTTGAGCAGGGATGTTTTGAACTAGCATGTGTATTGATAAATTGTATCTCATCAATTTATGTTAGAATGTATGCTATCAGTTTATGTTCATTTCTGTTTTGATGAAAAATTTTGCCCTTATTAATTCATAAACATGAATGAAAAATGAAAAAAAAACAACAGCGCTGATATAGGCAAAAAGAAATCAATGTCTCATAATCTCCATACAATTGAGACGAAGATGGCAAACTTTTGCTTCTCTCAATCATTCATGTAATTTAAGTCAATTGACACTGTTCAACCATGAAAGTCAAAAACAAAATTAAGAAATATTTCCAATTTCATACACTGTCAAGTTAATCTTCATTATACTTTTACACTTTTTAAATAATATTTACCTAAATCTTATATGTATATGATTGTGTCACATATGTCCATATACTGTATTTAGCCTCATTTTATCCTCAATTTAAATTAAAATAATTATAGATAAAAATTTTTTTCAAAGTATGAAAATTTATTATATATTAAGAATTGTTTAAACTTTTTTAAAAAAATAGAAACGTAATATTTAGCAGATATATATATACATGTATTTTGAAAACTTTTTTTAATGTTTTTTTTTTTACAGTGCTCTACTTTTATACATTTCAATTTTCATATACATTTCAAAAACCAATTAGGTATAAATGTAGAGGATTGCCTTTATATAGGTTTTTTTTGTAGCTGCTATTCTCTGCTTTGTTTTTGGTTCTGAAATCAGTTTTATAGAAGCACACATTTTTTATATGAATCCATTATATTTTGATCCAATATTTGAAATTACATTTTTATTATTTTATTAAAAAAATTTAATAATCATATTTTTTATAATTCAGATATATATATTATAACGATCGAAATGAAAGTGAAGATCGAATCTAACCGCAAAAACAATATCTGCAACTACCAGGGCGCCATCTAGGCATTTGAGCCTAGAAAAATTTATAAAGTAGGCAGATACGCGCTGTTAAGATTCCACTTTATTTAAATATTCCGATCGTTAGCCCAAGTCACTAACTCAGCGGAGACGCAGAGATAAAAATCTATATCTTAATTTATATCTTAAATATCAATAAATAAAAGCCACTGCCAGAAATTAACACATAAAAATATTTATTTACGCACATATAAAATAACATTTAAATTTTGAGGAATAAGTTTAACATTTTAGATTTTTATATTAACTTTTAATTTTACATTTAACTAAGTTTCAATGAGTTTAATATTTTATTTACTAAGTTTCAATGAGTTTAATATTTTATTTAGATAGTCAAGTATGAATAGACTACATAGATCTGCATTTGAAAAGAAAATATTCTTCCCTGATTTAACCGTAGGCAACAAATTTCGCAACCAAACTGGCGCCAATCTATCTGATACATTCATGTATTCAATGTAGCATGATACGACAACACAAAATACTATACTGTCAGGAAAGTACATCTGATCAGTAAGTAGATTAGAGAAGACATGGTCTCTCCACTAACAGGAATGTGACATCTGTTGGCGAGTAGAACAAAAAAACTCCATAGGAATGGACTGCGGTCTTCTGCCGACTTACAAACCCATCCATAGGCAAACAGAAGGTGTGTGGCGTATATATGCAATCCTGCCCGAAGCGGATCTCATACTACATCTACTAATTACACAAATATATCCAATCCATTGAGCCAATTCAACTACGAAACGAATAACCTAAGATTACCTTCCCTTAACATAACTTTACAAAACTATATAGCCATTCACGCCCGACTTAAATTTAACATTTAGATACGTTCGCACAAATGAATTTTATAAAATTTGTTTTAAAATGTTGAGTATAGATCAGCTGCACAGATTCCACGGTCAAAAACATTCCAAATTAAACACAACCGATCAAAATACAAAGTCATCGATAAGCGTCACTTGCATAGGGAATATACAAATCCCATTAGCATTCATCGTAATATGCCGCAGTGATATCGTTGACCCATATATTCTAATCGAATGTGAAAACCACAACATAATCAACCGCCAAAGAATCTATGCAATGTCTATACCCAACCTAAATTTCATTATTTAAAATTTAAACAACAAATAATTTATACAATAAGAGAAAAAAAAAAATGGAAATGATTTTTATCAATCGGAAAACATATAAAATTAAACATTATTAATTTGATTTAAAAACTTACAAAAGTCAGATAAGAGTCCGTTTTAACATTTAAGTTGGCTTGTTTATCAATTTGTAAAACTTGACGAAAGTTCTTAATTGATTTTAATAATTGTTCATTTCATATAGCTTATGGTAGAAGAGTCCAGGTTCCTGTTTTTAATTCCAACAACGCCTCCATTGGAAGATAATGTTCTGGAGATGGCAATAGCTGGTTCAAGGTATCACAGTCTTTTCCTTTTTCTTTTTTAAATAGAGAGTGTGGTATGTGCGTCCTACCACAACTCTCAAACACACAACGCTGGAACTGTCAGAAAAAACTGTATTTCCCTTTTTATATTAATCCACACGGATTCAATCAACAAAACGTCACTAATCCATCACTTTCATTAGGGTCCGAGCCAAGGCTTAGTGCTTCCATTGGTCAAGCTAATTTCTCTTTTCTTCTTATCTATCTTTCATCAGATCATTTTAATTATACAAGAGCCCAAGGCTAGCTTGCTTTTCAAACAATTTATAAACAATCATTTCCATTTACAGATTACAATAATTAATTAATACCTGTTTTTATTTTTAAATCTTGTACTTTTTTTATTTTTATAAAAAAGTACGTTCAAATACTTATTTATTTGTTTTTTTAAAAAAAAAAATTTTTAAAGTTTGGCATCTGTGCGAATGTATATACGTTTAACAAACATTTTAATTTTAGCGTTTAGTTTTTTACTTTTATTTGCGAACTTTTAAGTTTTTATTTTAAATTAATGTAACGACATATTTATATATCGTTACAATATATATATTTAATATTAGAAACAATTAACTTTGTCTTACTCAAACATTCTCATTTTACTATTTGTTCTTAAAAAAAGGAGGATTTTTTTTGGGTTTGTCTATAACTTTATCTTTTAATTGAAAGTTATAAATTTTTGAAGTCTTTATATTTTCAGTCATATATAAACTTTTGCAAATAATAAATGGAATATTGTCAATTTATAGTGTCTTAATTGTACATAAAGCTAATGGTAAACTATTTTATGCACACATTGTTTTAATGAATAGTTTTTGTTTCTTATGTATAATTTGTAATGGGTTTTTATTTTATAAGTTTATCTATCTAATATTTATTTTCTTTACACTTTTGAAAAAAACAATGGTTCAGGTTAAATGGACTGACATTATATAATGATTTTTTTTTTTTACAAAGAAAAACCCTCACAAAATCCAAGGACAGAATATTATATAAAATTGTCATTATATGTAATAATATGTACTGTTATTTATAATGCAATATAATGAATATTTTATTGTTTGTTTTAGGGACATGTGAACAACCTCCTAATATTTTAAATGGTTTTTACAATTTTTTTTTATTGCCAAGGAAAAATGGACTTGCTATTTATCAGTGTCATGATGGTTTTACTTTAAATGGTTTAGCAAGAGTTGAATGTACTTCTGAAGGACTATGGCCAAATATTCCTTCATGTGACTGTATGTGAGGTCTTTTCGTGAAATAATTTTTGAATTAGAATGAATTTATCTTGTTTTTATATTTTTATGTTGTTCACATTTTGTGTGTGTGTGTGTATATATATATATAGGCAATAGTAATACCTGTTTTCAAAATTTTTAAACCAATTGCTAAATATTTTTACAAATTTATATATATATTATTTCTAATATATATTTAATATTTCTATTTTACTACACACTCTTCAGTTACATAAATAAAGATTTGTAGATTAAATTGCAGTTTATCACTTTTAAGTTATGTGACAATGAACAGTGCATTATTTCTTGATATTGAAAAATTCCAATAAAGTGAAGCTCTTCACTACCATTCAAATAAAGTAATTTACTTATAATTAAGCAAATCAATTTTATAACATCTTTGATTTAACACATATTTATCCAGCAGTTTATTATATAGAAGTTTTGTAGATTTAAAGTAATCATATTGAGAACATATTTGTTCAGTTTATTTTCTGTAAATCCTAAAAATTAAAAGAGTGAAATGTTTAACAAGTTTTTTTTTGCATTTTAGTGATATGTAACAAACCAGTTAATTCTCCAAGATTGTAACATTGCTATGATTTTAGCAGGTAGAAGCATCTGATATAAAGAATAATGAAATTGGAAATACAAATTCACTTTTTTGGAATAATAAACAATTGTTAATGATAAAAATATTTGAATAAATTTTGTCAGTTTCATGTCTGTATTTTATACATTTTACATTACTTTATGACATAGCAAATATTTAAAAATCAGTAATAGAAAAACATTGCAGTAAATTAGAAAAAGTTCTAACCTATTTTTGTATTTAAAATTTTCATTAAAATTTTTAGACTTGTATGAGTTTTAGTTTACTTTTTTCTTTATATGATTGTATGGAGAGAAATAATTTTAGCATACCAGGTGATAAATATTACAAATTTCATCATTGTATATCACATATGTTACGGTAGAGAAATATATTGGCATCATACAATTATCAGCTATCATATAAGAAAAGAACAGATTCCACATGCTGATACTTTGTCTAGAAATACAGATAAAAATGAACCACAGAATAATGAGATAGAAAATAATTATATAGATGTCCTACAATCAGATAGATTAAGCAGGTATTCAATAGCAAATTGGACATTGGCCAATAAAAGGTACAAGGTATTGGTAGCCTGGATTAGAACTGGCTGGCCACCTAAACACAATGCATTGCACCTTCTTTTTGGACAAATTGTGACAAGGTATCAGTCAGTAAGGGTTATGTAGTAATGGGTGATAAGGTAGTAATACCAACAGAGGGTAGAGAAAAAGTTTTTAAAACTTACAAGAGTTGTGCACACAAAAGCATTTACATGTAGCTATATCTGGTTGCCAAAGATAATTATAGAGATCAAGAAACACATTGAAAAATCCACAGTTTATCAGTCTGAAATGAGGATGAAACCTAAAGAGTGTACATTGTGGCCTAACATAACTAATCCATGCTAGAGACTTCACATGGACCATGCAGGCCCAATTAATAGTAAAATACTTCTCATAGATGCATACTCTAAAAGGGCAGAGTATTGCATTGTGAAAAATACTAGTGTTAGTGAAATCATACAAAGCTTGAATACAGTTTTTTCATGTCACCAGAAATAATTGATTTAATAATGGTACTGGATTCACTGCTCAAGAAATGGAAAAAAAATTCAAGGCACCAAACATATCTGTGTACCCCTGTACTATCTGGTATCAAATGGCCTGATTGAGAAAGCTGTTCAATAAATTAAAAAGACTGAGAAAAACTAATAATACCAACATGCAACAAGCTTTATATAATGCTATGCTATATCAACCTTCCATACCATTGATGGTTACTGGTAAATCTCCAGCTGAGTTGCTGATGGGCACAAAATTGCATTTGAAACTAGTAATATTACTTCAGAAAATGGACATTCATTTTCAGTATCATAGTGAAGATAAAATATATGAAATAGGTGGTAGAGTTTTAGTATGTGATCTGATCAAAAATAAATGGATTGAAGTATAATCACTGGAAACCTATCCAAACAAATTCTAAAAATTCAAATATAGAATGGAACTGAGTATCAGAGACATATAAACCATATCCACCGATGACTCATAGAAGATATCTAGTTTCCAGCAGCACTATTATCAGATAGAGAAGAAATGACCAAAATCTGTGGAAACCAGGAAATGGTTGATACAGTGCTTAACAAAAAAGTTCTTAAGAAGAATCGGTTAGAATGTAGTTCATCTGAAGCAGTAACACTACAAAATGAGGTAGCCATTGAACCAACAGAAGTACACAGATTACCCTGGCTCCATTGTAAAAGACAGAGGCCTAAAAGATTTTGAGATTATGTGTAAAACATAGTAACCTGTTTTATAGAGTAAGGGGAGGATTATTGAAATATATATATTTTAATAAGTATTAATTCTTATTAAGTGCAATGTCAGCACGTAATACTTATATAAAGCTAAAGCTTTAGTACATGCGCCTTGAGTGCTTAATTTTAGCAAGAGACCTCTACAAATCATAACACGAGATTCAACTTTATAAAGATGAGAGTTACCCTCTTATCTCTAACCTATTTTAATAAGTTAAGTATTTAAATAAGATATTTATTTTATATAGCGCGATGTTTTTAAACTGTAATAATAATCAGCATTAAGCTGATGCACATGCGCTTTGTGGATTAAACAATAAATGAATACTCTCACTTTTCCAAACACAAGATAAAGTCTTTGTAAAAGAATAGAATGAATTGTCTATCCTTTCAGCCCAAACATTTATGTATGGGCAAATCTTAAGTATCTGGAAATGACAGTGTGAAGATATTAAACAATCACTTTAAATTACCTTTACTATGTCTGAATGAATGACACTTGCGAAATTTACTAGAATTTACAATACATCATTCTTAATTGAAATTAAACATATGTAAATAAGATATTTATTTTATATAGCCACAAAGACTTTATCTTGTGTTTGGAAAAGTGACAGTATTCATTTATTGTTAAATCCACAAAGCGCATGTGCATCAGCTGAATGCTAAGGTAACTATTGTAATAAGTTATGGAATTAATGTACAGAAAGTAAATAAACAAAATAGATAAATAATAAATAACTAGAATAAATTAATCAAATCTCTGTAATATAAAATATTTAATTAAAATGCACTATGCAATAATTAATATCAGAAGGAAAAAAAAAATCAGAAACAGAGGAAATGTAATTTGTACAGGTTAAAATACTAATTAAATTTACAGAGGCAATATTAAACTGATAATACACTCATTACCTGGATTTTCTCCAATGAGCTTAATTACTTCAGAAAACAAAAAGAGTGAAAGTATATCTCAGCTCATGAAGGTCAATAAGCTGACTAAGACCATAACAGATCACCCAATTTTATTATTTTCAATGTCTTAAGGGCATCCAGCCTTAAAGGATGGTAAAGGTAAATGGAAATGACTTATTACTAATTAGCTGCATTCGGGTTTATGTAAATTAGAAAAGCATTTGATTTATATATCTATATTGTAACCCAGTATTTTGGCACTTAGTTTCATTTAGTATTATTTGTATATAATATTTCAAGTTATTAACTCTGACTGCACATTATTCCATTTATGTTCTTAGTTAAATTATTGAAATAATTAGTTTTAATTAATTTATTGCATTGTCATGGATGATGGAGGGATATAAAAGGTACTCGAGTTGTCTTTCTATTATTCTGGCTGATATCCTGGGTAAAAGGCTGACTTATAAATTTTATGCAATTATTTTGTTTCATTATTAGTCATATTATCATTTCTTTAAATAATTATAATTGTTATTATACATTAGGACACATTAGCTTTTAAATGAAGTGAATGTCTCCTATAGCCTACCAGAATGTCAGTCATGTGTGACAACACAATATTGTAGAGTACTTTCCCAAGATAAACAGAAGAACCCTGAGATCATCATCATTATTATGATTCCTTATTTAAAAGGTATCGATTATTATTGCTATTATAGTTGCTGTGGCATAAAAGAGTTTTATTTTTAATTGTACTGTAAGAGAAGTATTTTCATTTTAATTTTACTGTGCAAGAGTAAAGTTTATTTCAGATCATATTGGCAAATGATTTACATAGTATATATATTTTTAAAAAGACATTAGACAAGATATGAGAACCAATGAGAAAATATTATTTAAGAATGCAAATGCTTATAGTTCAGAGAATGTGTTTTTGATAAAGGGAGAATTTTATTTTATTCTAAATTATTAATTAGGGAATGATTTCAGTTTTCTCTCTCTCCCAAGTTATTTATTTTACTTATAATAATTTATTTTATTATTTATTTATTTATTTGTCTTAACTGCATATCTCTGCAATAGCTGAATTCTTTATAACTAACTGACCACTGAGCATAGCCCATGTTTTATTATTACAGATCTCTATAGTTATTTTGATAGGAGTCTCAAAGTGGTATTTGTTGATGTTCATTTTACAAGAGTTACATTAATATGATTATTCGATTGTGATTAGGCATTGTTTGATAAGGTTAGAATATATATACTTGTACATTACAATGTGTATATTAAATTGTATAAATTGGAAGTCTAGTTGCTGTGTTCTTTGTGTCCTCAAAAATAATATTCTATACTAAATTTGTTATTCTTAGTCAGCTAAGACATAGCACCCTCAGAAAATTTTATTTAGATATACTGTTAATCTGTGAATGAGAGTTAATTGCTAGCTGTATCTGAATAAACATACTCGTTTATCTTAGAGTAAGTTTTTCAACATTGCAATGCAGTCTCTCTTGCTAAAATTAAGCACTCAAGGCACATGTACTAAGGTTTTAGCCTTATATAAGTATTAAGATTATTTTAGTAAATCCATAAAAGTATCCTAAGCTATTTAATCATTGTGATAATTATACATATGATTTTAGATATTGATTTATTATTCTTAGAGTGATAAAACAAATATGTTTGTTTTAGTTTACTTTTTGTAAAGGTACATCCAAACTCAAATGCATTACACATAAATATACTCATCTCAATCCACTGCCCAATTGTGATATGAGTTCTGGGTTAATATATATATTGAAATACTATATTCATTTGGAATATATTTCATTGTTGTATAAATTAAAAAAATATATCAAAAGGAATTTGATTAATTTAGAAGTGTGACATCATTAAAATTTTAAAATATAAAATTGTTATTTAAAGACATTATATATTCTTTTTATATATAAAAACTGATTTTGTTAAACAATAATTTAAAAAGAATTTCAATTGTTTAATTTATAAATATTTTCAAGAATTGATAATTTTTTGTTTTAAATGTACTTTTAAATAGACAAGCATTATTTATTGTTCTATTGGCAATAGCGAAAAATGATTTCTTATCAAGAAAATTGTTTTGAACATGTGAACAGAATTCTTGGCTGCTGAATTAAAAAAGCACAACATTGGACTTTAAACTTTCAAAATGAACTGGTAAATAAGCAGTTTTTATCCTAAGTATTGGGGAACTGGGACACAAATGGATCATCTACTTTGTAGTGTTTTGTAAAAATGGCAGACATTTTGTGCACTCCAGAAAAAACTAGAATTTATTTGAGAGATTGTTTTAGATCGTGCGCTGATAACTGTGGAATTTAATTAAGGCATTGACGTAATGGCGATCGACTATTCCAAGAGATATTTGCTGATTGCAAATATTTCTGGATAAGAGACAATACCTTATTGGACGGTGTATTAATTGTTGCAGTTATCAGGATGCGATAAGAAGACTGGGTAACAACTACGCAGGGCAGTAATTAGAGGACAACTCCAGTAGAGAGCAGTCATGCAGTATTTGAGTAGGCAGTGATTTGAGTACAACTACAGCAAAGATATCTCACGTTAGTGCTTGCGGTTAATGACCAGCGCCCAGTGGAAATGTAGACCACGGGTGTAGCTGAAAGAGCCCACAGAGATGGGGAGACCGCAGCGGAGATATTGAGAGCATTCGTTGCAGAGCATTAGTTGCAGACCATTAGTTGGAGAGCATCCATTTGCAGACCATTCATTGGAGAGCATCCGTGGCAGAGCATTTGTTGCAGACCATCCGTTTGGAGAGCATCCATTGCACAGAATACAGAGTGTATTCAGAGCATTCGTTGCAGACCATTCATTGGAGAGCATCCGCAGCAGAGCATTCATTGCAAGAGAACATCGTGGGAATTGAACATAGTTATTTGCTGACCGCACAGTCATACTTGTGGATATAACATTGGCACAGTCAGACTGGTGGATATAACATTGGCACAGTCAGACTGGCAGATATAACATTGGAGCAGTCGCATTTGGAACCTGTGAGTAGCGAATAAGTTTTGAACAATAAGTTTAGCTATAGAAGGAGAAATCAGGTGAAAATGAAAATCCCAGTTAGTAACATTAATATCGGAAGTGAAAGTTTGGAAAGGAGAAATCGGGTGAAAATGAAAATCCCAGTTAGTAACATTAATATCGGAAGTGAAAGTTTGGAAATAACATGCTTGCGCTGTCACCATTGAACGTTACTGGCGAAAAAGTTTCGGCAGCAAAGTTAAATCATACATTTCTTAGTGAAATAACAGGAAAGTAGGAATAAAAAAAAACAACAAGACACCAAGGAATAGCAACAAGGGTTTTTCTGGAGTGGAGGGAGGTGTAGTGTTTTGTAAAAATGGCAGACATTTTGTGCACTCCAGAAAAAACTAGAATTTATTCGAGAGGTTGTTTTAGATCATGCGCTGATAACTGTGGAATTTAATTAAGGCATTGACGTAATGGCGATCGACTATTCCAAGAGATATTTGCTGATTGCAAATATTTCTGGATAAGAGACAATACCTTATTGGACGGTGTATTAATTGTTGCAGTTATCAGGATGCGATAAGAAGACTCGGTAACAACTATGCAGGGCAGTAATTAGAGAACAACTCCAGTAGAGAGCAGTCATGCAGTATTTGAGTAGGCAGTGATTTGAGTACAACTACAGTAAAGATATCTCGCGTCAGTGCTTGCGGTTAAAGACCAGCACCCAGTGGAAATGTAGTCCACGGGTGTAGCTGAAAGAGCCCACAGAGATGGGGAGACCGCAGTGGAGATATTGAGAGCATTTGTTGCAGAGCATTAGTTGCAGACCATTTGTTGGAGAGCATCCGTTTGCAGACCATTCGTTGGAGAGCATTTGTTGCAGACCATTCGTTGGAGAGCATCCGTGGCAGAGCATTCATTGCAGACCATTCGTTTGGAGAGCATCCATTGCAGAGAATACAGAGTGTCTTCAGAGCATTCGTTGCAGACCATTCGTTGGAGAGCATCCACAGCAGAGCATTCGTTGCAAGAGAACATCGTGGGAATTGAACATAGTTATTTGCTGACCGCACAGTCATACTTGCGGATATAACATTGGCACAGTCAGACTGGTGGATATAACATACTTCTTCAAATTTTCATCTATCATAAATAGGATTACTTCATAATCATCAACTGCTGCAAAATCATGATTTTTTTACAACTTATTTAGGTCTATCTTGTATATTTCAATGAAGTGCCATAATGAAGAGATTGTTTGCTTTATTTATAAATTTGAAGAAAGACAAGTTTATTTACTGGTAAATGAGTTAAAGTGATAAAACAGTTTATAAATATTTATTAAATAGTTTAATTTATATTAAATTGTTTTTTTATATATAACTAAATTTATGCCGATATTAATTATTTATAACTAATTAATTCTTAAATATTATATTGAGCACAGTGGTAGTTATTAAAGCTATGTGCAAATAATATTTTCAAAATGTTTTAAATATAATGTTTAAAAATAATACAGATGTAATAAGTAATAGTTTATTTTATAGATGTCATGTTTCAATACAGATTATGAAATATATAATCTGTGTTATTTAATATTTATGATTTTAAATAATGTTTGTTTAAATAGTGATAAATATTTATTTTATATATATGGAATTTGACTAATACCGCATGTGTTGGCAACAGAGATATTTGATATGTTTAATTTGATATTTATTGGTTAGTTCCAGTTATAAATTTCCTATGGCTTCATTTTATAATGAATTCATTTTTGTAGTGAATACTTTCTTAAACATGAGTAATGTTTATATCTTCATAAATAATATGGATTTAATGAATGAATTAATATTTAAATGTTTTATGTATGAAATTTTAAGGATAGTTGTTATTTATATGCCATTACCCAGAATATTGTTGTAGAGAGTTAAGCTTATATCTAACATACCTTTCACCCATTGCTTAATTTTTATAGATTACTGTGTTACTAAGTATAGAGATTTTTGTTGTGGAAATGTCTTAGATTGTTGATCACACATGCATTTGTTGATTATTAGATATTAGTAATTATTGCAATGTCATTATTTTATTTTTTTTAAATAAATTATTTTGTTTCTTTTAATACTGACTATTCCTCAATTATAAAATAGAAAATATTAATATACTAAATTAATAGGTGTTTAAATGTAACTCAGGCTGGATAAACTTGTCTTTTTACTTCAAGATTTATTATTAATTGGAAGAGTTTCATTTTGTAATTTATAGCTTCCCAACATTTTTGAGTGTGACTTTGCTAGTAAACTTCTTTCTTTGATATTTTATTATATTAATTCTCAATATTAATTTACAATTTGTTATAGGAAAGAAGTCTAGATTTATTATCTAGTGAAGCCTTCTAGTAAAGTTTTGTATGAAATTATATATATCAACTATAAGCATCCAGTCAATTTAAAGTTCAATTTAGTTTTACATTTTTATTTACTGCACTAATACTAAAAAATTAAAAATAATAGAGATAAAAAAAATTTTGATGCTGATGTAGACTGCCATTTTGAATTCTAAGGACTGCCAAAAACCACCGCTGACACATCCAAGTGATAAATGACTTTGAATAATCCACACAGGATCATTTGGATGTGTCAGTGGTGGTTTTGGAGGGTCCTTAGAATTCAAAATGATGGTGAGAACAGTCTAAATACTAATAGCTTATCACTTCTAAAATACAAATTTTATCATAATAATAATGGTGTGAGGCACTAAAGTATGTTGGGGAGAGGGAAGGATGTTATTGACAATATGAAGTATCGTCCAAAAAATGCAGAAATACTATCTAACCATGTTTATAATTTTGAAATACTAAAAGCTTATAACTTCTAAAATACGAATTTTATTACAATATATGCCGGTAACAACATGTTTAAATAAAGCATATTAATTTTATGTTTAATCAGATTTTTTCTTAACTGAAAGAAACTGATGTTGCTTGCTTTTTTTGTTACAAGTAGTTAGAAAAATAATGGAGATAAGAAAAATATAGCATTGTTCATATTTGATTTTCTGATGTGGATAAAAAAGTCTACATTGGATTACTTGAGGTCCTTATGAAATTTGCACTTTAATTTTTTAATTATTGATATAAATTGTGATTTTGTCAAGAATAGTCATATTGTGACCATGTGTGGATTATTTGATGTCATTTATCGCTTGGATGTGTCACTGGTGGTTTTGTGCACTCCTTAGACTTCAAAATGGCCATGAGCACGCTTTGTGTACTAAAAGAAAAAAAAAGTGTTTCTTCAACTACAATTGGGGTTTTTTGATTTAACTTGAAATTAAAATATTAGGGGGGGGGGGACAGAAATTCATTAAGTCAAACAGGATTGACTTAATTAATTTTTGGACATTACATGTTTTTATTTCAAGTTAAATCTAAAAACCCCAATTGTGGTTGAAGACACAATTATTTTTTTTATTTTTAGTGTGTAGTAAATAAAAGCATTTAATATATAAAAAAATTTAATCTCTATTATTACTTCTGCTGCTATCATTGATAATCAATAAAACAAATATAAACCTGATGATACTAGCTAAAATAGTTGAAAAAGTAATTATTTCATAGTGAATTATTTTTAAATTGGTTACATCAGAAATATTATCATTACTGATAATTATAATTTTTAAAATTGAAATCTCTTGGAAAAACTTTTCTTATTATTATACCATCAGAAATTAAATCCAAGTCATTTTGTTTTTCTGTTTTCATAAGTTTCACCTATAAATTAGTCATTATAAAGATGTGCACACTTTTAAAGATATTAAAAAAAAATCTAGAGTGGATATAAAATGACATTGTAAATGAAGTCTTCAATTTTTAGTCGCTGGATTGATCTCATCTATATTTCTTCATACATTACATTTTAAATAAGCACTCTAAATGTTCATGTAGAGAAATCTGGAATCCAATAGTAAAATTGCACCAAATATTATGATTTATGATATATATTGTTAGGTAGTTTACTTCCAGATAATGAATGATTGAAAGTCCTCATTCATCTAAGAATTTGTCAAAGAAAATAAATACTTTAGCTTCTGAATTTTTATTGCTGTTATAATAATTAAAAATGCAAGTCATATATAATGTGACATTACTTTAATAAGCTTGTAGTTACAAAAATGCAATACAGAGAGCGTACCAATAAGCTCGAAACCAGTTGGTCTGGAGATGAGAGTGTTCTGGATAGAGATTTTAAATATTTTCTTATACCACACTTATTAATTAAGAGCTTGTTTGAGCTATTGGAATGCTCTCTGTATTGCATTATTGTTGTTCCTGGCTAATTAATAACATTATGAATATTTAGATTTGTAATAATAAATTCAAACCAAGAAATATTAGTATCACTGAGTATGTTTACACTCTAATAGCATATGAAACTGAAATATAATGAACTGAATCTACAGTAATTTATATTTTTAATAATGGATCATTTGATTATTTTAAATAATGCCAGTCTAGATTTTTATATAAAGTTTCATATTAGGCTTTAATATTTGTGTTGAATTTTTGCTGCCAAGATAGCAACTGAAATGCTAATAAATGCAATATTTCACCATCACATTGTTATTATTTTAATAAATTATTTTTTATCAGATATTTTTTATAATATAATTATTTGTTATTAATTGTTTTTTTATAATATAATTTTATGCCACCATGTATTTGATATTTCACAACAAATTTTTAAATAATTTGACAAGAAACACTCTGCTGAAAAAAATTTGAATTACAAAATTTTGTCGTGACCTGGACAGTTCATGTTTACCATTTTTCTTTTTTTTGCTTCTCTCTTCCCACTTCTTATTCCCATTTCAATCCTCTTTCCCTTCCCACTCTATCAATCTTATTGCAAGTTTAACGTATCGTTTTCGAAGGAATACGCACCTTCACTTAATACAAGTGTATTGACAATCCTTAATACTCACGGGGAATAAAATCAAGGAATGTTCTTAAAGGTGACTTACTATAAGAATGTGTTTAATAACATGTTCAAATCCTCTTCTGCAAGCATTTAACCCATTGTGAAACTCTGCTGCTCTTTCCAATTTTTTTATTTTATTTTATTGATCTTATTACAAGAGTATAATTATTATTTCTGGCTATATATCTTTACTGTTAGATTAATATACTAAAATATATTAATTATTTGCATTAACATAAAATAAGTAATCAAAAAATTTTAAATATCCCCTTCTGTTGTTGAAACTTTTTTTTCTGAGGGTGTAGCGAAGTCATTTCACCACTCTATTGCGCTATTATAGTTTATATATCATATCAAAAATATTGTTTGCAAACAAAAAGCCTACTTATCCTGATTGATCAGTGTACTGATTCCTTCTGTGATAATAAGGTTTCCTTCATCCAAAGATTGTTATTCCCATTCTAGTCTTATGCACTCAGCTAGCTCTACAAGTACTCCTTTCTTGGCTTGTCATTTCCATAGCAGTTCCTGGAAGTGTCCAGCATAGACGTTCCCAATGGGGAAAGTTCTGTGGTCTATTAACCACTCAGCATATTCTCGGCACTTTCTAAAATATTATTTAAATTTTATTTAGCTTTTGCAGTTCTGGATAAGCCTGTACCAAATCGAACTCAGGCAATTGGTCTTAACAGGCAACCAAAACATCAATACTTTTTGAACAAAAGGTAATCAAGCAATTTATAGTCTTTTTTATTCTCTCAACGTCTGTAGTCACACCTTTAATCTCATAGCAACATTCCAAGTTGGCGAGTGCAATAGATAACAAAATACCTTCACTAATTAAAGTTTCAACAATATAACTAATTAGAACAAGAAAAATCTATATTTCTTTTCCCCCTTTTCAATTCCCAGAATTAGAAACAAAAGAAAACGTTTCTAAGAAAAGCTTTTAAAATTCCAACCTCATCTCTATTTTAATATAATTCAATTAAAAAGAAAATATCGATTTATATATAAAAACTTTTAAAACAAAATAATTTCTTTTATTTTAACCGGAACATATTCACATTTTTTTTCTTATTTAAAAATAACTTAGTAAAAAAAAATATATGTATATCTATATGAGCTGGCGAAAAGTAGCAGCTCATTATTGACTCACTTTATGTTTCATCAGAATTCAACAATATCTTCATCTATGTCTGTGTGTGCAGCAAAATTGCAGTATACTACATCTTCCTAAAAATAATATATATATATATATTTAGTGAGTTGAAATACTCTTCCATTAAATGCTATGTATTATATTGTACACTCTAATTGTAAAATCAGTTATTTTAGATTATTAATTTATCTAATTACATGTATATTATTTAATGTACTTCATTCTGCGTAAGATATCCTTTTTGCTTTTATGAGAATAGTTCACTTGGTTAGAACATTGCCTTAAAAATCGATATTCAAGAATCTAAAGTGTAAGTTTGACTCCTATGTTAATATTGTCACTGATCAGCCAGCAACACCCGAATAAGAGTGGAGAATAATACTACTCAATGCTGTGTAACTGTATTGTCTATATGTGTGTTATTACTAAAAACTTGTTTGTACTTGAAAACTTTGAATAACATTTAAAATTTTTTATACAGTCAACATTTAATAATGGATGATGGAAATAGTCCTTCCAAATTCTTTTTTTTACAATTATTATATCATCATCAACCATTATCAATCCACTGCAGGATGAAGGTCTCTCCAAGTTCAATCCATCTTCTCCGATCTTTAGCTTCTCTTCTCCACACACACCCCTGCACACTTTCTTATTTCATTCGTCCATCTCACATGTTGTCTCTTTCAGGGTCTTTTACAATCTTTTGGAACCCGGTTTAAGATTTCAATTGTCCATCTATTATCATCTCTTCTAGCAATATGTCCAGCCCAACTCCAATCTTTTAATTTTTTCAATGAGGTCAGTAACACCCATACATTGTGTTTTCTATCTCTTCCTGTTATTCCCAACATGCATCTCTCCATACTTCTTTGAGTGGTCTGAAAGTTTTTGTATTGCTCTTCCATTAAGTGTCCAAGTCTCAACTGGTAAAACACATTTGTTAAAAGCCTTTTTAAACACATAAACATATTTCCTTTTAGTATTAAGTTATTTCTACCAAAAGCACCCCAGCCAAGTTTAATTCTATGATTAATTTCATCCATTATGTTTCCATCTATATTAATAATCTGACCAAGGTATTTCTTGTTGTATACATATGTAAATAGAGCCAGTAAAGGCACACATTTAATTAAGTGAAAATAAAAGTAATTAGATCGGGCTGCATTAACTAAATAAAGTAATTACAGAGGCGTTGTTTAACAGATTAGATTATCAAGGGAATTAATAACCAAATGAAGCCATTTACACACACACAAGAAAATGTATTAATACTCCAGAAAAGAAGTGACGAGAGTGGGATTTCAAATTGTGGCAATATAAAAAAGAGCGGGGAAAAAAAGATATATTGCGCCTTGTGCTTTTGTTCTTGATGAGTGCTGCTGCTTTTCAGACTGCGATCCCAGGTTCTCGGCGCCTGTAGGTGAATCCGGCCGATTAGAGTAAAAGCAGACCACACCGGTCTTAATATAATTTTAAATGCGCTAAGTGGCTCTTACGAGGGTTATTTTCATCACCTAGGCAAGGTACTGTGCGTTTTATATTACTGTAGACAGAGAAGGGGATTTGAACTTTAATGCAGTCAGATTATGTATATATATGTTAACCAATTATCATAACTGTTGTTAGTGTGAATTATTATGTACCAATAAAGATTTAATGTAAATTAATTGGTGATTCTTATTTATAATTAAGTATTAATATTTGCGATCATTCAGCCAAAGCTGAGGACACTGCAAATATCTGGCGCAGTCTCAAACAACCTTAAATTATGTCATTAGGGCAGAATAGTATAGGCGAATTCGACACCAGTAATGCGTCCGAATGACCGTTATATATAACACAGATTGAAAATTTCTTTACTTTGAACGCGATTGATGATAACAAGAGAAAAATAGCGGCCCTAATGTGTTATGGTGGGAAAAGAGTAATTGAAGTTATTCATAAAAATTTTGAAGTGCCTTTGCCTGAGAAAGTCAAGTACGAGGAAGTGATCAAGAAGTTAGATGATCAGTTTAGCCCCCATCCCTCTCGCCACATAGTTAGATTAACTCTCCGAAATAGGAAACAATTTAGTGGCAAGAAAATTAATGATTATAATCTAGCTTTAAGAGAATTGGCTAAAGATTGTAACTATGGTGATTTCGTTGATGAAATTTTAATGGATCAGTTACTTTGGGGCATTGCTGATGATAGGCTCAGACAGCAATTGCTAGTAGAGACAGAGTTAACCTACGAAATGGCCATCAAAAAGGGTATAACGTATAAGCTGATATTGGAGCAGACACAAGCTTTTAGATGTAAATTGGATGAACCACAAAAATGGGAGTATTCAAAACATATGGAGAAAATCAAAGCCCAATGAAGTCAAATACTAGTAACGCTAAAATAATATGTTTCTGTTGTGGCAAAACGGGCCATATTTCAAGGGAATGCAAATGGCAGAAAGAAGCGTATTTTAAATGTGGCAAAAAATGTCATTTGTCACGCATCTGTAGACAAGACGACAAAGGAAAAATAGAACAGTCCCACATGCCTCATGATAGGGAGGGAAATTTGCAACCACCCATATGATTAAAAATCTAGATGTTAAAAGTATATCTCAGTTTATGATTAAACTTAAAATTTACAGTAAAGAAATAGAAATGGAAATTGATAACGGATCGTCAATTTCTATAATTTCACGGTCAGATTGGAAAAAATTATATAAGGCAAACATTGTTTTAGAAAAAACAAATATTAAAGTGAGAGACATAAATGGTAATGCCCTCAAAATAATTGGTCAGGTTAAAGCGCCAATTAAATACAACGGCAAAAAAGTGAATCTACCCCTATATATTGTAAATGGTACAATGAGCCCCATTGTAGGGAGGGAATGGTTTCGCGAGATTGGGATACAAATTAATATTAAAAAAATCTCTTTGGAAGATGAACTAGTTAATAAATATCCAGATCTGTTCAATGAAAAACTGGGATTGATCGCATCAAAACCAGTAGAAATAGTATTATCGGAAAATGCGTGACCGCTTGTTTGTAAACCACGTAAGATTCCGTTTGCGCAAAAAATTAAAGTCGAAGACAAATTATAAGTCATTGGTGGATAAAGGAGTGTTGATGCCCATCGAAACATCTGATTGGGCCATGCCTTTAGTAGTAATAACAGCCTAATGGGGATATTAGATTATGCGGAAATTACTGAATAATGGTAAATAAATTTTTAAACAGGGGAGCTTATCCTGTCCCAAATGTAAGGGAATTTTTGGCCGGTCTGCAAAACGCTTCCTATTTTGTGAAGCTAGACCTTAATTCTGCTTTCCACCAGATTCAGGTTACCGAAAAATCAGTGGAAATCTTGGCTTTAACGACCCATATGGGTCTATTTGGGTGCAATAATTTACCCTTTGGCATATGCACAGCCCCAAATATATTTCAGTCAAGGATCAATGGTTTGCTATAGGGTCTGGAAGGGGTCATTCCCTATTACGATGACATACTTATCACGGCTACGTCACAAGGAATGTTGCACAACAGACTATCGTATGCGAAAAACTTAATAAATCTGGGGTTAAATTAAACGCCAGCAAGAACCTATGGATGTTAAAAGAATTGACGTTTCTAGGCCATTTGATTTCTGATAAAGGGAAGAGACCATCCCCGGAGAAAGTAAATCCAGTGAAAAATGCATCGCCACCTTCTAACATTAAACAGTTACAGGCTTTCTTAGGTCTCATAAATTTTTTGAGCTCTTCTTGGAAGGTAAAGCTCACATAGCTAAGCCATTATACGAACTATTAAAAAAAGATCAGAAGTGGCATTGGTTTAGAATTCATAAAGAAGCGTTCTGTCGGACAAAAACTTTATTGTCGTCCGAGAAACTATTGGTGCATTATAATAATAGTTTAGAAGTATGCTTAACAACTGACGCATCAGAGTGGGGAGTGGGGGTGGTGCTATCTCACCCATGTCACAATGGGGAACACCCTATTGCTTACGCATCGAGAACTCTCAAAATCAGAGAAAAACTATAGCCAAATTGACAAGGAGGCTTTGGCTATAATGTTCGGTTTTAAAAAATTCCATCAATTTCTGTTCGGTAGGAATTTCCACATAATTATGAACCACAAGCCACTACTGGGTATTTTGGGCCATGATCGTTTAGCTCCCGAACATTTAAGCCCACGCATGAGGCGCTGGAGAAACATAATGTCAGCCTATGACTACATATTAGAATACAAAAAAGGAAAAGAGATTGCACACGCCGATGCATTATCAAGAATGCCGGATAAGCAAGAACAATTAACAATGGAGGCAGAAATAAATTATATTGACACTCTAAACTCAGAAATACTGAATAGCAAATGCGTAGCCAATTGGACGAGCTCTGATCAGGGCTATCAGATACTTATGGGATGGATCAAAAACAGATGGCCATCTTCAAAGCTTCAGTATGTTGACCCAGGGTTCTGGAAAAATTGTAATAAACTATCTATATGCAAAGGATGCATATTAATGGGTGATCAAGTCATGATACCAATAGAAGGCCGACAGCAAGTACTTACTGCACGATGGCCACCCTGGAGTTGTGCGAGCTAAAGCACTGGCTCGCAGCTACGTCTGGTGGCCAAGAATTACAGTCAACATAGAGCGAAATATCAAAAAATGTTCGGCATGTCAAACAGAAATGAACATGAGAGCTAAGATATACAATTCATGGCCAGCCACCACAAAAGCATGGCAAAGGGTCCACATAGACCATGCTGGACCGGTGAATGGAAAACTCTTGCTCGTAGTTATAGATGCTTTCTCAAAGTGGACAGAGTGTCGAATTGTAAAAGATTTAATTGCTACTGAAACAGTTAAGATGTTAAATACTGAGTTTGCATGTCATGGTTTACCGGAAACCATCGTGTCTGAAAATGGAACTGCGTTCATAGCTAGGGAAATAGAAAGCTATTTTCATGATAATGGCATCAGATAAATACGTACACCACCATATCACCCGGAATCAAATGGTCTGGCAGAGAAGGCTGTCCAAATAATCAAAAAGGCACTAAAGAAATCAAGTAATAGGGATTTACAACAAGCAATTGATAACGCGATGCTGTTGCAACACGCAACGCCATCAATGGTCACCAGGAAATCACCCGCAGAACTGTTAATGGGCAGGAAACTGCATATTAATTTAGACTTATTACTACCAGATCCTGCCGAAAATGACAACAGCGACAAAATGTAAACAAGTTCTTAATCGGGGATAAAGTTTGGGTCCGGGATGGGTAGAGGGAATAATTATGAAACTGCTGTCTCAACAAATAGTACTTGTGCAGCTACAGGATGGTATTAGCTATAGAAGACACGTAAACCACGTCCGTCAGCGAGTTGCAGAGGAAATACAAACATTACCTGACATTACAAGCGAGTTATTGTGGAATGAGCAGCAAACCACAGAAATGAAACGACACCGACCAATGGAGATACAGATAGCACCAACGAATAGTGAGAATGATACAGCATCGAACTCAAAGCCAGATCAAACACAAAGCAATACAGCCAGACCGAAACGGAAAATCCGGAGACCGGTCAAACTAAAAGACTATATATAGTGCCATTATGCAACTATCTTTTCTGGAGTAAGGGGAGGTGTTGTATACATATGTAAATAGAGCCAGTAAAGGCACACATTTAATTAAGTGAAAATAAAAGTAATTAGATCGGGCTGCACTAAATAAATAAAGTAATTACAGAGGCGTTGTTTAACAGATTGGATTATCAAGGGAATTAATAACCAAATGAAGCCGTTTACACACACGTGAGAAAATGTATTAATACTCCAGAAAAGAAGTGCCGAGAGTGGAATTTCAAATTGTGGCAATATAAAAAAGAGTGGGGAAAAAAAGATATATCGCGCCTTGTGATTTTGTTCTTGATGAGTTCTGCTGCTTTTCGGACTGCGATCCCAGGTTCTCGGCGCCTGTAGGTGAATCCGGCCGATTAGAGTAAAAGCAGACCACACCGGTCTTAATATAATTTTAAATGCGCTAAGTGGCTCTTACGAGGGTTATTTTCGTCACCTAGGCAAGGTACTGTGCGTTTTATATTACTGTAGACAGAGAAGGGGATTTGAACTTTAATGCAGTCAGATTATGTATATATATATATTAACCAATTATCATAACTGTTGTTAGTGTGAATTATTATGTACCAATAAAGATTTAGTGTAAATTAGTCGGTGATTCTTATTTATAATTAAGTATTAATATTTGCGATCGTTCAGCTACAGTTGAGGACACTGCATTTGTAACTGTTAACTTCTTCTAATTCATCATAATCAATCTTTACTTTCATATTTTGAGCAAATCGATTAAACATTGCTTTAGTCTTTTTAACATTTATCGTTACTCCTACTTTCATCTGATAACTCCTGCAACATTTCCTACAGCTCTGAAGCATTATTTGCAAAAATAAGTACATCATCTGCAAAATCTAAATGATTTAAATAATATCCATTTATTTTAACTCCTTTAGTTTCCCATTTTAATCCACAAAATACTTCTTGCAGCACTGCTGCAATAAGTTTTGGAGATATGGATTCACCTTGTTTTACACCCTTCTCAATGTTGACTTTCCCAGTATCATTATGTAATCTAATTGTTCATGTTGCATTTTTATAAATATTCTTTAAAATATGACAGTATCCTGGATCTATACCTTGATGATCCAATGCTTTGATCACTGAAGAAATGATTATAGAATCAAATGCCTTCTCATAATCTACAAATCCAAAACATAATGGCAACTCATATTCATTTGTCCTTTCTATAACTTCTATCAATACCTGGATATGATCTACTGTACTAAAACTACTTTTAAATCCAGCTTGTTTTCTTGGTTGGTGGAAATCCAATGTTCTCTGTAGACGAGTTGTAATTATCTTGGTAAATATTTTGTATGAAACTCATAAAAGGCTGATAGTTCTATAATTTCTGATATCTTCTTTATCACCTTTTTAAAATATTAATATTACTGCATTCTTCCAATCATCTGGTATATCTTTATCATTTAGACATTTGGTATATAACTTTGCTAAAAAAAAATTCTCTTTCTTCACCTGCTTCTTTCAATATATCAATTATAATTCTATCATAAGCTGGAGCCTTTCCTTTCTTCATACATTTAATTGCATGTCTCACTTCTTCATTTAAAATTCTGGGCAATTCGGAAGATGTAATAGATATAGGAGGTACTAGTTCTTTATTACTATATAATTCTTGATAAAAATCTTCTACCCATTTCATGATGTCATCTCTTTTTTTAGTAATAATGCCATCTTTTTTTCTTATTGCAGATATAAATTTCCTACCAATACCAAAATGTTATTTTCCATTCTTGAGACTTTTATTTTCTTCTACAGCTTTTGTTGCTAGTTCACAGTTATACTTTCTTATATCATTTTCAACCCTTTTCCATACCATTTTACAAAATTTGAGATACTCAATCCTTTTTAATGCATCATTTTTGTATATCTTCTTTTCTTCATTAATTCTCTAGTCTCAGAAGAAATTTTATTGGTCAATTGCTGCTTTTTTCTACCAGCTAACTTTGTTGCAGTTTTTAAAAATGTATCAGTTATTTTCATATTAATTTCATTCAAATCTGAATCATGTTCAAAATCTAATACTTGAAACCAATTTGTAAGTTCTAATTTAAATTCATTAGAATGTTTCTGAAGATTAGGAATATCAACTGTAAATATTGTTTTTCTCAATAATTTTTGTCTCTCTAGTTTTGCATTAACACATATCTTACAAGTTATTAATCGATGATCACTTCCTGTGTTAAATTTATTAAAAACATTACAATCTTGAAATATGTATTATCTGTTAGTCAAAATATAATCCAATTCTGCTGTTTGGATGCTTCCATGTCCATTTCCTTTTAACATTTTTATTCAAAAAAAAAAAATTCATAATATAAAGCTTTTCTTTTTTTGCAAACTCCACAAGTCTATGTCCTCTCTCATTTCTATTACCATAACCAAAATTACCTACAGCACTTTCACCTTTCATTTGTTTACCAATTCTAGTATTAAAGTCTCCCATAACAATTTTAAAATGTTATTTACTCTGATCAAAAGCCTTTTCTACATCCATATAAAAATCTTCTACTACTTCATCATTATGAGAACTTGTTAGGACATAAATGCATTTGGTATCTGCTATTAAGTTGTATAATTAATCTTGTCACTCTGTCCGATACACCATCAATCTCCACAATGTTGTTCTTCTACTTTTTATTTATAATGAATCCTACTCCACTTCTATTTCCAATATTTGTGCCTTTATAATAGAGTACATGTCCACTTTTGAAATCAATTGTCTCTTCACCTTTTCTTCTAACTTTACAAAGTCCAATAATGTCTCATTTAATATAAGACAGTTCTTCTTCTAATTCTTGCAATCTTCCTTCACTTGAAAGTGATCTGCAGTTGTAAGTACCTAAATAAAAAGTTGTCATCAAACGGCAGCCTGGTTCAGCAATCAGGATTCTTAGCACCCTCTGCCTTTGGCCACCAACCACTGCCTTGGTTGGTGACTTTACAGCTTCCTGGGAATAAGGGTCATGATTTATTTTTGTCTATCATAATTGTATATCATTTACACAAACATTCATTCTGCCTTATCAGGCAACTGAGAAGAAAGACCACGGTGTTACTTGATCTTAAACTCAGAAGTAAAAAGCCAATAAGTACATTTTAAAACTAAATATATAACTTTTTTAAAGTTATAGAAAATCCCATGTGCAAGCTTATACTTTTTATGTAATTGTAAATTGATACAAAAGTATTTTATTATAATGCTATCCTTTTTGCTAATTTTTTTTTGTACAATAACTAATTTTTTTTGGTAAATAAATACATTTTTAAATTGACCATACAAATGTTTAAAGTAAATCATTGTAATTTAGTACTTTTTATGTAATATTAAATTGATATAATAATATTGTCTTATGATTTTTATTATAAGCTTACAGAGGAACATTAAAAATAATTTTAATTTATTAAGAGAAAGTGCATTTTTTACTTAATCATTTCAGTGTCATGTGGACTAGCTATTGCTATAACAAATTCCTCTCACCGTTTTTCTATTCCGATTGGAACAAATGGAATTGTTACATATAAATGTGATTCTGGCTTTGTGTTGGAAGGAACAGAAAATGTTTATTGTACTTCAAATAAATCGTGGTCAGATTTACCTACATGTACATGTAAGTACTTCTAACTTTTATATCTAGTTTTTAATATGAATGTATTTGTTTGTTTTACTTTTTCTAAGAAAATTCCTTAACTGAAAAAAAAAAAAAATTGTTTTCTAATATAACTTTTGTATTGAGAGTGCTAATAGTTTTTTGAATGATTTAGTGATGTGCGGTGAACCACCTGAAATACAAAATGCAAATTTTAGTTTCATAATATTTAATGGAGTAGCAGAATATCATTGCAGTGAAGGTTATAAGATGAATGGATCTTCAAAAATTTTTTGCTCTTCTAAACGTATTTGGACAAAAGTACCATCATGCATCAGTAAGTGCATTTTTTTCATTAACTCTTAGTTTTATTCAATTAATAAAAATAATCATTTTACAACAATGGAAGACTAATAATCACTGATCAGTAGTTCTTCCTGGAGTAAAGGACAATTTAATACTGTATATATTAAATGAAAGAATACTTGTGTTTATAGATTGTATTTATGTGTGTTTTTGACTTCCCTATGTACAGCATGTTTATTTTATAACAACTGATATAAGTTTTTGATATCTAAAATTATTTCTATATTTGACTCTTTTGACACATACACAAAAGCAAGCAGAAAACAGAAATAGATAGAGAGTGGAAGGAAAAGAGGCATAGAGAGAGGGAAGACAGGGAAAGGGAGCAAGAGAGCACTATGTTCATCTATTAACAAATAGAGTATAAATGCCAATTCTCTTTTTTAATTAGTGCTGATCTTTTTTGTAAATTTGTTGTTTAATTATGGCATAGATATTATTGTAGTTTTTTTCTTTTGTAATTTAGCACTATGTAATTCACTGCCTCATTTTGAAAATACATGCATTTAATTTGCAAATGGAACTGTAGCTCTTTACTAATGTGTAGATGACTTTAAATTATTTGGACCATCTGAAGTTTTTTGTATGCTTCCTAGACAATAGTCAGAACTGCCATCTTGTAAATGTAAAATTTTTTGATTTTTACAAGAAATGTTATATTTCATTTCATGAAGAATTATATCAAAATAATGATTTAGGAGTTGCAGTATGTTTCTGTGATAAATTTACAACATAAAAGTTGTTTCAATCTAAGTATTAATTATCTTTTATTTATAGTCTAGATAACTTTTTCTGTTTCTTTAGCAGTGGAATGTGGATCTCCACCTGATGTAAAAAATGCCATTATGAACTACTCCGTAGCAGATAAAATAGCATTTTATCAGTGCAGAGAAGGATTTACCTTAAATGGATCTGCAAAGGTGCTTTGCACTTCAGAAGGACTGTGGAAGGATCTTCCATATTGTACCTGTAAGTTGTTTACCTGTTTCTAATTTTTTTTTTTTTAAAAATTACTGAAATATAAAATCTTTATTTGAAGTCCGAACTTATATTCTTATATACTTTTCTTCTTCTCACATTTTTTATGTGACTTTAGTTATAATATCTAGTGTTTAAGTGCATGCAGCTGAAAAGCCTCTAAAAATAGAATCTAGTTGTACTGTTACTATATTTGGAATTTTTTTCCCAAAACAAGTAAGTTATGATTTATATTCTGTATGTAAAATGTTTTTTTTCTCTTCAGTAAAATGTGACTCTCTGCCGGAAGTACCAAATGCGGTTGTTTTTTCATCATTTTTAAATGAGACCTATGGAAAGGCTACATATCTGTGTAATGATGGTTTTACATTAGAAGGAAATTCTGATGTTTATTGCATTTCTCCTGAGAATTGGACATCATTACCTTCATGTATCAACAAAAGTAAGCTATGAATCTAATGCATTTTGGATGTCAATATATATATATTTCTTAGTAATGATCTGTTTTTTAAATTCTTTTGTAATGAATTTTTCAATTATGATGTAGAAATTGTCATAGTATTTATCAAAATTGTGTGTTTTTCTTTTAAATTTAGCATTTTGTGATTCACCACTTCATGTTGAAAATTCACTCATTACATTTTCAAATGAAACTGTAGCTCTTTATCAATGTGTTGATGGTTTTAAATTAGTTGGGCCATCTGAAGTTTTTTGTATGTTTTCCAGACAATGGTCACAACTGCCATCTTGTAAATGTAAGATTTTTTGATCTTTACAAGAGATATTATATTTCACCTTTTTTCCATAAAAAATTTATATCAAATTAATGATTTAGAAGTTGATATTTCTATGATTAATTTTCAAAATAAAACTCCTTTCAATCTAAATGTTAACTATCTTTTATTTATACTGTAAGACAACTTTTTTTTTTTGTTTCTTTAGCCTTGAAATGCAGAATTCCACCTGAAGTAGCAAATGCAACTTTGAACTACTCTGCAGCAGATGAAATAGCATTTTATCAGTGCAAAGAAGGATTTGCTTTGACAGGATCAGCAAAGGTTCTATGCACTTCAGAAGGATTGTGGCAGGATCTTCCAAATTGTATCTGTAAGTTGCTGACCCATTTCTAATTTTTTCTTGTTGTTGAGTAATTGCTGAAATTCAAAATTTTTATTTACAATGTAAATTTATTTTTTTCTTTATGTCAGTTTTTTATCTGTTGAATCGAAAAGTAATTTTTAATCTGTCTTTAATTGTAATATGTAGGGTTTACATGCATACATCTGAAAAGTGATTAAAAATCCAATCCAAGTGTTCCATTACTATACTTAGAAACTTATTCCCCAATCAATTATGTTGTTACACATTTTCCATATGTCAATACTGAAATAATTACTGAAGAAAAATCATCAAATTTAAATTTAAGGGATTTATCTGCTGAAGTAATTCATGAATGATCATGTTAAGAAGAAATGTCTTTCTCCTAAGAAGAAGAAGAAGAAAAGGCTCTTCTCTAGAAAAGCTACAATTCACAAAAAAGCTGCAGAACTTGAAGATTCCATTTGTGATCATACTTTATTTTATTTTTAGAGTGAAGAGGAGGAATTAACCTGAAGAACTTGAAGTCTCCATTTGTGATCATACTTTATTTTATTTTTAGAATGATAAGAGGAATTATTGTATTTGATTAAAACTTAATATCACAAATGTGTATATTAGGATATAAAGTGACTGAGTATCTTCAAACAAATTTAGTCAAAGATAAGTGAGATTTAAATTGCACTTTAACAAAAATTAATATTCATAAAATTATGCAAATATGGAATGAAACTATATGTGTTGATTTGCATAATTAACAATTATGCAAATTAGTTCTAAAATAAAGACTAATCATAATTGGAACAGTAATGTACGTAGTATAGAGTTGTGTGAGCAATACCATAATGGATTTTTGGAAATGGATAGCAATTTAAATATATGGAAGAAAACATTATATTGAAAGTTAATGGTGAAAAGTTAACAGAGTAGACATAAGTGCAGTAAAACAAAATGCAGAGATATAGTTAAATATTAAAAATAACAATGCATGCATGGACCAATTCTAAAAATTATACAACTATACAACTGACAGATAATACAAGAAAATTTTTTGTCTATAAGTATTAATGTGTACAATTGGCTAAGCCACTAGTTAAACTATTAACAGTTGTTAATATATATATATATATATATATATATATACAGAGCAATAAACTCTTGTTAAGTTTAAAATTTTGCTTATGTGTTATGTCTAAAATAATTTAATGAATGTACATAAAGCTTATGTAAATCGGGCCCCTGTACTCAACATATTTAACAAAATATAAGCAAGAATGTAGATCCTAGTTTTCTAAAAATTCTTTTTTAATCAGCATTTTTTAAAAATAATATTCTATATTATTCTTGATGGAACTCTTGACCATCTGGGGTGTATATTTAATTTGCTTTTTATATAATTAGTAACTTAATAATTGAAGGTTATTTGAACATTGGTAAACAATCACAGTTTCATGTACAAATAAAAAGTGTGACATTTGAATTCATGTAGTACATAAAGAAACTGTTATATCCACACTTACAACTGTGCCAATGTTATATCTGCAAGTCATACTGTGCGGCCAGCCAATAACGTTATACAATTCCCATGCTGTTCTTTTCCAACGAGTGCTCTCTAACGAATCGGTCTGCAACGAATCTCTTCAACGAATTGGTCTGCAATGAATGCTCTCCAACGAATAGTCTGCAACGAAGCTCTCCAACGAATTGATCTGCAATCTCTCCGCTGAATTGGTCTGCAACGAATGCTCTCCAATGAATTGGTCTGCCACGAAGCTCTCCAAACGAATTGGTCTGCAACGAAGCTCTCCAACGAATTGGTCTGCAATGAAGCTCTCCAACGACTGCTCTGAATATCTCTGCTGCGGTCTTTTTCAGCTACACCTGTGAACTACATTTCCACTGGGTGCTGGTCATTAACTTCCAGCACTAACGCGAGATATCTCTACTCAAAAACTACTAGACGTCTACTCTAATACTGCTACTCAACTGCATGACTGCTCTCTACTGGAGTTGTCCTCTATATTACACTGCTAGATGTTACCCAGTCTTTTTATCGCTCTCCGACAATTGCAACGATCAATCAATGCACTGACCAATAAGGTAATGTCTCTTATCTAGAAACATTTGTAATTAGCAAATATTTCTAGGAATTGTCGATCGCCATTACGTCAATGCACTAATTAAATTTCTCAGCTATCAGAGCGCGATCTAAAAACAGCCTTATGAATAAATTCTAGTGTTTTCTGGAGTGCACAAACATGTCTGCCATTTTACAAAACACTACAGAAACAATAACTTTTTATTCTAGAACTCTGTGACTTAATATTAAAAATTTGCACTTGTTAATTTATAAATAGATCTATGGTTGTTTTCCAATGTTTGGATCAATTTGAATTAATAAATCCATCTGAAGTTTCTTGTCTATTTCCTGGGAAGTGTCAGGATTTCCATCTTATAGAGATAATTTACTCTTATAAAAAATATTATTTTTTATGCTGAATCATTTCATAATAATGAAAAGTTAGACTGGACATTAACATTAAGAAAATATTACCTTATAAGAATTATGTAAGTATTTTTACTCATGATTACATATTGTGACAAAAAGCACATATCATGAAGTCTAAAAACAGTGATATGAAAATTAAATAAATATATTGCTTACCTTTAAAAATATTTCTTTTATTAGAGGGATAAAAGAATATAAATCTAAATATAAGCATACTAATGAAAATATTATTTCTCTTTTAATTTATCCTGGATATTTTTGGATTTTTAGATAAATCAATAGTTTGTTTTAAATTATCTTTTACTTCTAAATATGTTTTAAACCAAAAGCCTCCCAATTTTTTTTTATACTTTTCTCTTTACATATCTATCTCTATATATTTTCTTCTTTTATATCTAGCTCTAGTAGAGTTTTTTTTTAATGCTGCATATCAAATTTTCTTTCCTTTATTTCCATAGTCTTCCTCTCATTTTTTAAAATCAATTTGCAAACATTTATCACTTCTGATTGTTATCATTTTTTTTGCACTCCAATTATTTTTCTGATCTTTACTTCTTTCTTGATCTTCTCATTATGTTTCTCTGGTATTCTCTGCTCTCTTTTTTCATTGTCATCATTTCTGCCTCATGCTATAGTATATTTTGCAACAAGGTATATCATATGTCTTTATTTTCATCATTATATTAATAGTTGATGAAGAGAATTGAGTTTCTTCTGCTGCCTCATTTTACCAATTCTTCTAGAATTTTTTTTTGATTATGCATTTTTTCAATAATTGATCCTAAATATTGAAAGTTGTTTATTTCATAATTGTTTTTTTCCATCAACCATTTTTATCTATTATAAAGTACTCTACCTTTCCAAAATTAATATTTATCCACTTCATTGTATATATATATGCCTAACTTTTTTCAGAATATATTCAATATTCTCCATATTCTGAGTAGTAATGATCTGAATGTCTTTAAAAAATGAATTGAATAAATATCTACTTTTATGTACTCCTAACATCCATTCTTTCACATTTGTTTGTCATTTTTTCAAAGCTATATTAGTATAACTTTTGAACAGATGGGAATATACATTTCTGTAATAGTCATTTTGCTGTTTTTTGTCTCTGATATCTTCTGGTCTATCATCACTTGATCTTCATTTTGTTCATGTATTTCCCTAATTACATAAATCAATAATCATCAGTTCCTCCCATTTTAAGTGCTTTCCATAGCAATTTCAAAAAACCCTGTCACAAGCTTTTTTCAAGTCAGTAAAAATTATATGTATAGCATTGTCTAGCTTCTGTCTGCTCCATTAATTGTGTAGTTGTAAATATAAGATCTATGCATGACATTTTCATTCTTAAGATGTTATTATTACATTTTTGATGATTTATATAAACTTCAAAAAATGTTACTATTTGATTTGATAATATTTATAATATTGTTTCTAAATAAGGGTCAGTATTAATTTGCCTTGCCAACAGTTTGGAATATTAATAGAAATTTCAGATTTTTATATTAGCATTTTTTTTTGTTTATTATACACCAAGTATTGGATTAATAATTTTTTTACTTACATAATTAATCAGAATTATTCACATTTAACAGGGTCAATTTAATTTTATTTTTTTGATTATTTTTTTTATAATTTGTAATTGTTCTACTATGTAATGTATTTATAGTATTATTATTATTGTTTTATAATTTTTTAAAATTTATAAATTGTGTATTTCGTTGATTTTCTTATAAGATTATCTTTATTTTTATTTTTATTTTATATGTATAAACAGTTGATATTTCTTTTAAATATGATCAAATAATTTGTTTTTCTGTATAATATTATTTATATTCATTGTTTGAGAACACTTTTGTGGTTTTTTTTGTGCACTTTTGTAAATATTTCTATTTTACAAATTGTAAACTTCCTTCATTATACTTCAACTTCACATTTTAACTTTTTTTTTCAAATACAACAAAAAACATTTGTTATTTATTGCTATAATTCTGTCTTTGTATTATTATGTGGATCATCAGAAGTTTATTATTTGCCATATGAATTATGATCAACTTTATCTGCTTGTGAGATTAATTTCTTTTTTCTAAATATGTAATACTTGATCTGTATTTAATTTATCAATTACTTATCATATGTTCTCTTTTTAGCTACTTGTGGATTACCATCTGAAATTCCAAATGGTCATTTCAATATTTCGTTTTTAAATGCCACATATTCCATAATTAATTATCACTGTAATAATGACTTCTTATTGAAAGGTAGCTCTGAAGTTTATTGTTCTCAAGGTTCGTGGAGCAGTTTGCCTTCATGTTATCGTAAGTCATTAATTCATATTGAATTGTAAATTCAAATTTCTATTTGTAACTTTTATTGTTATAGATAATATATTTATCTTTTATCATAAGGAGAATTTTTTTAAGTTTTTAAATTAAATTGTTATTACATTCTTGGAGAATTATATCCACTGTTAAAAAACATTCTTGGTGAATTATACAAACTTTTAAAAAAGTTTGTACTTATTGTTTTCAAATAAATGACACTATTATTTTATCTTAACCAAACTATGGATACACTTTAGCATTTTCCCCATTCAAATACATCATATATTTGAACAATTGATGTTATTTGCATAATTATTTATAATTATTATATAAATATGTTCAACTTTATTTTTGCTTTAAGATTAACATTGCCTGTTTCATTTTTTTTTAAATTTGTGATTGTATTATTGAATAATATATTTCTAATATTTCTTTTTCGATGGAAACTTGTGGTTCACCACCTAAAATCCCAAATGCTCATTATAATGTTTTGTTTTTAAATGTGACAAACATTTTAGTTAATTGCCAATATAATAAAAGGTAGTCCTGAGGTTCTGAGGGATTTTGGACCATTTTGCCTACCTGTGATTGTAAGTTTAATTTATTATCCTGATTGATATTTTTAAAATTGTATTTCATATTTATCCTTTTGTATTTAAAGTTATCCATTCTCCTTTACATTTTAATTTGGAAAAATTTATAAATTGTGTTATTATTATTCTTTTTGAAATTTATTTTGGATTTGTTTGTTTAGCAAAGTGTGAATGTCTACTTGAAATTTAAAATGGTTATTTCATTGTTTTTTTTTTTTCAAATGCATCACATGCTTTAGACTGTAATGATGTTTTCTTTATTGGAAAGTGGTTCTTCCATTTATTTTTTTTGAAGGATCATGGTCAGTCTTATCCGTGTGCTTCATCATTTTGATTAATACATTTATATTTCTGCTATGCATTTAATCTTTTTTAATTAAAATCTGTATTAGAATGTCCTTTTTATGGTTTTTTTTTGTTTATAAATAAGTAGTTGATATTTCATTTAAACATGATAAAATATTTGTGATTTTCTAGTTTAGAATTATGTAAATATTGTAGTATTTATTCTTATGCTGCTTTTTCGTCTTTTGTGTATAGTTATTTCGTATATTTTTATTTTGGAAAATTGCAAACTTGCACCTGAAATTACAAATTCTCATTTTAACATTTCCTTTTCAAATACAATAAGCACATTGGTTACTTATTACTGTAATTATAGTTTTGTATTATAAGGTTTGGCAGAAGTTTATTATTTATCAAATGGATTATGGTCACCTTCTTGTGATTGTAAGTCATTTAGTCTGTATTGATAACAATATATTAATGCTTAATTTGTCAGTAAATTTTTTTATTAGGTCTGTTTTTTTTTATTTATTTACTTGTGGATTATCACTGAAAATACCGAATGATCATTTAAACATTTTTTTAATTGCCAAACTTTCTTTAATAAACTATCACTGTAATAGTGGCTTCTTAATGAAAGGTGCTCAGAAGTTTATTGCTTTCAAGGTTCATGGATAAATTTGCCTACATGTTAACATAAGCTATTTATTCATATTTCTATTGTTAAATTTGTTGATAACACAATTGTTTTTTTGGTTGTTAAGAAAAAAATTAAAATATTTTATTACATTGTTAATATGTGTTTGAGGATTTACATAATGTTTTAAAAATGAATTTGCTTGATTTGATAGTATTTCTGTCTTTGTTCACTAAACAGTTATTATAGTTAATTGTCTTGTTCAAACTTTGGATTGATAATAGAAATTTCTGGTATTCATATTAATATCTTTTGTCTCTATTCTAGAGTCATTTATTGTATGCTTGAGTTTTCTGTTCATCACTTGGTGGTACTATTTAATCAATGTTCACAGAGTAATTTGTACATAAAATTCACAACCATATAGTAACTATTGGTAAATTGAATTTACAATTTCTGGCAATAGAGAGGTCATGAAAACATAATTTTATTATCAAGCTATCAGTTTAAATTGAAAAATAAATGGTTTCAATATGAGCCAACTTCTTTTTATAGTCATATGGATCTGAAATTAGTTTATTATTTTTATATTATGGTGTCTTTAGTTTTTTAACAACTATGGGCACCTCTATTCTGTGGCTTAAATTAATGTCAAACCAATAAAATATCACAAGACTATCAATTGACTGTATTTTACAAATTGCTGTTTCTGAAGCATATTTTTTCTTTCATGACACTTATGCCATCTACTGTAAATTTTAGTAACTAATAGATATCAGTTAATAGTTCTTAGTAAATTCCTATCCAGTACTATCCACACTAATTTCTATCTTATGGCTTACAGTAGATCGCACAGCTGTGGTTGAAAAAATAGGATGATACTGAAACAGAAATGTGTAAGTTAAAGTCATGATATTTTATTGGTTTTAAACCAATCCTAGCCACAAGTTGTTAAAAGAGTAAAGACACCATAGTATATAGATAATGAATTGATTTCAAAACAATACGACTATACACACAAGGTGTCTTAGATTAAAAACATTTATATGTTTTTCAATTTGGACTGATAACTTGATACTAAAACAGAGAAGTATATGATAGCTGCTAGACATTTGGTATATTTAATCCTAAAGATCCGGTTGCACTGTTTCAAGATCTAAAGCTTCTCATTAAAGAATGTAATCTGAGGGTTTAGATAGGACAATATTGGCTAGTGATTTATTAAGTACTATCATCTAGTGTCTATTAGTTACTAAAGCTTGCTTATACAAAGTAACATAGCAGTGGCAAAAAAAAGTACAATTTATTCTTGATATGTTTTAATTGTAGAGGATTTGAACACAGACTTTCAAGCACCTTAAAGCTATCAACTCTGTCTTGTTTTATTAATTCTGCTAATTTTGTATTATTTCTAATTACCACTATAGTCTTTCTGATAGGTGTATTATATAACAGAAAATTACAGTAGTTTAAATTATATTTTTAAACTAATATTTGAAATGTTCTTATTTATTAATAAATCAAACAAACATCACATAATCCCAACTTTATAATTCTTTTCAGAAACCAATTTATATTTATATTATTCTCTTTCTGCCATACTTGAGTAATCATTAATAGATGAAAGACAATAATGCTTGTTAAGTTTCTGTTTATTAGAGTCAAAAGTCTAGATGTATTAAATTTGAATTCAAAATTCTTTTGGGCAGTATTGGATAAGGATTTAATATATATATCTTGAAATAGATAATGTCTTATCTATTCCATGATTAGTCATGTGATCTTACACATGGCAGTAAACTGATTTACAGTTGTTGTGAGGATAGCTAATTAAATAGCATTAAAAAAAATAAAATAAAAATATTGAAAGTAATATTTTATGATAAATTATTAGAAGTAATAATATAATTGATAGTCAGCATTCAAAATTGTTTTAAGGAATTGTTAAAAATAATATTTTAGAGAAACGTTTAAGTAATAATGTTTTATTATAACTGATTAAATTTAAGAAAAACTTAATAATAAATTTTAAAAAATAGATTAAAATAGTGGAATTAGTTTTTCTTATCACAGATTTAAAATTTTGAATTATAAAATGTACTTGAAAAGATGTATGCTTTATATATGTTTGTATGAGTGTTTACTACAAACATAATTAAATACATTAGTAATAAAGAGAATAGATTATAAAAAATTTAATTAAAAATCTACATTTTGGTTTAAATAAAAAAATAAGGAAAGAAATGAAAAAGATTATGACAGATTTTTAATATTTAAGTTGCATTTTTATATTAGGAGATAAAAGCATTTGAAACAAGGTATAATTACATATAGATAAAATAACTTAATCAAGGAAAAATTCAATCATTTAAATAATTTAAATATTTTCTATAATTAAATGTAATTAAATTATATTGAGGTCACCAAGGTTACAATTGATGGTTGATTTAAATATTCATTCTTTCTAACCAAAGTGTTTTAGTCAACTTTTTACATAAATAAATTGAATTCAAGAATAAACTGCTGATTTATGCTTATTAAATTTTGACTTATGCTGTTAGAGAATTTTTAAAATACTTATTGTTAAGTGTTAAGAGTATTAATCTTGAATGTTACATATATATTGAGCACTGGACATATTCTATTTTGTGTATATATTATACAATAATCTTACTTTTAAAAAAAAGTTTCTTATATTATGTTGGTTTAGTGTATAATATTTAAATTTAAGTAAATTAATCAGACAGAATAATAGTCACAGCGATGAATCCATGTAAATAAATGCAGTGTGTGTGTGTGTGGAAAATGTTTTATTATATATGTGGAATATTTTAATATTAGCATAAATACTTCCATAATAAAAAGGGAAAGAAAGACATAGTATTATACTTATTGTAATTTTAATTTAAATAAATAAATTGAGTGATACTCATTTTGAAATGATTGAGCACATCATGTACATGAATTTGATCATTGCATTTGTTATATCCGCACTTACGACTGTGCCAAGGTTATAACTGCAAGTCATACTGTGCGGTCAGCAAATAACGTTATACAATTCCCACGCTGTTCTTTTCCAACGAAGCTCTCCAACGAATTGGTCTGCCACGAAGCTCTCCAAATGAATTGGTCTGCAACGAAGCTCTCCAATGAATTGGTCTGCAACGAAGCTCAGCCACAGATGCTCTCCAACGAATGGTCTGGACCGACTGCTCTCCAATGAATGGTCTGCAAGCGGATGCTCTCCAAACGCATGGTCTGCAACTTGCTACTGCGTGACTGCTCTCTACTACTCTCTATATTACACTGCTCGATGTTACCCAGTCTTCTTATCACTCTCTGACAACTGCAACCATCAATCAATGCACTGACCAATAAGGTAACGTCTCTTATCTAGAAACATTTGTAATTAGCAAATATTTCTAGGAATTGTCGATCGCCATCACGTCAATGCACTAATTAAATTCCTCAGCTATCAGAGCACGATCTAAAAACAGCCTTACGAATAAATTCTAGTTTTTCTGGAGTGCACAAAAAGGTCTACCATTTTTACAACACTACAGCATTAATTACGTTAAGTATATTTTATGCGGATTGGAATTTAAAGTATAAATATTTATTTATATCATTAGTATATATAATTAGGTATATACTAGATATATGATGTTACAATCTATGAAATAATGATTTTGTATATGTGAGGTCAGAACCTGTGATGTCTATCTCATTGAAATAAGTCTGTTATTTTTTTAAAAAAAGAAAGAGTAAGATCCATAGAAAGCAATCTCTTGGAATGGAATTATATTAGTATAATGAATAAATAAGTTTAGTTAAATATACATTTGGCAGACAAATTATATGTATTAGCTATGAAGCTAGAGATAGTTGAATAAATGAATGTATTTGAGGGTCAACAGTACATAGGATAGGGATATATCAGTGATATATTAAAGGTCTGAACTTATTTACAGCAAGTATATTCAATTATATAATTATACTGTATCCTCCATGACTGAGTTTACAGTATGAAAGTCATGTACGTAAATAAATTATAAAGTATTTTAAAATAACCATAATAGTTGTAAAAAATAAAATTTTATTATAATTATTTATTTGTAAAATAATATTAACTGTTTTAATAACTAATTGCTATGGAAACCAATCACAAAATGACTGGAGGGAAAAAATAAAAACATCAAATTGTCTGCTTTTCGTAGAAAAGAGAAGGAACTACTATTTCTTGGCTGTGTCACAGGATAGAAGTCAAAAAAATTATGATAAACTGTTTAAGTTGATAATGCAGTATCTAGGATTAAACTTCAAAATGCCTTATGTTTATTTTTTTCAGGGGTGTAGCTGGCTGTGGAACTGTAAACAAAAGAATGCCTCAAAAATTAACTTTGATTCTGCCAATCTATTAATTACTGTCTGTAGCTTCCCTCTAAATATTCTTCTATGAATTGATTTGTAAAGCTACATAATTTCAATACTCTTAATAACAGCAAAACTTACATGAGATTCATCTACTATTGAAATGCCAATCTATTAATTACTGTCTGTAGCTTCCCTCTAAATATTCTGCTATGAATTGATTTGTAAAGCTACATAATTTCAATACTCTTAATAATAGCAAAACTTACATGAGATTCATCTACTATTGAAACAAACTATGAGGAGTTAAAATGTTAATATTGCTTACAGATGTTTAAAAATAATGATTCTGATTGTTGTATGTCTACATTTGCAAGCTAATAAAACATGAGCTCATAGAGATATCAAGGTAATTGAATGAACTCACTATAAACTTTTTCTCGATGAATTATCATTCAGTTTGTTAATTAAAATTACTGTTATTGTTAATGATTTTGTTTCTTGTTTGTTTCTCATACGAATTCCAAGCTAATTATTTATTTTGTCATTTAAGAATAGTATTGTTTTTTTATTATATTTGTTATTTTGATCAACTACCAATTGTTCAGAAGGCAATTATCAGAGATTGGATCCAGTTTAGTTTAAAAATTATTTTTTCATTAATATTAGGAAAAAATTAAATTAGGCATTGAAATATGGAAACAGAAGTAATTGGTTGGTTGAGAAATATGATGTGATGTGATGTACTGTAGCCTCTCCTTAAACGAAGTCAAGAAACTCTCAGCAATTATGCACAGAGAAACCTGTTAACCACTTTATTTTCCATTCCCCACTCTAAGTTTTCCCATATTCTGCTCCATCCATTTCCACAACATAATCTTTGTCAACTCTATGGCCTTTATATCTAAATCCCCCTTATCTTTTCCCAAATCCAGCATAAAAACCAGTAATCCACTTTCTGTATAATCACTTTTTTCATATTTATTCTTCAATAACTTCATTATATGTACCCTTTCTGTTTTCAAGCATTTACATTTAATTAACAGATGTCTAATATTTTCTATTCCTTCCTTGAATAATTTACAGACTAAATCACCCATATTTTTCCATTTATATACATATTCTCTTGTTGCTAAAGATCCTGTTCGAGCCTTAAACAGTAATACTTTTCTTACTATTATCATATATTAACTCACACCTAATATTCTGTTTATTTCGATATATATTTAAACTCTTTTTACTCTCCATACTAGTTCTCTATCTCTCTAACTCTCTATTCTTTATTAATAAATCTATTCTTTTATCCCATTCCTTACCACCATAACACTCAACAATCCTCCTAACAAAATCATCCCATCTTTTGCACAAATATACTGATAATTGGTAGTTGTAACTTATGCCACATGTGGTCACTGGGCGATGCTGCAGTAACATCAACAAGCCGCAAGAAACATGCAAGTGATAAATTTCTATTCAAAAATGGTTGAAATCGTCAATGGAAAAAAAATTAAAAAATCGCTAAAATCATCGATGGAACAAAAAAAAATGCTGAAATCATCGATGGAACAAAAAATAAAAATAAAAAATCACTGAAATCATCGATGGAACAAAAAATAAAATCCCTGAAATTATCGATGAAACAATAAATAAAAAAAAAACATGAAATCATCGATGGAACAATAATAAAAAAATCCATGAAATCATCGATGGAACAATAAATAAAAAAAAAACTAAAATCATTGCCCCCCCCCCCTAAATAAAGAATTTCTATCCAAAAATAGTTGAAATGGACAAATTAAAATGAGTAAATCGCACAATTCCCAGCGGCCACATAGACAATACGGCATTAAAATTAAAATATATTGCAGTGATAGAAAGGCTACATGGTGCAAAGTTGGGTGGGCATTCTAATTGTTAAATAAATAAAAGAAGAAAAAAATCTTAAAGTGGTTAAATATAGTTTTTTAAATTTTTTTATAGAAATTGTTATAGTCCTCCTCTCAGAAGTAGACTATTCCAGATGCCTCCTTATCTGATCGGATTAAGCATTGTTTGCCACAGGCCAATAGGCTGATGTATAGATAAAAACATAGCCAATGATTATTTCAGGCCAATAAGCAATGATGCTTGCTGAATCTGAAGGTTTTCAATAAGGTCAGGGATCTGGATATAAATAGTCAGCCTTTTGTGAGAATCAGTGAAGAACGTGTCTAACCTGAAAAGACTCTTTGCATTCTCCCAGGGAAGCTCTGCTAACCTAAACAGCAGCAAGTGTTCTCTTTGGTAGCACTACGCTATTTGGTCTACGCAGCTAGGCAAGTCCCACAGAGACCGGACGCTGCTAAGACCACTCTCGGCTTGAGGCAAGCTGTCTTGTACAGCTGGAAGAGTCATTGACTCTACCCATGAGGCAAGCCATCAGGTGTGTCTGGAAGCGGCAGACAGAACCCAGAGTTTACGTTAAACTCCAATATTCAAATTGTATATATTTGTACATAATAATAAATATATTAATTGTAATACTTGTTTTAGTATTATTTACATTATTTTCTGTTGGTTGGGTCTGTAATCCAGACCAAACACAACAGAAATGTTAGTAACTAATTTTATTATAACTTAGTTTATGTGATTATCTGAGCTAAAGTAAAAATGGAAGCTCGGGAAAATAAAACTAAGATCTCTGTGAGATAATTTAAAAACATGATTATTAACATGTTTACAGAATTGAATTAAAAATTTGAAAAACAAAGTGAAGATCGTATAACACAATATAAAGAAAATAAAGAGAACTTGGAAATCACGTTCACAGAATGGAAAGATCTTAAATGCCAAATGGAAAAATAAAACAAAGAAATGAAAAGCCTAATAGAAGATCTTAAAGCATAAAAGGAAGAGATCATAGATGATATGAAAAAGCAGAATGAAGAATTAAAAAAACAAAGGAGAAATGTTGTTACAGAAATAAAAGATAATAGAGCCAGTTGATAGAGGAAATCAGACAAAATAATGAAGATATTGAGGATAGTGGATCAAATAAACATAGCTAATTTTAATATAATTTTAGAACAATAGGTAGATATTAAATAAAAATAATGATAAACGCTCGACTTCATTAATTAAAGATGATTATAATATTGATAGTCTAAATAAGTTTAGAGTTGACACACAAACCATGGATATTGATGGCAGTGTTATAATTTATCATGTGTTTGAAAATATATATAACAAATAAAAGCAAGTTGGAAAAAGTGACTAATTTGGAAAATGAATTAGGTTACTTAAGTATAAAAGAAATAGATATTCAAGAAGATTATTTTAGTAGAAGTAAAGATAAGAGTAGTTTACTTGGTAGGGTGTATAAAAGAAATACCACGAAACCACTAAGATGAAAAATTAGGGAATTACAGAAGAGAAACCCAGATTTAAGGCAAGTGATTAAGCTAGGTAGATTGTCTAATAAATTAAGTTCAAAAATTCATTATGTGAGAACAAAAAGAAAAAGTAGAGCTAGAAAGCACAAAATAAAAAAAATCATTTTTTCTAAAAATGAATCAGAATTATCATATGGTAAATAAAAGGTATTTCAAGTGAATTCAAGTGATGGCCTGCATATTAATAAAAAAATATTTAGAAAGAGGCAAAGTTTAATTCTTCTATGAATAAGTAAGGCCTCTAAGTTAACAACCTTGGACTTGTTAAAAGTGTACATGATATAGGAAAATTGACAAATAATAATATATGGATTTATCATGTTTGTAAAAATATGTACATTGCAATGCAATAATTATAAATTATAAGTCATTTTGTACTCCAGAAAAAGTAAGGAAAATTATATTAGAGAAATATATATTTTTTAGATCATTAACTGATAAGAGTAAAATTAATGAATGTTTGAATAAAGTAATTTAAGAATAGTGAGCATTGTATAATTAAATCAGATAGAACGTAAAAAGGTTTGATTAATGATTAATTTTATGTACGATTTAAGAATAGAAAATATTTACATAATATGTGATAAGAAAATTGCATTGGGTAAATGCCAAGAAATATTTGCTAATTACAAATATTTCTTGATATGATAGAAGTAGAACTGACTAATTAAAAGCACCAATAGGAAAACAAGACTGATAATCAACTATGAACCCTGGATTGCTAAAGGCCAAACTGTGTGAACAAATATCATGTGCAGCAAAGTGCATTGTTCTCATTCTAGTAGATTTACTAAGTGAACTGTTGGTGGGAGATTTTAATGAACAGTAGCTGAAAGAAGCTTAAATGACACAAGAGTACATGATTGTGAGTAGCATCTGAATACAGCCAAGGAACTCAGTTAGTTTGAGAAGTCGAGTGAATGTGTTTTGGAAACTGAGGCCAATGGAAAATATGCAAAAAAAAACAGCTGGTTGTTACATGTGTCATGGGAATAACTTTTTACTATTAGTAATATTTCATCATTATTCCAATCTAAATCTAAATTTCATTTATTGATTTATTTGTTGATATTCTGAGTACCTGCATTCGAATACACAAGTTGGTGCAGTCACTATCTTGAATCTGTGAATAGCAAATAAGTCGGAAAAGCTAACAAGCTTACAGATAGTAAACATGTCACGAAGTCAGGTAATACTAACACAGGTTGATGCAGGAATTAAAACTGTTGTAGCAGCAGTAATTAGAAAGAAAATAATAAAAGTAAGAGTGTGGATACAAGAAGTAGTACAGATAAAAAGATGAAGCAAGGAGATAGGAACAAAAGTAAAAAATTGGTATGGGTAGATAAAAAGATAGAATAAAGAATACAGAAGGAAAACTATAGACCAAACCTAACTAAGACATAGAAGAAATAAGAACACTATTGTAGAAAGACAAACTAAGTTAGGCACTATTGATAGCATTGTCAATGTTAGAGCAAATGAAAGTGGGAAAAATAAGTTTATGCTGTAAGTCAAGGTTGGCAACAAAAAAATAAACATGGAAATGTACAGCAGGTCGGGAATATCAATAATATTGAAGAAACTGCAAACAATTTAGAGGAGATTGCACAGACATTGAAATGTGCAAAACATCCATCAGGGCTGTAGATGTAAGTGGAAATAAGTTAGGAATAGTAGGTTATGTGATAGTCCCTATAAAATATTTAAATAAATCAACTAACTTGTCTCTATATAAAATGCAGAAAGAAATCAGTTCACTAATAGGGATAGACTGTTTCAGAGAAATAGAAATAAATATTAATGTGAATTCGGTCACCAACTTTTCAATAGAACAAGAGATATGACAAATTTTTTAGAAATTATTCACAAATGAACTAGGCCTGATAACATCAAACTTTGTACACATTGAATTAGTGGGAAAATCCAACCCATCATTTGCAAAGCCAGAAAAAATGCCATTAACCCAAAGAGAAAAAGTAGAAGCAAAAATCAGAGTGCTAATTAAAGAAGACATACTCACACAAGTAGAACTGTGGAGTGAGCAACACCGATAGTAATTATTACTAACCAGAGAGTCAAATTAGAATTTGTGGAGATTACAGATTCACAGTTAATAAGTACTTACATAAAAGTGCATATCTTATGCCTAATGTAAGGGAAGTGCTGGCTGGATTAACAGATGCAAAATATTTTGCAAAATTAGACCTAAATGCTGTTTATCACCAGATCGAAGTGACAGAAAGAACCACAAAAATATTAATATTAACAACACCTTTCAGTCTTTTCAGATACAACAGATTTCCTTTTGGGACCTCAACAGCCCCTAATATTTTTCAAGTGAAAATAGATCATATATTAAATGGGCTAACCAGAGTGATGCCTTATTTTGATGACATATTAATCCCAGCTGCATCAGAAAAAGATTTAAAAGACGGGTTACAAGAAATCTGTGAAAGACTTAGCAGATCATAGGTTAAACTCAATATGGAAAAATGTGTGTGGCAAGCACAAGAGTTAGTTTTCTTAGGCTACATCATTTTCAGATAAAGAAAAAAAATGTAGTCCAGAGAAAGTTATAGCAGTAAAAATACAGATAAATTGGAAAATGTTAAACGGTTGCAAGTGTTTCTTGGTCTAGTTAATTTTTTTGAGCCATTCCTAGAAAATAAAGCAAAGGCAGCCAAACGATTATATGATTTACTAAAGAAAGATAAAAAATGCATATGTATGCAGAGGCACAATGTAACATTTGAGAAAACAAAAGCACTAGTAACATCAGACAGGCTTTTAGTCTATGTCAGTCATGAATAAGACCTCCAAATAGTGGTGGATATGTCTGAATATGGGGTTGAAGCAATGTTATTCCACACCAATGAGAAGGGTGAAAGATGAGTGGTCAATGCGTCATGCACACTTTCTAAAGAAGAAAAAATTATAGACAAAGAAGTACTGTATATAGGTTTCACATTAAAAAAATGTCACCAGTATATAAATTTCGGAATATTCTGTCACATGATAAATTAGCACTGGAACACATTAGCCCAAGAATGTTACACTGGCAGAATATTCTATCAGCATATGATTATCAGTTAAACTACAAAAAGGGAAGACAGATAAAACATGTAATAGTGCTGTCAAGATGTCCAGATAAATGTGAACTGATAAACACAGAACTAGAGGTAAATTACATAAACAAGATTACTTCAAATACAGTAAATAGTAAGGTAGAATAACAATGGACAAAAGAAAACAAAGAATACCAACTGCTTATGAAGTGGATATGGGAAGGCTGACAAATGCAAAACTGAATTTGTGGCTCAGGAATTTTGGGTTAGCAGGGAAACACTATCAGTATGTAAAGGTTGCATAATAGTGGGGATAACATGCTGATACTGCCTGCAGGACGAATGGCAGTTTTAGATTTATTGCATAAAGATTACCCAGTGGTTGTGAAAACAAAAACTTTAGCACATAACTATATCTGGTGGCCAAATATAAATACTGATATTAAAATATGCATTAAAATATGTGTGAGTGTCAAGCAGAGATGGAATTTCCACCAAAAAAGTATACACTATGGTGAAGGACTTAGACCATGGGAGATATTACACATAGATCATATGGACCCTATCACAAGGAAATTGATTCTGATAAAATTAGATACCTATTCAAAATGGATAGAATGCCATGAAATAAGTAACACCAGCACAGAATAAACAATTAAGTGTTTTCACAAACTTTTTGTGATACACGGAATACTGCAGACTATAGTCTCTGACAATGTGACAAGTTTCACTTGATGCACCTTATAACAATATTTTTGTTTTAATAGAATGCAGCATATCAGAAAACCCCCCCCCCCATATGATCCATCATCCAACAGCTTGGGAGAAAGCATTCCAGCAAATCAAAAAAGGCATTAAAAAAGTAGTAGCAGAAATCTTAAACACACTTTACAGGAGATAATACTGTGGCAACATGCAACACCTTGCACAATGACAGGATATACACCAACAGGACTACTAATAGGAAGGAAATTTAGAAACAAGCTATTATTAATTCGACCAAAACAAAATGGTTCATAGCAAAATGAAGATAATATTTTTGGAAAGGCAAAGTTCAAAACAGGAGTAGCAGTCTGAATATGAGATGTGCCAAGAAAGACATGGATAAAGGGAACAATAGAGAAAATATTGTCCAATCATATTGTGATAATTAGAAGTGAAAACAATGCAAAATACAAACACCATGAAAATCATGTCAGGTTTCATGAAATAGCAAAAGCATATAATTTTGTCCTAACATAAACAGGAGCAGAAATAAAAAGAAGCCCAAAGATAGATATTCAAGATAGTGACCACACAATAAAAGGCAGCATGTGGGAAAAAACAAGTGCTCAAAGGCTGGCAGAGGAACAGGTTGTACTGAAACAGGAGGGAAAATCATCTAGGCAGATGCAGGAGAAACAAAGACCTAAAAGACTACAAGATTATATCTAAGAAACTTAAACAGGATTTTTTTTTCTGGAGTGGGAGGAGGTAATTTGTTCGTAAAAATATGTACATTGCAATGCAATAATTATAAATTATGTCTTTTTGTACTCTAGAAAACATAAGGAAATTACATTAGAGAAATATCACTAACTGATAAGAGTAAAAATTAATGAACATTTCGATAAAATAATTTAAGAAAAGCAAATGTATAGTTAAATGAGATAGAAAGTAAAAAGTTTCAATAATGATTTTGCATATGATTTAAGAATAGAAAATATTTACATAATATGTAATAAGAAAATTTCATTTGGTAAATATGAAGAATTATTTCCTTAATTGCAAACATTTCTTAATACAATAGAAGTGTAACCAACTAATTAAAAACATTAAGTGGAAAAGAAGACTGGTAACATTCAAGCATGAATCCTGGATTGCCGGAGGCCAAACTGCATGAATAAATACAATGTGTAGCAAAGTGTGTTGTACTCATTCCAGTGGATTTACTAAGTAAATTGTTGGTGGGAGATTTTAATGAACAGTAGCTGAAAGAAGCTTAAATGGCAGGACAGTGCTCTAATGTGGAGCCAGTGTGATTATAAGCAGCAGCTGAATGAAGCTAAGGAACTTCATTAGTTTGAAGCGTGAAGCCAACATGTTTTGGAAACTGAGGCCAATGGAAATCATCCAGAAAACACATAGTTGTTATGTGCATCATGGGAATTGATCCATAAATGAATTATATATACTGTGTTAGTATGTATCAATAACTTTTTGCTATTAATATTTCTTCATTATTCCAGTCCATATTTAATTTTTCATTTATTGATTTATTTGTTGGTATTCTGAGTGCCTGTATTCGAATACACAGTAGGATTGTAACAGTAAATACTGAAAAAAAGACTATTCTTGAAAAAGAATTGAACTGCTCAAAGCAAAATTAATAGTTGATAAAGAAATAATTCTAAATAAATTAAATACAGTAGTATTATTTGCTACAGCACATAAAAGAAAATAATATATAATTTCTATCATGTTACTTTCCATGTTAGTGATGAATGGAGAGTTTTTTCATTGTTTTGAGGTTGTCATGTTTTCATGATACATTGGAGTCCTTATCACAGCACTGTTCACAACTATTTTATATTTATAGTTATCATCTCTAACTCTCAAAAGTGAGCCAGATATATTTTTTTATATTTATCAGCCTCTAAGTCTCAAAAGTGAACCAGGCATATTTTTATATTTGTCAGTTTCTAAATATCAAGAGCAAGCAAGGCATAATTCTTATGATGTATTGTGTATTAGCCTTTAAATCTTGTAGTAGAGCAAGGTTTTTTTGTTAAATGTATTGATGATTTATATATTGTTTTGTTGATATAATTTGTTTGAGATAGCTCTTTTGATGTTCATGTGGTATGGTACTCTCATTGCCAGTGGGATATTTCTTTCTTAATCTCGGTATTGTGAATGGATGATCAAATCCTATAAATAATTTTAATGGAATTAATGAAAAAAAATTATATACATAACAATGTAATACATTAGTAAACGTTATCTAGTCTAAGGATGATATTGTTTGTTATTTTCATGCCAGTTTGTGAATTGTTTTTCAAAGAAGTATGGCTATGCTTGACTATTTCAAGATTAAAAGAAAATTTTTTATTAGAGTAGAAATAAAATCAAATGATATCTATGCCAAATTGACTATTTTATTTTTAAATAGAGGAGGGGCAAATCAACCTTCCATGATTAAGTTTACATGCATGGCTTTTATGTGTATCATTTTTTTAATTTATGTATTCTAAAAATTTGTGTATGTAAATTATAAAATAATTTAAAATAATCATAATAGTTGTAAAAATTAAAATTTTATTATAATTATTTGTTTGTAAAATAAAATTAATTGATTTAATAATCAGTTGCTATGGAAACCAGTCACAAAATGACTAGGGGGAAAGAAAAACTCAGATTGTCAGTTTATCCAAGAAAAGAGAGGTAACTACTATCTTTTTATTGTATCACTTGCAAGATAGAAGTCAAAAGAATTGTAATTATTATTTAAGTTGATAATACAGTCTCAGGGGTAAAACTTGACCCCTTGCCCTGATCTTTCCAGTGGTGACTATGGAACTGCAAACAAAGGAATGATTTAAAAATTAACTTTGATTCTTCTAGTCTATTAATTACTACCTGAATCATTAAAAAATAGTGACACTTGCTAGAAGAAGAAAACTTGACCTCTAAATAATTATCACATGGAAATATTTTTCTATGAATTGATTTGTAAAGCCATGTAATTTTAATACTCTTAATAACAGGAAATCTTACATGAAGTTAATCTACTGTTGAAATAAACTATGAGGAGTTAAAATGTTAACATTGCTTGCAGATATTTAAAAATAATAATTCTGACCACCATATATGTACATTTGCAAGCTAATGAAATGTGAACTCATGGAAATATCAAGATAATTAAATGATCACTATAAATCTTTTTATTGATGAATTATTATAAATCTACAAAGATTTTTTCTACCATATGTGCTCTTCTTACAATTGTAAATATAAATATGTAAATTTAATTTTTTTTATATTATTATCATTCTGTTTGTTAATTAAAATTATTGTTATTGTTAATAATTTTGTTGCTTGTTTATTTCTTACCAGAATTCCACACTGATTATTTATTTTGTCATTTAATAATAATATTAATGTGGAGGTGGTAATGATTAGGAAACATGATCAAATCTGCATGTAGACTTGTCTTATACGTGTTTACTCTGATCATTATCTGTGACCATATAAATTAGATAATTCAAATAAAAATGGGTATAGTCTCTCCATCATGTTCATGGTCACCTATTATATGTTTATAATTCCCCTAGACTAAATTTTAATTTGCGAGTATTGTTTTTTATTATATTATATTGCTATTATCATTACTATATGATCAACTTTGATTATAAAGTTAATATTTTACTGTTTATTAGAATAAAATCTAGAACATTTTACAAGAACTACAGCAGATATTACATTGTTGGGAAACAAACTATGTAGTAATTTAGAGATGACTATTAAAGGAACATTAATAGTTACTTAAATTTCTTTATATTGAAAGATTCTACATTGCTACATTGGGTATATTTTCAACAAATTATCTGGCCATGGGTTTAATTTTGATAATTCTCATTTTTTACAAAACTAGCAGCATAATTTGGCAAATAACTTTTTAAACTTTACAAACTAGTATTAGGATTGCCTTTGGTGTTGATTATGCTTATGCTTAGCAAATAATTGGTAATGAAAGCATATTCAATACAGAGAATAAATAACAATGTACTGTACTGATCGAAAATGTATGTCCATTCAACAAGACGTAGAATCTGAGCAAAAGTACCCCGAATCCAATCATGCCCGAGATACACAGGTTAGGAGCAATCATGAATTATAACCTGTTTGCCCATTCCCAAATCTATAACACTACAGACAACACCTAGGGTGATAATACATAAATTCATTATTTCTGGGCTTGGTGCTACAGCATTTTGCATGAGAACTCAACTGATGATGATGATGAGAGATTGAGCGAACCCAAGATATAAGTTAAAAACATACATAAATATAAATATTATTAAGGAGATTTGAACAACTGGATTAAGTTTTTAAAATTATAAATATTTATTTTGACAAAATTCAAGATTATTTTATATATATAATCAACTTTGCGCATTTAAAACTTTATACTCATTGCAAACATTTAACAAACTTGATACAATTATTCTATTTAAACAAATATCAATTTAGTGCAGCAGTTACAATACTGAACGTATATTTAAAAATAGGATTTTATTCAATGTTACAAAAACAGATTTATCTGGGTGGTTTGGTGGATGTTTTATACATTTAAATATATATATAAAGATACAATAGTTTCACCGATTATACGATTTTAGTAGGTGCCCTTAGCATTTGATACATAAGTTTATTTTCATTTATAGACTTTATTTACAACAATTAAAATAAGGATACATTTTGATCAGTAAGTAGACTAAAAATATTATTTTACATTTTCGACATTTAACGATAGAATATTGCGAAACTCTATAAATACGGGAATGGCTTATTTCAATAAAGGGGAGGGCAGTTTCATGAGAAGTTGGATCTAAACTCCAACGAAAAATATTACAAAGAGAAGACGTTTCATTATCATATATCGTTACGATTTATTTTGGTAAACAGGCTAGAAAACTAACTATAAGAAATTGCGGTGCTAGCATTATGTTACTGAGAGAGAGCGAGAGAGAGGGTGGCACATTTGGCCAAGAAAATGTCATTCTCCGAATTTTAAGGTAGTACGCTAGCTTCATGCTTTTGGTACCGAAAAGGGAAAGGTAGGTAGGAAGTTTCTATGGGCCAGATCATGGCAGAGCCATACAGAGCTTCATCTACACTAACTTGCATGTTCCAGAAGTAAACTTAGACCCCTGTTATGAATGAGAACACAAACAGATGGGAGGGGGATTTTGAATCCCTGGCACGAGATACGAGCGAATCAAAGCAGTATATAAATATATACTTGGAGGAGAAGAATGACGAATGAAGACGATCATGACTCCCTGGAATGAGGTACAGGCGAATCAGATCAAAGCCCTATGTAGCTTATTAATAATTTGACATATGCCAGCAACGCTATCATAAGAATATAAACTCATTGAATTTAAATACTAAAATAAAGCCTTAAATGGTTTAACAAATACGTAATGATATGCTAAAATAATGACCCAAGTAAGATAAAGTCATTTATCATAAGTTAAACTATAATTAATGAAGTGTGCATTTCTCCCCCTTCTTGAATCAATACTATTTTGTTTAACATATAAAAAAAAACTAAAATTCATGCACTTAAATGTGCGAACAACAAAATAGAATTTGTTCACCAGCCTTTCTGGTGGTGATGATGAATAAAGAAATTAATAAAACTAATGGACACCATTATCCAATCCAGATTGCAAAGTATTTATACATTTTGTATAATTTTACAGTAAAATATATTTTTTTCAAAAAGCATATATTCATTTTAAAAGAAAAACTGACTTATGAGCTGTTTAGAAATAAATAATGAGAACTCATTATCCCCCCCTTTTTATTACATAGCGGGATATAGAAGAAGTTCGTAAAACTGGGTTTGATTGGCATTTACTAATAAAATTTCAGTGAACATATAAAAAAAATATTAAAATTAAATTATAACCGCACTAAATTATAAGAATAAAAAGAAGCATGAGTTAGATGGAAAGTTTTTACAGTAATATGATTTAGATAGAAGAGAATCGATACAAGAAGATAATTTTTAATTTAACATACTCACCGATTAGGAGTTAAAAAACAAAAAATTAAAGAAAACATTAATTTTACAGAGTTACAAGTTAGAATTAGATAATACGATTATAGTGTCTTTGGGCTGGTGACCTAAGGATTCTATGGAATACTGATGAATCTGTGGCAGGCAGCATTTTTTGACGGCATAGGCACTCTTGAGCGGTAGGAGCTACATCTCTGCACGGCAAGGAATGGAGCTGAAGACAGGGGAAGGTGGCTGAGGCCCCTCAAAAATTAAACATGAGTCGGCTAGCGACTATTGACCGAACTCTGACACAATAGATTTTTAGCCTTATTTATGTCATTTTTTAGTTATTCAAGGAATGTTTGTTTTAATTAAACTTCTTAACTCTAATTAATTTTCAATTTACAGAAATGTTTTCTCTATTGTTAGTAAAGATGCAATTGTTAGATAACTGTCCAAAAATAAATTCAAATCAATTTCCAGATTGGAAATAGATTTGATAAAAACGTTAATAGCTAACTAAAATCAATTAGTTTTATTTTAGATTTTACTTTCCTTAACTTTAATTTAAAAATTTCTTTTAAATTCATGAAACAAACTAATGTTCCCACCCCTTTAATTATTCTTGGACAGTTAATGACTACATCTTCCATCTTGAATATTTGTATAGTTTTATGATGAAAAAATAATTACAAAGTATTAAAATAAAAAAAAATACAATTTTAAAAGACAAAATTATTTACTATTTTTAATTATATATATATACTCCTGTAATATATGTATATATCTGAGTTGCATTTATAAAAGTTAATATTTCAAATAATTAAAGAAAATGTTTTATTCAGATTTATATTTATACATCTCATAGACGCTTCTCAGAAACATACATATAGCTTATTTATATATGACAAAAAAAGAAGCAGGATGAAACATGGGTTGTGGTAGAACAGGGAAACTTGATCTTAAACTAAGGTCAACTGTTTCACACTTCCCCACTTAAAATGACAGAAAAAAAAATGAATGAAAAAAAGCCTTTACTTTGATTCCATTCATGACTGAAGAACAACCAATTTTCTTTTAGAACAACACAATCATTTAATATGTTTTTATTTATATAAAAAGACATGATAGTGCCCTTTCTCTTTTGCACTAAAGGTTCTGGACTTATTTTCCCCATCTTCAACTATCTCCTGCCCCATTCTTGCAGTTGCTCCTCCATAATTTATTTTATCTGCCTGCTATCCTGAACTGCCGCCTATGTAATTATAAAATACCTCTCATTCACTAACATAATGGTTGTACCTCAAACTATTTATAAATAAATACGGAAAGCAAATAAAAAAAATGTTAACAAAACAAAAAAAATACCCTATTATTTGGCTTTTTTACTTTCCATCTTGTCGTAACTGTTCTTCAGTACCTAGAATAGACTCAGTTTTTTAATTTATTACCACCAATTCGATCAAGGGTCGAATTCACCTTCATTAAATCCTGTGTTTTAAAAGGACATTGGCAAATTTATATCAGGGCACCAGCCAACATGGTGATACAGAATGTACAAATTAAAGCTGGGTCACTCAATTCTCATCTACAAGAAATGTATTTTTTTTGTAAGAATTGTCTTACGTTCAAAAATGTGCTAATAATTACATCCTTTTACATATATATACTACATTTTGATATACATATGACATTAAATATGATTATATTATTGGATGTACAAACCTGAGAGGAAAAAAAATTACAATTATTGAGCATATAAACTCGGAAAAAAATCTTATATATACATTATTTAGTGTTATTCAAAAGAGAAGAAAAAATCATCATATATATATATTTAACACTATACAGGATATTGCAGGGTGTGAGAATATTGAATAGCCCCATGTTGCTCGCCAAGTCTGGAAAAAATCCTATTTACTGGTCAAAACATGTCTATCCATCTAATGACCTGGAACTCACAAAATTACTTCAAACCCAGTCCAGCCTGAGATTTAGGTCAGGGACCATCCTGGATTCGAACCCATTTCTGAAGCCTAGATCAAACACTTAATGGATAATATAACAATGATGGCACATGAGAATTAATTTTAAATCTGGCCCACTAGCAGAGCGGAGAAGACAATGAGACCTCTATTAACTATGACTTAACTAAAATATGTATACCCATGGCTGTTCGTTTGGAAGTGGAAAAAAGGAATTTAAACTACTCAAACAAATTAGACAATAAATATTAGTGTAATATAATGACAAATTATTTACATACATTTATAAATTAATTGCATACATTATGTGCATGAATGAGCAAGCGGTCTACCAAATGATAGATAATTACATATTTTCATTCACGCTATATTTCTCATATGCTCTTTTATTAGCTAAATATATTATAAATAAACACACATCTTTTATGGGTCCAATATTAAGATGCCAATCAATTATTAGAAAGAATTTACATAAGATTGCTATTAACACTTTGGATTACGGTTCTGAAACACGGTGACTAACATTATTTCGGGGAACATTCCGAGATTCATTACAGATATAATACAAGTTATTTTCATGCCATTACAGTCGTGAAAATAAACAAAACACATTTGAAAATTACATTTAATTTTATGACAAAATATTTATTTAAAAAAACATTTAAATGACAGAACACTTGATTTTCCCCAACTCTTAAATACAGAAATATTCAATTACGATGGCGGGATTGTATAAGACTGAAATAAATTTAATTAATAAAACTAGAAATAGTTCGCATTTATATATATATTGAGCAGAGCGCAATTTTAATATTAGTGCATTTAAACTGGGTCATTAAGCAAAAGAAATAATAATGTGAAGAAGTTTGTGGTGCTGACATCGGTGAAGAAATGAGGAAACAGTCATGCTTCTGGACGAGAACGAAGTCTAAGCCCCCCTCCTTGGGCAGTGCTTAGAGAAAAGTAGATAGGCATGCTGTGGACAACATCATGTGCAGGTCTTCTATATGAGGAAAGTGGATAAGCATAGCATCTGCCAGGCATACTGGAATCACTGCCAGAAGCCTTTTTATATGAAATAAATCCTGGGAAAATCAACTATTTTCAGGACAGGAAGTAACAAGAAATCTATGGGTTCAATCTTGTCATAACTCCCAGATTTGAAGCACATAATATATATATATATATATATTCATGAAGATAGGCTGAATGTCAATAATGCAGTATGGATAAATGTCACTAATGACATTGACTAAGTTTTACTACTTTAAAAAATAAATGACCCCTGGTTTGAATGCCATAATTTAGATAAACAATACACTATGCCACTATTATATATAGGGAAGAGTTCATTTAATAAAATATACTTAAGATTTGACCCCCTCTTCTGCTATTTAAAATAAATAAATCCCACCTTCATTGATTTTATAATAACTGGAATATTTAAGTACTATATTTGATATTTTAAGAGTAGGAAAAATAAAGTAAAACTAGCAGTTATATAGAAAACATAATAAGTCACCCTTTCAGAATTTAATAAAATAATATTTTAAAATTTCAGAGCATTAATTAGCCTAAGTTCTGGATTCACCCCGGATAGAGTCCAGAGTTAACAAATAAATTTTTATACTAAAGCATAAACAAAATGTTGTCTCATAAAAACAATCTGGCGAGCATATTAATTAGTAATGCATTATACTTTAAGGGGATGTTAATAACTTTAATTCATGAAGGTTTACTTAAAAAAAGACAGAAAAGATTTTTAGAAATTAAGTTTGCCAGGTTGCTTGAGATTGGTATATTAATAATAAAAGCATACATATAAAATCAAGTAATAAATAATTATAAATAAATGACTGCACCAAAGTTAAAGAAGATTAGAACATATGAGATAGGATTAGATAAAAAATAATTTGAGAGTAATTTATATATTAGAAAGAGATAAAGTTAAATATTACATTAGGAAAAATCTTGATAGTAGAGTTTGAAATTAGTTAGACTAGCTTTACTTGTGGCTTGAAAATTACCTTGTACCAGTTTAAGAGTCTATATTTCAAAGTCTGCTCATGCATGGCAGTTCTTATGTGACAGCATGCTTCCATTTAGCATTCCAGAGTTCTTTAGGCTTTCCTTCATTTCAGGACAGCAGGATATTACGGCAGCAGAAGATGACCCACAAGGGTTGGGAAAAGCTTTCTACTAAATCATTTTTAAGATTTCAAAACAGCATGGAGTTTAGTAGCAATCAGTTTTCTCAATAGTAGCTAATCTGGTGATCTAAAATCAGGCCATTTTATACACTGCTCAAGTATTTCTGGAATGTTTTTAATTACTTAGTTTTAGTTTAAATCTAATTTCCAATCTAAAAAAATTCTTACTTTTTCTTTCTCCATTGTTTTTGAAAGATGCAACTGTTAGATAACATTCCAAAAATATATTCAAATCTATTTTCAGAAGTGTTTATACAAAAGTAAAATCTATTAATCCCATTCCTAATTTTATTTTCAGCAAAACCCTAACAATTAAAAAATCCTTCTTAAGATTAAAACAATATTATATTTCGAACCCTTTAATTATTTTTGGACAATTAACGGTTGCATCTTCCATCTTGGATTTTATAAAATATACAATTTAATAGGAAAAAATTTAAAAAGAAAAAGTTTTAAAATGATGTATAATAAAATATTTGAAAGAAATCAATATTTTGTTAGTATGTTTGCTCTTATATATATATATATATTGTAACGGAATGAAGGATCGAAAGGCGTTCCTTTTTTATTTATATATAATACGGATTCTTAAACTCAAAATCATCCACCTTCTGTTACCACAAGCAAAGAGAACATATGGACATAAACGAATCTATATCCACACTTGACCGAACCTGTGGCCATACAGATATTGCCCCAGGTCATCTTTCCCAGTCCAACATCTCTTGACTGCTGTAATTATTAAATAATTATAACACTTAGATAAAATATAAATTTAATGGGATCAGAAATGCCATACCACTAGCTTCAAGTGTTACTTGGTACTCAAAATGGGGTAATAATTATAACCCAAACCCCTCTGGGTATATTAACTATTTGGAATGGTGAAGAAACGAGATGAAACAGACAAAATAATTAAGGAATATTTAATATAATAAATAAATAAAAAAGAAATCAATTGAAATATTTACATACAATAAAAAAAATCATTTTGATATTATGCTACGATTAAGTGTATGGGTTGAATCCTATAAAAGATAATCTACGAAAATAAATTATCCATTTACAGTCGTCATTCCAAGTATTAGAAAGACTCTAATTACTGTCTATCTCATTAATATCTGGAATTTGCAATTGCTTTAAATCAAGAGTATGTGCACATGTGTTCTATATAGGCGTGTTATGTAATTTACCTAGGTTTTTCTTCATCTCCGACATGAGTTAAGGTCCTGCTGACTGGCATGTGGAATTCCTCCACTTTAACAGAGATGGCTGCTGTTAGGCTTGGATTTGGTTTGTGTAATTTCTTCTTATATCAATAGTGACTTCTCTGTATTAGGACATCAAGGGCATGGCAGGCGGATCATCAGGCAGGCGCTACACCACAGTTGTTACATGGCGAGGTGACTGTACGAACATGGTGGGTCTGAATCGACTAACAATTGTGATGGCCCTTAGCCACACATCCTTGAAGCTTCACTTATATTGTTGACTATTTTCATGTTCATACAGTGTTCAGTCTTCTACATCGAGATCCTTTTACTCAGCTTTCTCGTTTTTCTTTTCAAATTTAAATTTTCATGTCTGCTTTCTACTATATTCTCATCTGCTTCTTATCAGAGCAGTGTCCTCACCAAAGTCTCCATGTGAACTCCCCCTTTTAGAATTAATTTTATTAATGTCTTTTTCCAAATTCTTTCATTATCTTGATCTTTTTGTTTGTGTAGCTTTCCTTTCACACCTTTCACTTTAAGACGCCTTCACCAACTTATACAAATTTACTTTTTTCATACAAATTTCATAGCAATATTTTACATTTATTTATTATTTATTTTCTTCCTTTTTTTTGTAAAATTATTTTCATTTGACATGCATTAAATATTGTTCTCTTTATACATACTTTAACACATGCATTTTGTTTTTTCGACAAAATGTGTACTTTTCTAGAATAGATCCTTATCTTTTGTCACATTTTAAATTCTATGTCTAATTTTATTTAAATTCCTCAATTTTTACCATTTTTTTATAAATCATTTTTACATCCCTATTTATATTTCCTTTCTCACTTTTGATTTTAAACCAAATATATGATTTCAATATTTTCTAACTTTACTTCTTATATTTTTCAAAATATAAACTTTGGAGGGTAAAATATAAGAATCTTGTTCGATTCCATTTCCCTCTCTTTTATTTCATTACGGTAATTAATTACGACATTTTCTTTCTTCATTAGTTTAATTCTTTTATTTATTTGTTTTTTTCTATTTCAAAAAGAAAACTACAATATTTAATGTTGTTTAATATTAAATATGGCTGCAGAAAGGAGTTTGCTATTAACTGAAAGGAGACCCTTTGATTCCTCTTGGAGGCCTTAAAGGAACCGAGCAGGGCAAATTCCTAATGTCCACTCCATACGTTCTTGTCGTTGCAGCTGTTATTACTATATGTTTATTCATATAGTATACGAACATGGATGGGCTGCTCACCAACACGCATTAGCCAGCGTGGTGAGTTTATTGGCTTTTTACCTCTGAGTTTAAGATCAAGAAACACCATGGTCTTTCTTCTCAGTGCCTGATAAGGCAGAATGAATGTTTGTGTAAATGATAAAGATTTTTCCCAATTATACAATTATGACAGACAAAAATAAAGCATGGCCCTTAATCCCAGGAGGCTGTAAAGTCACCAACCAAGGCAGCGGTTGGTGGCCGAAGGCGGAGGGTGCTAAGAATATCCTGGAGGTGGACCCAGGCTGCCATTTGATGATGACTTTTTATTTAGGTACTTACAACTGCAGATCACTTTCAAGTGAAGGAAGATTGCAAGAATTAGAAGAAGAACTCTCTTATATTAAATGGGATATTATTGGACTTTGTGAAGTTAGAAGAAAAGGTGAAGAGACAATTGATTTAAAAAGTGGACATATGCTCTATTATAAAGGCACAAATATTGGAAATACAAGTGGAGTAGGATTCATTATAAATAAAAAGTGGAAGAACAATATTGTGGAGATTGATGGTGTATCAGACAGAGTGGCAAGATTAGTTATACAACTTAATAGCAGATATCAAATGCAGATAATTCAGGTTTATGCCCCAACAAGTTCTCACAGTGATGAAGTAGTAGAAGATTTTTATATGGATGTACAAAAGGCTTTTGATCAGAGTAAACAACATTTTAAAATTGTTATGGGAGATTTTAATGCTAGAATTGGTAAACAAATGAAAGATGAAAGTGTTGTAGGTAATTTTGTTATGGTAATAGAAATGAGAGAGGACATAGACTTGTGAAGTTTGCAGAGAAGGAAAAACTTTATATTATGAATTCTTTTTTTGAGAAAAATGTTAGAAGGAAATGGACATGGAAGCATCCAAATGAAGGTACAGCAGAATTGGATTATATTTTGACTAACAGGAAATACATATTTCAAGATTGTAATGTTCTTAATAAATTTAACACAGGAAGTGATCATCGATTAGTAAGGGGTAAGATACATGTTAATGTAAAACTAGAGAGACAAAAATTATTAAGAAAAACTATATTTACAGTTGATATTCCTAATCTTCAGAAACATTCTAATGAATTTAAATTAGAACTTACAAATCGGTTTCAAGTATTAGTAGATTTTGAACATGGTTCAGATTTGAATGAAATTAATATGAAAATAACTGATACACTTTTAAAAACTGCAACAAAGATAGCTGGTAGAAAAAAGCAGCAATTGTCTAATAAAATTTCTACTGAGACTAGAGAACTTATGAAGAAAAGAAGGAATATGAAGATATGCAAGAATGATGCATTAAAAAGAATTGAATATCTCGAATTTTGTAAAATGGTGCGGAAAAGAGTTGAAAATGATATAAGAAAGTATAACTGTGAACTAGCAAGAAAAGCTGTAGAAGAAAATAAAAGTCTTAAGAATGTAAAACAACATTTCGGTATTGGTAGGAAATTTATATCTGCAATAAGGAAAAAGATGGAATTATTACTAAAAAGAGGGATGACATTATGAAATTGGTAGAAGATTTTTATCAATAATTATATAGTAATAAAGAACAAGTACCTCCTATATCTATTACATCTTCCGAATTGCCCAGAATTTTAAATGAAGAAGTGAGTAATGCAATTAAATGTATGAAAAAAGGAAAGGCTCCAGGTAATGATGGAATTATAATTGATATATTAAAAGAAGCAGGTGAAGAAACAGAAAAAATATTAGCAAAGTTATATACCAAATGTCTAAATGATAAAGATGTACCGGATGATTGGAAGAATGCAGTAATAATATTAATATTTAAAAAAGGTGATAAAGAAGATATTAGAAATTACAGACCTATCAGCCTTTTATCAGTTTTATATAAAATTTTTACCAAGATAATTACAACTCGTCTACAGAGAACCTTGGATTTTCACCAACCAAGAGAACAAGCTGGATTTAAAAGTGGTTTTAGTACAGTAGATCATATTCAAGTATTGAGAGAAGTTATAGAAAGGACAAATGAATATGAGTTGTCATTATGTTTTGGATTTGTAGATTATGAAAAGGCATTTGATTCTATAAACATTTCTTCAGTGATTAAAGCATTGGATCATCAAGGTATAGATCCAGGATATTGTCATATTTTAAAGAATATTTATAAAAATGCAACAGCAACAATTAGATTACATAATGATACTGGGAAAGTTAACATTGAGAAAGGTGTAAGACAAGGTGACTCCATATCTCCAAAACTTTTTACAGCAGTGCTGCAAGAAGTATTTTGTGGATTAAAATGGGAAACTAAAGGAGTGAAAGTAAATGGAGATTATTTAAGTCATTTAGATTTCGCAGATGATGTAGATGTTTTTGCAAATAATGCTTCCGAGCTGCAGGAAATGTTGCAGGAGTTATCAGATGTAAGTAGGAAAGTAGGACTAAAGATAAATGTTAAAAAGACTAAAGTAATGTTTAATCGATTTGCTCAAAATATGAAAATAAATATTGATTATGATGAATTAGAAGAAGTTAAGAGTTACAAATACCTTGGTCAGATTATTAATACAGATGGAAACATAATAGAGGAAATTAATCATAGAATTAAACTTGGTTGGAGTGCTTTTGGTAGAAATAACTTGATATTAAAAGGAAATATGCCTATGTGTTTGAAAAGAAAGGTTTTTAACAAATGTGTTTTACCAGTTCGTACTTATGGATCTGAGACTTGGACACTTAATAGAAGATCAATACAGAGACTTCAGACCACTCAAAGAAGTATGGAGAGATGTATGTTGGGAGTAACAAGAAGAGATCGAAAACGCAATGTATGGGTAAGAGAACAAACAGGTGTTACTGACCTCATTGAAAAAATTAAAAGATTGAAGTGGGGTTGGGCTGGACATATTGCTAGAAGAGATGATAATAGATGGACAATTGAAATTTTAAACTGGATTCCAAGAGATTGTAAAAGACCCAGAAGGAGACCACATGTAAGATGGATGGATGAAATAAGAAAATGTGTAGGGGTGATGTGGAGAAGAGAAGCTAAAGATCGGATAAGATGGATTAAACTTGGAGAGACCTTCATCCTGCAGTGGATTGATAATGGTTGATAATGATGATGATGATGAATATTAAATATATACATGTGTGATCACAGTATGTGGGATCATCACAATATATATATATTTGAGCCGCACCTATGATTTTTAATGTGGAGAAAAGAATTCATAAAAAAGAATTAATAATAATAAATATTGACATGTTAAACTTTATAAATTTTAGGTGCGCATCTCAAATATATACGTAAAATATTGTAACGAGCACAGACATTCGTTACATTGTTTTTTTTTTTATTTATTAAACATGAAAGTAAATTAAAAAGTTCGCATTTAAAAATTTTCTTTAAGAATTAAAAATTGAAATTAAATATCATTTTAAACTTGTATATATTAAATCGCACAGATAATGAAAATTATTAAAATAAAACTTTATTAAAGAAAAAGTATTTTAAAACAAAATTTTAAAAAGATTTGGAGATAAAATTATATCTTTAAATTTATCTTTGATTTGGAAAACAGGTTAATTAATCAGAAATGGAAATGATAAATTTAATTAGTCAAATGTAAACCGGCCTTGGGCATTTAAATGTAAAAACATCGGTCAGATAGGAAAACAATAGAAACAAATAGCCAATGAAAGAAATCCATCGGGAAATCGGACCTCAGCGAAAGGATCATCACATCGATGACATAATGCCAAGTCAATCCTTCGAATACGTATAAAAGGAAAATTTGGAAATTATTAATTAGTGACTGGAAATTGATTATTACGATGTGACTATATGTAGTAATACGGAGTTGGAGGTGAAAGAATTGACAGACGCACTGTCAATTCTTTCAGCTGTTAAAGAAAGGAGAAATGAACTATCGTTTCCTACATTGAGGACCAATTAAACTAAAAAAACCTCCGAATGAATAAATAAAACAATGGCTAAATGGATACCAATCTTAGGACGGCGTGGGAATTCACGTTCATGGCAAGCAACGGATAAAGATGAACTGTTTTAAACCATAAGAACTTTATAATTAATGAACATTAAATTAAAACTTTCCAGATTTAAATGATTGCAATATTATCCTATCTGACCAACTTAATTTATTAATAATGTTATTTGATATATTTCTTTTTTATATATATATTTAAAATCATTTCCATTTATTTATTTATTTATTGTTCTTTAAGTTTTATCATGATTTTGTTTTCGTTAAATTAATTATATAAATGTTAAACTTAAGTTGGGCGTGAATGGCTGTATAGATTTGTAAAGTTATATTAGGGGAGGGTAATCTTAGGTTATTTGTGCCGTTGTTAGATTGGGTCAATGGATTGGATATATTGATGTAGTTAGTAGATGTAGTCGGAGATTCGCTACTGGCAGAATCGCTTCATACGCCGCACTCTCCCATTTTGCCTATGGAAAGAATTATAAGACGCAGAGCGCAGTTCCTTTCTATGGAGTTTTTTTTTTATTGTTCTTCTCATTAGATAGAAGTAATATTCTTATCTGATGAGAGTCAATATCTTCTCTTAATCTTTTTGGTGCTGCCGTATTCCATATTATATCGAATACATCGATATATCAGATGAATTGATGCCAGTTTGACTACGAATTTTAGCCTAAGGTTAAATAGGGATAGAATGTTTTTTTTCAAATGCAAATCTATGTAGTCTATTCATAATCGACACTAAATAAAATTGCATTAAATTTAAGTTGTTTATAGACGCTTGCATGGATTGTTTATTGGTTAACTATGTTTTGCGTTTCCATATTTGATCAAAATATATAGACATTCGATAAATAATGATACCTTACGGTGAGTATCTAAAATGTATTTATTCGGATGTCTTTTAAGTCATTGGTGACAATGCAAGTATCTTATGGTGAATACTACTGGGTTACTTATAAATTCCCCTCTGCAATTGCCGGTATCAATGATTTTATATTTTGATCGTTTATGTTTACTTTGAAATGTTTTTAACCGTGTAATCTATGTAACCGATCTATAGCAACATATTAAAACAAGCTTTTATAATCCCATCTGTGCGAACTTAATTAAAATGTAAACTTATAATATAATAGAAATTAAAATGTAAATTAAAATCTAAGGTAAAGTTAAAAATAATGTTAAATGTTAAAATGTAAAACTAATACTAAAATAATTTTAAATCTTATATATATGTGCATAAATAAATGTTTGTATGTTAATTACTGGCAGTGGCTTATTTTATTCTTCTTATATATATATTCTTATATTATATTATTAAATCTCTGCTATCCCACTGAGCTAGTGACATGGGCTAACGACCGGATGCAAAAAAAAAAAAATTTTTTTTTTTTACTTACGTATCTGCCTACTCTATAAATTTTTCTAGGTTCAAATGCCTAGATGGCGCCCTGTAGTGCAGTTTACGTAAGTCACCTTCTCCGGATCGTTACAATATATATACATGACTTAAGGAGTGGGATGGGATATAGGGTTTAAACACAGGTTAGTAGATGGAACCATGAAGCTCAATCTTAAGCTAAGATTGACAGCTTCATTCTTCCTCACATATAATGAAATGAATAAACAAAAAATAGAGAAAAAAAAATGTCTTAACTAGGAGTTTTCAAGTGACGACCAAAAGAAGCAACAAAAAAAAATCACTTTTAATTTTTATGTACATTTCATTTCTTTTTTTGCTGAGTTAGTGTTCTATTATTTCTTCTTGTTTTAAGAAAAAAATCATCTCCTGCCTAACCAGTCACTGCTCCTCCACCTTCTATATATCTGCCCAAGTGTAGCTTAGCGGAAAATTTAGCTTTTGCTGGCTGAAAAAAATATTGTTTAAGATTTTATACTAATCTAGCCATTTCTCCTTTTAATTTCTCTTGGCTGTACCCTTGCATCTGAAAAGAAAACCCATAGTCTGGTTATTACATGTTTGAAATTTATACATTATAGCATTAAGCCCAAAAAAAAATTGCTCTCAATTTTGTTATCTGGGTTCGAGCCCTTCACTTCCAACATTTTTGCATTTGACTCACTACTGGTTGGCAAAATTTCTTTTTATGAGGGCACCAGCCAACACAGAGTAATCAAGGATTTATGAATTATTTACACATTTTTCATATATATTTGAATAACAGAAAAAAAATGTTATATGCTCAGGTATGTGGGTGTTTATATCGAAGCCTCACATTAGAAAGCCAAGCCTGTGAAAAAAAATCTACTTTACCGGTCGAAAATGTATGTCCATCCAACAAGACTTAGAATCTGAGGAAAAGTACCCCGAATCCAATCATGGCCCAGATACACAGGTCAGGAGCAATCATGAATTCTAACCTGTTTTCCCATCCCCCAAATCAATAACACTATGGACAATACCTACAGTGATACTACATAAATTCATTATTTCCAGGCCCAGTGCTACAGCATTTTGCATGAGAACTCAGCTGATGATAATGATGAGAGATTGAGTGAACCCAAGATATAAGTTCAAAACATACATAAACACAAATATTATTAAGGAGATTCGAACAACTGGATTAAGTTTTTAAAATTATAAATATTTATTTTGACAAAATTCAAGGATTAGTTTACATATATAATCAACTTCGCGTATTTAAAACTTTATTCTCATTGTAAACATTAAACAAACTTGATACAATTATTTTATTTAAACAAATATCAATTTAGTGCGGCAGTTACAATACTGAACGTATATTTAAAAATAGGATTTTATTCAATGTTACAAAAACAGATTTATCTGGGTGGTTTGGTGGACGTTTTATACATTCAAATATATATATATAAAGATACAATAGAGTTTCGCTGATTATACGATTTTAGTAGGATGCCCTTAGCATTTGATACATAAATTTATTTTTATTTATAGACTTTGTTTACAATAATTAAAATAAGGATACATTTTGATCAGTAAGTAAACTAAAAACATTATTTTACATTTTCGACATTTAACGATAGAATATTGCGAAACTCTATAAATACGGGAATGGCTTATTTCAATAAAGAGGAGGGCAGCTTCATGGGAAGTTGGATCTAAACTCCAATGAAAAATATAACAAAGAGAAGACGTTTCATTATCACATTTCATTACGATTTATTTTGTTAAACAGGCTAGAAAACTAACTATAAGAAATTGCAGTGCTAGCATTATGTCAGTGAGAGAGAGGGTGGCGCACTTGGCCAAAAAAACATCATTCACCGAATTTTAAGGTGGTATACTAGCTTCATGCTTTCAGTACCGAAAAGTGAAAGGTAGGTAGGAAGTTTCTATGAAACGGATCATGGAAGAGCACATCTACACTAACATGCATGTTCCAGAGGTAAATTTAGACCTCTGTTGTGAACGACAACACTAAAAGATGGGAGGCTTTGAATCCCCAGTGCAAGATACAAGTGAATCAAAGCAGTATATAAATATATACTTGGAGGAGAAGAATGGCGAACGAAAATGATCATGACTGCCTGGAATGAGGTGCAGGTGAATCTGATCAAAGCCCTATGTGACTTATGCAATGCTATCATAAGAATATAAGGTCATTGAATTTAAATACTAAAATAAAGCCTTAAATGGTTTAACAAATACATAATGATATGCTAAAATAATGACTCATGTAAGATAAAGTCATTTATCATAAGTTAAACTATAATTAATGAAGCGTGCATTTCTCTCCCTTCTTGAATCAATACTATTTTGTTTAACACATAAAAAACTAAAACTCATGCACTTAAAAGTGCGAACAACAAAATAGAATTTGTTCACCAGCCTTTCTGGTGATGATGATGGATAAAGATATTAATAAAACTAATGGACACCATTATCCAATCCAGATTGCAAAGTATTTATACATTTTGTATAATTTTACGGTAAAATATATTTTTTTAAAAAAACATATATTCATTTTAAAAGAAAAACTCAGACTTACGAGCTGTTTAGAAGTAAATATTGGGAACTCATTAATCCCCCCCCCCATTTTATTACACAGTGGGATATAGAAGAAGTTCGTAAGACTGGGTGGCATTTACTAATAAAATTTAAGTGAACATATAAAAAAAATATTAAAATTAAATTATAACTGCACTAAATTATAAGAATAAGAAGAAGCGTGAGTTAGATGAAAAGTTTTTACAGTAATATGATTTAGATAGAAGAGAATCGATACAAGAAGATAATTTTTAATTTAACATACTCGCCGATTAGCGAGTTAAAAAACAAAAAATTAAACAAAGAAAACATTAATTTTACAGAGTTGAAGTTAGAATTAGGTAATATGATTATAGTGTCTTTCGGCTGGTTACCTAAGGATTCTATGGAATACTGATGAATCTGTGGCAGGCAGCATTCTTTGATGGCATAGGCACTCTTGAGCAGTAGGATCTACATCTCTGTATGGCAAGGAGTGGAGCTGAAGACAGGGGGAAGGCGGCTGAGGCCCCTCAAAAATTTAACATGAGTCGGCTAGCGACTATTGACCGAACTCTGACACAATAGATTTTTAGCCTTATTTATGTCATTTTTTAGTTATTCAAGGAATGTTTGTTTTAATTAAACTTCTTAACTCTAATTAATTTTCAATTTACAGAAATGTTTTCTCTATTGTTAGTAGAGATGCAATTGTTAGATAACTGTCCAAAAATAAATTCAAATCAATTTCCAGATTAGAAATAGATTTGATAAAAACGTTAATAGCTAACTAAAATCAATTAGTTTTATTTTAGATTTTACTTTCCTTAACTTTAATTTAAAAATTTATTTTAAATTCATGAAACAAACTAATGTTCCCACCCCTTTAATTATTCTTGGATAGTTAATGACTACATCTTCCATCTTGAATATTTGTGTAGTTTTATGATGAAAAAATAATTACAAAGTATTAAAATAAAAGTAAAAAAAGATACAATTTTAAAAGACACAAAATTATTTACTATTTTTAATTATATATATATGCTCCTGTAATATATGTATATATCTGAGTCACATTTATAAAAGTTAATATTTAAAATAATTAAAGATAATGTTTATTTCAGATTTATATTTATAAATCTCATAGACGCTTCTCAGAAACATACATGTAGTTTATATACATATGACAAAAAAAAAGGAGCAGGATGAAATGTGGGTTGTGGTAGAACAGTGAAACTCAATCTTAAACTAAGGTCGACTGTTTCAGTACTAATAATTATATTATAATAGTATATAAATAAAGTTTTTTTATTGGCTTTGATATTGACTATGCTTAGCAGATAATTGCTAATGAAAGAATATTTGATATAGATAATAAATAACAATGTACTAATAATTATATTATTATAATAATATATAAATAATTTTTTTTATATTTGTTTATATAGTGAGTGTATAGCTTACTTTATATTTAGATTATCTAGCCTGTGTATTAATTACAAGTCCATTTCATCAGAAGTAACTCATGATCATGGTTGGGCGATGTATTGGTCACTTTCATCATCACATATTAAGGGAAAATATTTTCCCATTCATATTTCCATTTATAAATAATATATATATATATATCTGAGATATTTTTGATCTTACTGCCAGATGGTGCTTGAGTCACTAAGCTATAGCAAGCTGACCATTACAATATATATATATATAGTAATTATTTAAACTTACAATAGATGGCATAATTAGAGTACTATAAATGAGCAATAGAAAGACTAGAAAGAGGGGTAGAGATACCATTAATAGGTAGCAAGGTAGTATATATATTGTCAGGTCTTTTATTTGCAGATGATGTCTTTTTGTGTGCAGAAAGAAGGGAAGATATGGATGTTATGCTGAGGATATGCGCGAAAATGGGTGAAGAGACGGGGATTAAATTTTGTCAAAAATCAAAAGTAATGATGATTAATACTGGGGGAAGAGAACTCAGAGAATTTTTATTGGGGGATATAAAGTTAAGTGTGATGAATAGATATAACTATTTGGGAATTGTTTTAAGTAATCAGAGAAATTGCTTGAATGAATGGGAGAAAAATTGATAAATGGAGTGGAGAAAAGAAAGAGATTGATAAAGAAATTAAAAATGTTGTCATATAATGTGATGTAGTGTAATGGTCAGATTTGTACATTCACGCAACAAAGTCCATAGTTTTGGCAAATTATACCAAGGTTGGCTAGTTGAGGGGTTGAGACCACGAATACGATTGCACCTCAGCTCCTTTACCAACACTCCAAGGTTTACTACTCTATGAATGACATATATGAGGCCACACATGGACTCTTTTACAAAGTTTAGCAAAGGGTGGAACATGAGTTTCAGGGAGTAATAATGAAATTACCAATAAATTAATACCACACACACACACGTATATGTAGCTGACTAGATAATGCATGTATAAATAATTAATGCTAAAGAGAATAGATTTGTATATAATTTGGGAATGAATTGCGAATAACACTAAAAAGTTATGAGTTTCAAATATTTAATATTAAAATATAGGATAAATAATATAAAAACATAAAGGCATTAGAATTTACATACAGACACAGGTGTTTACAATGATGAGTGGGTTTTAATATGAATTCCACCTTTTGTGCATTTGAATTTAGTTAGGTTTAACATTTATTACAAATTGATATCTACGGCTTCCCCATCATGCCTTAATTATGTTATGTCATCCCTATGAGGTTTGCTAATAGCTAAATATTACAAGAAACATAACTTATAAATATAATTAATATCTAAACACCACATGATCACTATCTCATTCTAGCACATAATTGTTATTAAACAATTCAAAACAAAGCAAAACTCTCCATATAGTAGTGCCATCTTGTGCTAACAAGAGCAATCAATGGATGCCAGAAGGCTTGTGCATAAAATCCCTAACTAGTGCCTACTCATCCAATATCTTGTTAGCACAAGATGGCACTACTATATGGAGAATTTTGCTTTGTTTTGAATTGTTTAATAACAATTATGTGCTAGTATGAGATAGTGATCATGTGATGTGTAGTGGTTTAACACCAATCCTGCCTAATAGGATAGTGGTGGCTATGGTTGTTAAAGAGTCAAAGACACCAACATGTATGGGTGCTGAATTGAGTTCAGACCGATATGACTATATAAGCTATTGAGCTTGGATTGAAAATATTAATAGTGTTTTCAATTTTATTCTCATTGTTTTGTAGTTAAATAGAGTTAAAAGATGGTTGCTGGAGGGTTGCATTAGATCCTAAGATCTAGGTGCAGTGCTCTCAGATCCAAGGCTCCTCACTGATGAAGGCCACAAACCAGAAACTAGTCTGGGGATATTGGATGAGTGAGTTGGCACTAGTTAGGGATTTTATGCACAAGCCTTCTGGCATCCATTGTTTGCTCTTGTTAGCACAAGATGGCACTACTATATGGAGAGTTTTGCTTTGTTTTGAATTGTTTTATAATTAATATCTTAATATTAGAATGTCCTGAGCAATAAATGCTCTCTATGCAGATTGCTTCATGTAACTAGATCTGGGGTTTGGATCAATTCTGAATGAACACTATTATGGGGGCAAACCAGCAATTTGTAGCATGACTTCTGAGATTACAGTGCTACATAATTAAGCAAAAGTTGTGGCCCAAAAGTGTAATTACTCATGGGATTCAGTACCAAGTACTCGGCTCCTGTGTACCGTACGACTTGCTATCATAAAATACATGAACATTTAGTTCGAGTGATCGAAACAACTTATATAACAATCTGGACCCTTGTGTTCTAGTTATAAAAGAGAGCTTTCCGAACTAAGAATAATAGCATGTCCCTTAAAACCAAAGCCCATTTTAATAAGAACATATATAGCAAGGCATGTGGTATGTATGTGCTTTATAAAGACACATTTGTAACGCTTTCTAAATTATCAAATATTAAAATTATTAAAGCACTAAATCTATAGTTTTGATCTCTGAAACTACAATACGCTGGGTCAGAAATTAGCATACTTAACTCATGCTAAAAGGGGGTAATTATAAATGATCTAGTTTATTAATTAGACCACATAATTCATAAAAATAAACTAAGAAGGAATAAAGCAGATTTGGGACATAATTAGCTAATAATTTATAACATGCTTTAAAATATCATTCTCATTCTTATTCAATTACATATAGTCATTTATTATGCAAACCTGAATTTCCATAAGCTGAAACATAGTAACTTAGCTAACATATATAATAGTATATTTTCAGACGGAGATTTGTATGCGTGCTAAAAAGCCACATAAATTAGCTGTGTGAGAGCTTCTAATCATCTCTCCAAATTATTAATATTATCGATCTCTGCGCTGAATGAAGGCATAACATAAATTAATGAATTAACAATATATAAAATAGAAAATAAGCATGACCACAAATTAGCAAGGGACATATATATAATAATAACTGATTACAGTTATTATGTTAAGAAAATTATCAATTATGAATATTCATTAAGCAGGCAAGATTTTTACAAAGATTATTATTATTAAATTAAAAGTTACAGAATTTACTTGTTAAAAGTTATTACAAGTTATTAATTATGAACGTTCAACATTTAGCTAGCTTTAGAATTATGAATTAATTAAATTTTTGATTTAATTTTATAAAGCTCTGCAGGAAGATATGTGTAGCAATAAACTTCCAGCAACTGGTACTGGGTTTCTCTACTGGGCTGGCATGTTTCTGATGTCCTCATGGTAGGCTGTTGATCTTGAAATTTTTTCCCATCCTGGACCAATCTTATGAAAGAAAGACGACAACTGGTTGTCTTTTAGCAGACTGTTTTCATTGTGAATCTGGGCTTAGTGCCTGGATACTATTGATTTAAAAAGATGATGAGAGCAAGTCCCTGTCACTTAAAACTGGGGTTTTTATATTAACTCTTTCTCAACCCCCTTCACAAGCCATTAAGTTATTTACAACTTTAATTTTAAATTTTAAGTTTTAATAGCCCACATAAATTTTAACAAAGACAAAAGACCAAGCTGTAGTTATTGACAAGCTGTGCCGGGTTAATGATTTTGTCTTTGGTTTTTTTTAACTATTTTTAAATCTTTGAAATTTCAGCTTGCAGTTTACAATTTAATGAGAGGTATTTTCTGAGAAACCGATGACCTTGATTCTCTTTTTTTTAAAAAGAGATTTAAGTTGTCAACATTTTGCTATATGCATAACACGGTCTCCCCTGGATTTAAGATTTATATGCGAATACAAACAAATTTATAACTTAGAAATAATTTAGAAAAGTCGTAATGTTCACTAAATCTATCAACATTACAATTTCCTTCACATATATACAAAGGTGCGCTTCCACACATACAACGATGTTTACAACTTACTTTAATTTATTAATTTTAAAATATTTTGATTGATACCGTAAACTATACGCATACAGACATTATTATTAGATGTGTGCACATATCTGCACATACACATGAATACATCAAATTACATTATTATAGGATTATATATATGGATTAGGATGGGTTTGAATTAGGAAAATACTATGGTACATAGTAGATGAAACAGAATGATAGACAGATAATACTGTTTCAGTAGCTAGAATTGTATGGAGTGAAGTGGCAGTAGCAGAGTTAACATATAGTAATGATGTGTTAAGTGTTAGTAAAGGGGTATTAGATTACTTAGAAAAAGTACAAATTTTTATGAGAGATGCAAAAAGCAAAATGAAAATGTTTGATTGATTGCAGTTCATGGATAAAAAAAGAATAACCAAAATAGTATTTAATTGGGTTACGAGTAAAGGGCAGGGAAGAATATGGGTGAAAAGGGTAATGCGATATGCAGAAGATTTGGATAAAGAATTTATGTCAGCATAATTATACAAAAAGTGCGAAGATTGTATTAGAAGAATTGTTGAGTGTCCTAGTGTTAAGGAATGGGATAGAAGAATAGATGCATTAATAAAGAATAGGAAGTTGGAGAGATCAATTAAACAGAATATTGGGTGTATGTTAATTTGTGATAATAGCAAGGAAAATTGTTTACTGTTTAAGGCTCAAAAGAATATATACATAAATGGAAACGTGGGTGATTTAGTATGCAAGTTGTGTAAGGAAGGTATAGAAAATATTAGGCATTTGTTAATTGAATGTAAATGCCTGAAAGCAGAAAGGGTACAAATAATGAAGTTGTGGAAGAATACATATAAACAAAGTGATTATACAGAAAGTGGCTTTTGGTTTTTATGCTAAGTTTAAGAAAAGATAAGGGGGATTTTGGATATAAAGGTTCTTGGAGTTGACAAGGATTAAGTTGTGGAAATGGGATTGGAGCAGGATAGAGAAGAATATGGGAAAACTTAGGGTGAGGAATGGAAAGGAAAGTTAAAGTGGATAACAGGTTTCTCTGGGCATTGTTGCTGAGAGATTCCTGGCTCCATATAAGGATAAGTCACATTGCATCACATCACAAGTTAGCTCCTGAAAAATGTTTATTCATTGGATTCTCTGTATATTTTTAAAGATGACATATGATGTAATTAGACAAAAATTAAAACTAAATGTTGCAAACTGAAATCATGTCAACTAATAATAATTTTTGTCTTACTCACTTTAACTTGATCTAAAAATATTTTTACTTTATGCTGTAGTTTAAAAATGAGTTAGATAGCATGTTCAATTTGCAATGTCAACTTTTTTTGTTATTTTGCTTGATTAATTAATAAGAGAAATTTATCTAAAAATATACAGAGAAATTGCATTAAAATTAGTAATACTTATATCTCTAAACATAGAAAATCTTTTAATTATTATATGTGTATATGTATTGCGATTTCATGATCTAGTGTATATATCTAGTTTTTTTGCTGCCAATCATCAGCTTGGTGTTTGGTTCTGAAATCAGTTCTATAAAATATATGCTACTTTTATATAGATCCATAATATTTTGATACAATATTTGAAATTACATTTTTATTATTTTATTAAAAGATACAAGAATTATATATTTTTATAATTGAGATATATTTTTTTTTAATATTAGAATTAACTTTGTCTTACTCAAACGTTCTCATTTTACTACTTGTTCTTTAAAAAATGATTTTTTTTATTTGTCTACAACTTTAACTTTTATTTTAATTGAAAGTTTTAAACTTTTAAAGTTTTTATTATGTCAATCATCAAGTAAAGTTTAAAGTCTATCCAAAACAATTTTTTTTTAATTTATAATTTTTTTTTAATGATTAGATTATATTTATGTAAAAAAAAGTAATCTTATGTAATATTGCAATTAATATTATAATTTTTTAAAATAATGCTATATAAAAAATATATGTATTGTTAGTTGTGTATTTATATATACACACTTTTGCCAATAATAAATGTGAAATGTTTTGAATTACAATGTCTGAATTGTACATAAACCTAATGGTTAAGCTGTAATTTAAGAATTCATTATTTTACTGAGTAGTTATTGTTTTTTATCTATAATTTGTAGTGGCCTTTCATTTTACAAGTTTATTTATCTAATATTTATTTTTTCACTCTTGAAAAATAGTGGATCAAATTAAATGCACTGACATTATATAATGAGTTTTTTTTTTTTAAAAAAAAACCCTAACAAAAGTACATGATAGAATGATATTACATAAAATTGTCATAATATGTAATAATGTGTACTGCTATTTAAAATGAATATTTTATTGTTTGCTTTAGGGACATGTGGGCAGCCTCCAAATATTTCAAATGGGTTTTATAACTTTTTTTTATTGCCAAGAAAAAATGGAGTTGCTGTATATCGCTGTCATGATGGTTTTATATTAAATGGTTTAGCACGAGTTGAATGTACTTCTAAAGGGTTATGGCCTAATCTTCCCTCATGTGATCGTAAGTGATATCTTTTCATCAAATATTTTTTTTAAGTTAAAATAAATCATTTTATGTGAATAGATCTCTTTACATATAAGTAAGCAAAACTCTCCATATAGTAGTGCCACTCAGTGCAAGCCATGGATGCCAGAAGGCTTGTGCATAAAATCCCTATTTAGTGCCTTTCATCAGTGAGGAGCCTTGGATGTGAGAGCACTGCACCCAGACCTTAGGATCTAATGCAACCCTCCAGAAGCCACCTTTTATCTCTACTTAACTACAAAACTGAGAATAAAATTGAAAATACAATAATATTTTCAATCAAAGCTCATTAGCTTATATAGTCATATAGGTCTGAACTCAGTTCAGAACCCATACATTTTGGTGTCTTTGCTTCTTTAGTAATCATAGCCACCACTGTTCTATTGAGCAGGATTGGTATTAAACCACTGAATATCACATGATCATCATTTCATATGCTTGCTCATAACTATTATTAAAACAGGCAAAACTCTCCATACAGTAGTGCCACTCAGTGCAAGCCAGAGTAATCAATAGATGCCAGGGGCTTGTGCATAAAATTACTATCTAATGCCTACTCATCCAATATCCCCTGACTAGTTTCTAGCTTGTGGCTTTCGTCAGTGAGGAACCTTGGATCTGAGAGCACTGCACCTAGATATTAGGACCTAATGCAACCCTTTAGCATCCACCTTTTATCTCTACTTAACTACAAAACTATGAGAATAGAATTGAAAACACAATAATATTTTTAATCCCAAGCTCATTAGCTAGCCACCTTTTATCTCTACTTAATTACAAAGCTCTGATAATAAAATTTGAAAATATTGTGAATATGACCATGAGCCCTATTATAAATTTGACAAAATGTGAACACAACCCCTTCACAACAACAGATGACCCTCTATCCAATCAAATTGATAACAAATTATTTCTCATTCAATATGAGCAAAACATAAAATAAAAATTAAATCAAAAAATAAAACATTTTTGATAAAGCATTAAAATATAATTCGATGTCCATTGTTTTTTTTTTGTTATCTAGATAATTTTATACATGACAGAAAATCAGATAAATAGCTTTTTTCTTGTCTTTAACACAAAACAAATTAATTAAATAATTTTTTAATTACAATAAAAAGTAAAATTTTGTCATATCTTCTAATGTTTTAAAATTTAATAAATTATAAAACAGAAATATATTTTCATGAAAGAGACATATAGCAAAAAAACTACAATTGCTTTACAAGGGTTTAACCATCTTCTAATTAATATTTTTGCAATAACATAAATTTATAACAATTTATTTTCTTTAAAAAAAAATTAATTATTGTTATTATGTTAACTCATACTTTAAGGTCAAATATATTTTTAATTAATTATATTACTATGTCATTATATTACCCTCTCCAAAAAGAATGAGATAATGGAATTACAGTTCTTTCCATTTCTTATTCTAATATCCCAAAAATTATTTTGAAACACTGATCTTATATATAATTGTTTTTCTGGAGACTGGAGTGGCATTCAATTGTTAAGGGAATGACTCTTAACTTGCAGCATTGAGATCAGTAAGAACCCAAGCACTAAAAAATGTATCATGAATATCAGGAGAGCTATCTTAATTTAAATACAATTAAGTACCCTCCCCCCAAGTATTTAACTAACACTAAAATCGTTTTAATACAAAGCCTTTATCATCGGGACATATGATATTTCAGCCTAAACAATGATGGCACAGAGCTAACTATACATAAAAGAAAAACACTACAATTTCATAATCAATTCACAAGTTATGCCTTGTTCTTCTTGAGACTTCGAAACAGGTATAAGACTTCAAAAAAAGGTTTGGTACAATGCATTATATAGAAACGCTCCAGGAAATTACATGAACACATTGCACCATCATGTGAATGATAAAATCCTTCATCCATCACAAGCACTGAAAGTAAAACTTGACAAATTTCAAGCACTCAAAAGCTTCATTTATTTCCCACAATCTTGTTCCTATTTTTTTTTTTTTTTGAATGATTCAATGTGTTATACCAGGGGTGGGCAAATGTTTTTCACTGAGGGCCACATTGTCTTTCGTAACACGTCTAGCGGGCTGCAATTAACATAAATAGAAGTATTATTTGAAAACATAATTTTCATACAAATTTATTAAATATGTTTACATATATCACAAAAATATATAACAAAAAATATTTTATTTTTTTATTATTGAGATTTATGCAATTGTCTACAATTCTACTTTAAACTCTCATAAATCTGGATTGAGACTATTAGTATCTATTCGTAAAATTGCATATAAATTTGAATCTGACTAAACAGACCTATTCTTTGATTTGTTTATATTCATATAGGAAAATGTCTGTTCACAAATATATGTTGAAGCAAACAGTACAAACATTTTTTGGGCAAAGCTTTTCAAATTACAAAATTTTTGTGAATTGAATGATGCATAAACATCAGTGAGTTTCATATTCATAAAAATTTCCTTCAGTGCATTATCTGACTGAAGATCTATCAATTCAAATTGCAAATTCATCAAATACTGTTTCTACATTGCTGGTAAATGGATAACATAACAAAGTAAATTCATTTTCCAGTGATTTAAAATTGGCAAAACGCCTTGAAAACTCTTCTCTTAAAACAGACAACTGCTTATCATATTTCTTTGAACAAACTTGATTGATAGTTTGCGTCTGCAATATTGGAAAACGCACAAAATTTTGCTCATGGAGGTGTTTGGCTGTTATAATTTCACTTGGAAAGATTTAATTTCCACAAATAATTCATGTGCAAAAACATTTTTGCCTTGTCATTTAATGATCAATTCTTTTAATTTATTGAAAATGTCAACTGCAAAATGACATATCTATTAATTGTTTTCCATGTTGATGACAAATTCACAATTAATTTTTTTCATTTGAAAGAAAAACAAAATTTCTTGTCTCAGATTCCATACCCTTTTCAAAACATTGCCAAGGCTTAACCAATGTGCATTATCATGATACAACATATCTTAATAATCACAATCCATTTCATCCAAGAAATTCCTGAACTATCTATGATTTAGTCCTCTTGCTTTGATGATGTTTATAGCTTGCACTACTGGATCAATCACTTGTTTAAAGTCCAATGAAGATTTTCTTAAGCTTTCTTGGTGAATTATACAATGCAATGATATTAAAGAATGATGTGGATGCTCTTCTTTCACTTTTTCACCAGGAAGCTTTATGAGTCCAACTGCTTTCCTGTTAATGAAGGTGTAGCACCATTGGTTGTTATGCTTACCAATTTATTCAATGGTAATCCAGCTTTATTCAGACAATTTTCAAAGCATTCATACAAATCTTTACCACTTGTTGTATCCATCAATTTTTCAAGTGAGAGCAACTCTTCAGTGATTGCAAAATTATGATCTTCCTCTGATGTATACAAGCAGTTGTGCAGTATCTTTAATATCATTGCTCTCATCCAGTGCCATACCAATCGTATGATTTGCTAACCTTAACTAACTGTTTTAACAAATTCTTTGAAATTGCATCTATCTGGATGTACTATAGTTTTTCTTGACAACGATATTGCTTCAATTTTTGTTTTAACTTCTGGGTAGACAATGTCAACAGTGGCAAGCATGCATTCATTTAAAAATTCACCTTCAGAAAATGATTTGTTATGTTTGGCAATATTATATGCAAGTACAAAACTAGCTTTCATTGCACCAGTTTGTATGTCACTTTGTTTGATAAAAACATTTTGTTGGCGGGTTTAAACTTTTTAATAAATCATTTGCTTTTTGCTGTTTTTCATTTTTTGATAAAGTAATTGCAAATGTATTGTGTTTACTTTGCAAATACCTCTTCAAATTGTGCTCCTTGAAAACATCAATGATCTCATGGCATATTAAGCACACTGCTTTGTTTTTAACATTTGTGAAAAAATACTTCTATGTCCATTCATTGTTAAAAGCACACATTCATTGTCAATTTTATGTTTTGTAACTGTAGTCATTTTTAAGAACAGATTTCAAAATTTGGAAATTAACAGCCAAGTCAACACTTGTGAAACAAACAGTATACTGACAAGTGCAATCATTTTAATCAAGACCATGAGATTTAAACAAAAACAAAGATGATCGAGCAAAGAGTTCCAGGATCTTAATTTGAACAATTATTTATTTTATACATATAATGAAAACAACTTAGGTTGATAGCTTCTACTAAATGAATTATCTTTTATTATTACAGCATTTACGATGCTAGCTAGCGTAAAGAATAAAGAAAATAATTGAGAATAAAAATAATAATTGAAGTTAATATATATTTCATCACCTTTAAAGTTGAAAATAATTTTTTAATCTTAGCATTATTAGTTTTTCAAATCAACTAAATTTATTATTCATTTAGTTATTTTGAAGTTGTTTACAAGAACACCTGAGTTTGGTAATTATAAAATAATTTTTTAAAAAAAGTTTCAATTGGTGATGCATGATCAATTTATCTTTAAACAGAAAAGGAAAATCTTTTAGAAACAGATGAGAGAAGTTGGCTTAAAAAAAATATTTTAGCTGTTTAGCATTCTATTTAATTACTTAATCATATTTTTTTTAACAGGGGATAAATTTTTTAAAAATAAAAGTTACAAATAATTACTAACCTGCATTGTCTATTTGTGTGTTATATTACTAACAAATTGTTCGATTCTTAAATGCTAAAATCTAACATACCTATATATTTTAAATAGGTTTGCTATTCATATTTGATGACCTTGATGTAATGGATTTAAAGAAAATAGCAAAATAAGTACACCTGGATCTCATTTTATGTGATAGATAGGTTCCACAGAAAATCCGCATTAAAAAAAAATTGCACAAAAATAGACTTAACTTACCTTGCAAAATAGGGGATAGGGTCTGTATTTTTCAGAATTCGCATAAAAGCAAAGCAATAAGGAAAAATTACTTTAAAATTTGCATTAAAAAAATAAGCAAATAAAGTATGACTAATAAAAAATTTCGAATATTTGAAAAAAATTAATACAAGACAAGCTTTTTTTACTTTTTTTATTAACTATAGTATTTAATTTTACATTTTTCTTACATATTTTAATCATTACCGCTAGCGTTCGTTTGTAAACTGGAAAGAAATCAGATTCGATGTGATGTGATGTATTGTGGCTTCTCCTTAAACGAAGTCAAGAATCTCTCAGCAATTATGCCCAGAGAAACCTGTTAGCCACTTTATTTTTATTCGTGATGTGATGTACAACTATCACCACTTTTAATCTTGTGCTATGTTAATGGTTTTCTGTTTCTATATTAAAAAAAATGACATAGCAATCAAAACAATAAGATTATACATTATCATTAGAAAAATTATTTTCAGTTTATAAAATCTTCGTTTTTTATTTTAAAAATCTAAAAGATTATTTATTTATGTTATATATAACAAAATGTGGTTTAAAAGTTTAAATTTTTTGAATATTTATTGCAATATTTTTATATGTAAGTATAAGTCTATTATTATTATTTATTCATTAGTATAAATAGGTTATTTACATAGAAGCTAAAATTCTAAATACAGCTTCAGGCCATATTCACGTTAACTGGTGATATAATGTTATATTTTTGAAAAAAAAAAAAGTATTTCAAGTCAAAATAAGTTATTAATGATTTAAATTTCTTGATATCTAATAAATATAGTGAAATATGAAAGATATTAAGAAGAAACATGAATCGCATAACTTCAAAATCGCATTAAAATAATCCACATAAAACGAGACCCAGGTGTACAAGAATAAAGATAATACATTTTCCCCAAGTGTTTATACACTTTTATTTCAAAAGGCACTTGGGAAATGTTGAGATTTTATAAATCATAAGCAAGATCTTTATTTAATAGAAGTTAAAAATCTTCCATTTGTTATAAATTGATAAAATTTTTAGCAAAAGTGCTTTTGTGTGCAAATTTTCCCTTTGGTAAATTTTATATGTATTAATTAGCACCTTTAACGAAAGAAAAATACATTTTCTACAAATATCCCAAAAGCATTTATTTATTTGGTTCTCACAATTTTAAATAAAAGAAAGCTGACTAATTAAGCAAATGTTAGTGACATTTTTTTTTGCTATGGTTATCAGGCTAATCTGTCAATAAAGATTTTATTTTTATTAAAGAGGATTTCAGTTCAAAGTTTACATTTGCGATTAAAAAAAACAACAGGTTTTTATAAACAATTTTTTAAAAATTAGTTTTGTTGATTTGAAAATATTTATACATGCATCAAATCAATATTATTTTATTTTTAAGAAACATATATATATATATGTTAATTATTAGCTGGAAGCTATCACATTACTTATTTTTTATCTATATGTAAAATCTGTATGATAATATATATAAATACTATATTTTTAAACTTATAGGCGGGCCGCACACACAGTTTGTCCACCCCTGTGTTATACTAATGTATAACTTAATACTCAAATATTATATTTCTGTAGTAAGGATTGTCACTCTAATTCTTTGAGCGATTTGAAATTTTACACTTATTTTTTTTCTAAATCATCTTTTAATTATTAGTACATAATCCATATTTCAAAAATCAGTTATCTTTTTATATACCTAATTCATGAAAAAATAAACCTTATTAGCTAGTAATCCAACTTTCCTTTTTCTAAATATTTTTTAAATGGTACAGGTATCACTTGTGATAATCTGAAAAATTTGCTATCATTTGATCACTCACGAATATTTCAAACTCAAGTGGATTATCTGCTTTCCATCTCCATTACTTTCTTTTACTATCCTAATATTGATATATAGAAATGATTCCTTAAGTGATCTATAAAATATATTCAGTTGTCTTAAACTTAAATTACTTCAAAATTATATAATTTTTCTTTTGATATTCTAAGATTTTACTTTCCGTCTATGTGTTTTATGCTTAATAGCTCTTCTATTTCAGTTTTCATCCAATCTTCTCTTTAATAATCTAAAATAGAATTCACTCTCCATACCCATTGCTTTATATATAATATCAGCATAAATATGTGTAATCTTTGTATTATCATCAGATCACTTTGTTCATTTCTTTGTCATTTATATCTTCATCTTTATATGTTGTGCTTGTCCATTTATCTGTAATATCATCCATATCTTCCATTTATTTATTTTCGGAAATCTTTTTCTTGATTTTCAAGTTTCACCTGTTCATGTGCTTGGATCACTATTTCTTTGATATTGTTTTGTTTATTTTTTAAAAATCTTTCCATCATACTTTTGTAGCATATTTTTCAACTTTTTTTATTGCATTTCTAGTATTCATTCATCTTTCATTGACTTGCTAAAATTCTTTCCTGAATCTTTTGTTTCATATTCTTGTTCAATTCAGACACCTTTTTAATTGTAAATTCTTCTTTTGGTTTAGAGCCTTGTTGATAGTGCTTCCATTTTTTTTACTTGAATATATTATAATCTTTATTTATTGCTTTCTTTATACTGTAACAATCCAGTCTACTACAAGTGCAGGGGAAATACAGCCGGATCGCATCTAACTACCATCGGACCTAGGGTCTTCAGGTAGGATGCTGGAGATGACGGGATAAAGTACATAACCATGATTACATCTACACTCAATAGACTAGCTCAAGGTTCATCTATTAAACCCATATGTAATTTGAGTCAGTTCATCCACATCTCGCCACTCTCTTTCGGAACCGTTGCCTCAGATTTCGAACTCAGGAAGAATTTGCATTTGACTCTCTTGACAGGGATGTACCTACACAGACTGTTAATCAATAACTGAATTAGCTCACCCTATTTATTAGTAAGGAATGATCTTATCAAACAATAATGTGTATATGTGCATGTGTAGATTATTGTTTTTAGGATTGAATGTAAATGCTGAATCAACAAACTAGAGAGACTTTGTCAATTAAACAAAACTTCATAATATTTATTTACAGAAATAAATTATAAAAGCATATAACAAATTGTCAATCAATGTAGAAAAATTTCAATAAATATTTACAAGTGAAAAAGAATTACTTGGATATACTCTCCTATACTTTTAACTTCAAGGTCTATGATGAGCAATTTAAAATTACTTATCCCCTATTTCCCATGATAAATACACATAATATAGACATTTATTTATCCAAAAGGGTTCTCTATCCGACCGTGTAATGCGTCCATCTTATGGCGCTGTTGCTTGCAAAAATAATCAAATGTAATGTTACCGGGCTGATAATTTTTTGCTTTCTGCTCTCCGCCAATTTTTCTAATTATTTTTAAAAAATTTACAATGGAAAATTATGTTTACAACATTTCTGATGTTATTTAACTCAATTTTCATGTTAAAAATATATCAAACAAACAGTTTGAAAATGTGTCTCATTTTTTGACTGAAAATTAGAAAAAGTCACGCATAGTGCTGGAATGGGCGGGGGCCTCCGATGGTTTTGCCTGTCTGGAGGACAGGCCAATACATGCTCAATTATAAAATTCAGCATGTAGCACTGGAATTGGTGGAGGGGCCTCCGATGGTTTTGCCAGGCCAAAGGCACAGCCAATACATGTTCTAGTCTGAAATAACCTACATTATGATTTCCAAAATGACCGATAACGCCAGAGATTGTATTACTCTTGTAGCTGTTCTCCCGCAAACGTGCCTTTTCTCATGACTTATGTAAAATGCTTTAACGATGTACACTTTTGCAATTATTTTCACATTCAAAGATGTTAAGGGAAATGGGACGGACTTACAATTATTAATATGTAATAGGCGTCAGGGAATGTGCAAGATACTTAATTCCAATAAACATAAAAACACTTATGGCCTATTGAATTACATACACCCTCACATCCTATGGTAATGATATATGAGGTGCGCGCTATTTCCATAGTGATGATGCCTAATAATGGCTAATATGAACAGAACTGTTCTACAGGCTGTAAGTTGCCCATGTAAACAGCGTATTTCTCTGCTTTTGCAAGCAACAGCGCTGTCAGGCAGATGCATTACACGGTCAGATAGAGTACCTCCAAAAGTAATGAAAACATTATTAGATAAAAGTGAGATTGCTAACTAACTTAATTTGAAATTTAAGTGCAACTCCAGCTACAGTATGCAGTTCTAGGTGTGGAAGTTGGTTGATCTAAAATTGCATATTTATATATCATGAGAGAAATATAATAAAGACACAATACATGACATAATAACAAAGTAAATAGTAAAGAATATTAATTCAAAGGGTTAATCATTTATTCATTGAAAAGATCTTAGGAATACTATTAGTAAAACATATAACAAATAATATAAATGGTCATGTCATGATGTGGCATTGGTTATTTGGTTATTTTAGCTAATTGAAAAGAGAAAGACTCTTACTGTTTAAATACTCAGTTTAAGCACTCAATTTCATAGCCACGAACGAAAAATCAAGCATCATTTAAGTACCTAAAATTTTATTAGAGAAAAAAAAAGACCTTTCAACCTTCCCTCCCTGCTATCTTCACATTTTCTTATGTTGGACTGTTCCAAACTATTGAATTAGACCATTAGTACTTCGAGATATAAGACTGAGATAATAAAAATTAAAAAAAAGACATATCTATACAAAAGAAAAAATATAACATTTACAACATTTCATGAATCGAGATGATCAGACACAATTTTTCATCAGAGCCCTTCTTACATAATAGTTCTTATAATTTATGCTGTTTTCTCATTATAAATGTTGATGACTCCTTATTGATTCTGACTAGCCCATTCTGAACATATTTATATTGGCAGTGAGTGGTTTTGTTTTATTCCTCATGTAGATTTCCATTATGCGTGGATCCAGCTTAGCAGGCACTTCTATGTAGACAGGTAGATATTAATTTCACATAGCTATAGTGGGCAAATGCTCAATCCACCGACAATTAATAGTTCTAGCCAAGATATATCATATTTTGCGATATATATTGTAACGGAAAGATGACATTTGCGACAGAAATAATAATAAATTGATAGAAAATAATCCATTATTAACATATATGTTTATCTAATCTGTTATTTGTAACAGAAAGTAAACATTGTCACAGTATAGATAAATAGATGAGTGATGAAATGATAGTTGCCATAATTCAATAACCTAACACTAAACAGGATAATGATATGCTGCAACGGTTCATCATTTGTAACCAAGTAAACTAAATGAGAAATGAATTCACTGTGTTAGCCAAAATACAATTTATAATTAAATAAGGATGATGCTAACATATAAATAAGAATATATGCATATCATGCTCTATCTGGGTGTCTATTTCTAATTAATTAAATATAACATTATAGCCCGATTGCAACTATCCTAAACATTAATTCTGTCACATTAGTAATAAAATCAATAAGTTATCTCATTTCTCCATATAAAATAACAACAATGACAATTAAAACTATCATCATTAAAGATTTAATAATATCTAAATATTGGGGATGTCATTTGAACAATAAAACATACTGGCCATTGTCATCAAATAAAAGAATATTAAATATAGCAACTGAATAAAATTACGCACTTTGAGATTCCTGGAGTGCATTATGCTTATCTCCCATACTAGGTTCTTTTAACAAAGAATCCTTCCTATTCTTTCCAACCATATAAGACCATTCATGATCACATGCACACACTGGTGCTATTCATGACAACTTATAAAATATATATTATATGAAGTTAATATTATGAAGTTGGAAAGGGATTATATCACTCTTTATTCAGTTTAGCTAAGTATATGTGTTTTCCCACGAGCGCCACTAGATTGTTTTAAATCTAGATAAATATCTGTTTAGAGTGTACTGAGTTCAAACTCATTCGGTACATTTTTATCACACATGACTTGGATGACTAATGAAAAAATGATATTCTTACATTTTATCTATATCGATAAAATTACAAGATCCCAATATTACCAAAATTTATATTATAGATCAAAGACTCTTATAGACATTGCTAGCTCATTTTATGTATATTGATGAACAGACAAGTATCATCTTATTAATGGCTTCTAAAAAAGCATCATGGAAACCATTATTAATATTGATGGCCATTTAACTAGATTATTTATCACAATATAAAGGTGATAATGATGATGATAATAATGATGAATGATAATAATAGTGATATCATAATAATAATGATAATAATAGTGATGATGATACTAGCCATAGCTTATGAATAAACTCACAACAATAAATTAATCTTTATAAACTCATATGCATTTATTAAAAACATCCCTTGTCAAAATGAGATTTAAATATTACATTTACTAGCATTTATATAAGTTTATAGTTATTTACTAAAATACTTTTATAGTTAAAACCAGGATTTAATAATACTAGTGATGATGAATGATCATCATGAATCTCTTTGTATAATATTCAACTTTCCATAAACCCCTATTTATTAAAATATATTAATTCTGTTAAATGTGAGATTGAGTGATTATAATTTATTAATGATGATGATGGCGATCATAACTCTTATATAGCATTATTTGAAACATTTTAACCAATAACACGATATACATCTTTGATGAGGATGATCAAAACTTATGGACACAACATAATTTTAGCTTTCTATTGTTGAACTATAATTACTAAAATTTGGTTATTACCAAGCACAATCCATAAATACCCAAAGATAAATTAACATTCTAGTTTACTTAACCTTTTGCTTGCGCTTAATATTTGCAAGTGATTGCTCAATATTTACGAATGATAATAATTAATAACTGTGAGCAGTGATGATGAATTAAAATGATAGAATCAAGACAAGAAAAACACAACAATATTTTTTTAATAAGAACTCGGAAAACCAATTAAGATATATATAATTATATTTTATTAATACTATTACTCTTTCTTTCTTTCTTTAAAATCAAATCAATAATTAAATAAATGGCTTATTATTACATTAATTCAATACAAAAATTAATATAAAAATTTATATAAGCACAAGCAAATAAACTTAATATATAGGTTTGTCATTTATGGATATTTTAAAATAAGCTGGCTTAAAAAATATATATTTCATGGAATGCTTACTTAAGTCTTTCCTAACTTATATCATAAAATAAATTTCATATGTATCTTGTGTGTTTTATTTCACTTCCATTCATATGTAAGCCTTGCTTTATAATTTCTCGTATTTAAACTATTTATATATAACCTATTCCTTGACATGTTTGTATAAGCAGTTACACATGCACACATTCGGTAATGTTAACATATATGTTTAAAATGTATACCGACAAATTACATATATAAAAATATTTTTGCAACCTTTTAGCAAAAGAAAATAAAATACATGATATTAATTTTAATATGCAACAAGATAAAATAAAATAAAAACACATTATAAATGCATATATTTATAGGTTGCTCATTATCATTAACAACGAAGAACAATTAAAAAAAAAAAACATTTCAACATTACAATGTATAATATAAAAAGAATAATAAAAAAATAATGAAAAATTTAAGTTTTAAAGATTTAAAACTATGTTTGTGCTATGTTGTGTGATATTTCAAATAACTATAGATAAACAAGTCTTTAATGTTTCTGTATCAAAAGAAAAATTGCTTTGACCAGTAAATTAAGGTTTACTTTTAATAAGTAAGAATAAAAATCTGTTAAAGAAAGTTCATAGTTACCCGATTACTTTCACTTCTTATAAATGTCCTGAGTTTGAATTTTCAGACTGCTTGTCTTTGTTCCATAAAAAAGAAAGTTATTGCAGATACTGTTAAGATAAACATGAATCAATTGACTTGCTTGTTTCTTTAATTCTAAAATTATTTATTGTTGATTGGCTTCCTTCTACCATTTTACAAAGAGCTATTATAAATACTTTTTAATAAGTATGTACTGGTGGATTTGCTTGTCTCCCATCTTAAAAAAATAATCGCTGTAGACACTTTAGATGACTGAGGTAATCTTTAACAAAAATTTGATTCATGGCTTCAAACTTGGCTATATATGAATTTTATACATTTTCTTTTCCTCTTCCATCCCCTTCTCCTTTCATCCAAAGGTAATGAGCCTTTAATAGACCAGGAGCCAGAAAAGAAGCATTTCATATAGCTTGTGTGGTTGGCTTCAAACTCTTTCATTTTGTTAGTTATTATTTGATTGGTATATGAGACCACAGTAGATTAGTGATTTTAACTCATTCTGTATTAATCAGGAAGCAAAAAAAATGGTTTAGCAATGCAGAGTCATGGTATTATACTCAGAAAAAATATGTTAATCTCCTTTCATAGAATTGTCAATAACTTCTTATAAATTCAATTTTGTTCCATTTTTCTTCTTTTTCCAATATTAATATTGCTGGGAATTACTTGTATATCCGCACATCTTCGTCTATTTTGACTTTATACAAGAGTCTTTTCCTTCTTTTCCCTTTTTCAATTTTTTAAATAATTAAAAAAAAAAAAATCAAATCGCCCACTTTCCTTTTTTTTTTTTTTTTTTCAACATTAATAACGAGGAAAAAATTGAGTGAGAGTTACTTCTCTGTTTAATAATAATGACTGAGTGACTCTCTGTCTCTCTAAAATAATAATACTGAGTGACTGCTGTCTCTCTAAAATAATAATACTGAGTGACTGCTGTCTCTCTAAAATAATAATACTGAGTGACTGCAGTCTCTAAAATAATAATACTGAGTGACCCCTAAAAATTTTATTCATTTATATTGCCAATCTTTGGTCAAAGAAACTGACCACCTACATATCTTATCTTGAGATAAAAGATAAAAAAATCAGAGTCTGACAAGTTGATGTTCTATCGCGATTTTACAAGAAAATTAATAATCACGCTTTATTACATCAAAGCACACCCTTTATAAAAACAATCTTAGACACAGATAACACAAACAATACAGCTGGCAATCTATAGTCATTACAAATAGGTGTAAAAGCGTTTTTGTGTTTATACAGACATTCTTATTCTTTCACACTCTTTTGCACGTGTACATTTTCAAATCCCAATCTCTTATCTAGATCACTCTATTTGACACTTTCTTTCTGATCTGCTTTATTTTAACCAAAAATAAAACTAAATAACTGAATATATTAATTATTTAATAAGAAAAATAACATATTAAAATATCCTTTCTTACAACATTATATTCATTCACCACCTATCAATTTATCAACTATATATTACACATATAATATACGTACACATAAATCTAAATATATATAAAAGAAATTTTTTTTTTCTCAATTAAATAATATATGTGTGGAACATGAGAACATACATATATGTACAATATATACAGGTTTATATATGCAGATCACATTTAATATATATATATATACTCTATAGAACAAAGTTATTTATTATTTGCGATATTGGCTATATAACATATTCCTGTCATTTAAAATTTTATCTGAATAAACTTCTAATTTTTTTGATTACCTTTTAAAAAAAATCATAATACTTTTTTTTTTAAGTTTATAAGTTATTGAAACTTATCTGATCATTTAGCTTGTATGAAAATCTTCTGTTTGCTTCCTTAATTTTTCGAATGGAAAATAATAAAAAAATGACATTTGTTGAAACACTGATTCAAACAGTGTCCATTTTGTAAAAAAAAAATGTTTTAAAATAACTGCTTCAACAAAGTTGACTTTTCATGTCAAACACACAATTTTAAAGAAGGAGTCGTAATTGTTTTTCTTTTTATACCCGGTGTCATACCCATTGTTTATTCGCAGCGTGTGCCTATTGTTGCATTATATAAATATTGTGATTATCTATTTATTTTAAAATAATAATAATAATAAATCATCCCCTTCTTATATTAGGTTACTTAATACAATACTGACCTTTTGTCCATTGCTATGACTATTTTTTTTTATCGTTTAAGTCATTGCTTACATTCATTATAGATGCACAAGATCTTCAACACAATACAATTGTTAATATATATATAAATTTGTATGAACTTTTCCAATGCTTATATTTTTTGATTTTATATATATACATGTGTGATTTTCTGGTAAATGGCCTACCATTCCCACTATTTAATATACAATTAGTAAATTTTCAGAACTATTTATAAATTTATATTTTTTAAGAGTGTTCTAGCAAAAATTATTATTTACTTTATATTAATATCTTAATTAAAAACAATCCAATATTTCAGGTGGCTAAGGTTTGTGTGGGTGCGATTTTAAGCTATCCTCACTATTCCCCTCCCCTACACAGGACTAAAATTTTACTTATAGATCAAAATTTTAACTCCTAATGAGTGTATAGTATGTTCGTTTTTGGGCATATTAATTTTTTTGCTATCCATGCAAGATCACAACACTTACCTTCTTACATTTCCTCTCCAATCCCTCAATTCTAAATACCTATCCTGACATTCCCTCTCTTAGTAATTATGTATCATCCCAAGTGAGAATCTAGCTTAGGGTAAAAAGAAAAAAAAATTTTTTTTCTTTTTAACTTTATGGTTAGAGCCTGACCATTTACTTATCTCTATCCTAGATGATACACATCTTTGTCCACTAATCTCTCTCCTGCTCTTCTCTAGAGACTTATTGAATTTTGAGGATTACATTAACCAGAGTATCCATGGCCATGCATGGATTGACTCAAAAAAATGTGGTCAGTTCTAAGGTATCCCACCATATTTACTAAAGTATATCTTCATAAATACTATGTATTAATCATTACTATCCTAATAACATTTTTTTGATGTTTTCTCACTTTTTTTTAAACTTCTTTATCATTCCTACTGCTAACTCTATTTACATTATTTTGTGATGAAATTAATAATTCCATACTATTATATTCATTGACCGAGATCTGATTTCAATAACCTGGCATTGTATGTGCCTCTGATCTCTCCTTTCATGTTTAATCCAAAACATTAAGACCTGCCTGTTTTACTATGACATGGTCCCTATTGTAACAGGCACACACACCGTTACATTATTTATTTTAAAAATTAGACATTAAAAATAAAAGTTCGCAAATAAAAACTTTTTTAAGAATTAAAAATTGAAAGTTAAAAGTCATCTAAACTTTATATATATAAAATCGCACAGATGAAAAATTATTAAAAGAAAACTTTATTAAAAAATGAAAAAGTTTTAAAACTAAATTTTCAACAAAAGCTCAAAAAGATTTAAAGATAAAAATATATCTTTAAGAATGTACAAATTTAATTAATGCTATTGTGTAAAATGGAAATGATTATTTTAATTAGTTAAAAGTAAACTAGCCATTGCGCATCTCAAAATGTATAAGTAAAAGTCAGATAGGAGAGAAAAAACAATAGAAACTAATAGCCAATAAAAGAAATCCATCAGGAAATGGATCTCAATGAAAGGATCATCATCATGACATAGTGTCCACTGAATCCGAAAGTTTACTATAAAAGGAAAAGTTAAAAAAGAAAAGGAAAGATATGATAGAGAGAGGTGCTATATGTGTTAGCATGGAGAGAGTTGAAGGAGAAGGGATTGAAAAGACGCACTCTTCAATCCCTTCAGTTTTTCTAAAAAAAAAAAAAAGAAGAGAAAGAGAAATGACCAATCATTTTCCTATATTACGGACCACAGGACATCGGGGGAATTAACACTGGACCCAAATGGCAAGCAACTGTTAAGGATGGACTTTATGAACATTAATTCTAAAACTTTTCAGTATTTGAAAACAATCAGAACTCTAAATTCTAAACTTTTCAGTATTTAAATAGAAATAGAATTTCCTATCTGACCAACTAAATTATGCATGAATAATTATTTTTATTGAATGTATTTTTTTTTAAAAATCATTTCCATTAATTTATTTTTTCTGTTCTTTTAAGTTATTATGATTTTTTTTCCTGTTAAGCTAAACTTTTAATTAAATCATGTTAAATTTAAGTCGGGCATGAATGGCAGCATAGATTTGTAAAATTATATTAGTTTAATTAAGGGAGGGTTAATCTTGGGTTATTTGTTTCTTAGTTAAATTGGGTTAATCGATTGGATATATTGGTGTAATTAGTAAATGTAGTATGAAGATCCGCTACGTGCAGGCTCACATTATACACCACCCTTGGGCGAAATAAGCTTATTTCTTATTGACCATTGGAGACAGACATTATTCCCTGCTCCGTGGATCACCCTTTTTTGCCCATGGAATGGGATCATAAGTCAGCAGAAAGGACCGCAATCCCTTCCTATGGAGTTTTTTATTATTGTTTTTCTCACAGACTGGTGTAACATTCCTGTACTGGATGAGAGACAATTTCTTATCTATAACCATGCTGTTCAGATGTGCATTCCTGACAATATGATATTGTGCTGTCATATTCATGCTGTATTGAATACATCGACATATCTGATAGATTGGCGTTGGTTTGACTGCCAATTATAATGGTCATGTTTGATATAAGTTTGGAGTCTTATCGTATTTACCGTACAGGGTGCCACCAGGCCATTCAAACCTGGAAATATTATATAGTAGGCAGATACTTGCTGTTAATATCTAATTTTTACATATATGTTTTATTCCGACCGTCAGCCCAAATTCTTATCAAAAAAATTTTCAATATTAAAAAAGATAAAGGAAACCACTGCCAGTAATAGCACACACAAACATTTATTAAACATATATAAAATTTTGATTATTATTTTAGTATGTTTACTTTAATTTTTTTTTTATAAAACAGAACTTTACTTTAGATTTTAATTTACAATTTAACTTTTATTTTAGACGTTCGCACAGATGAGTTTAATATTTTATTAGAGTGTCGAGTATGGATAGACTACATAGATTGTATTTGAAAAGAAAATATTCTATCCCTTATTTAACCTTAGGCCAAAAGTTCGCAGTCAAACCAACGCCAATCTATCTGATATATCGATGTATTCAATTTAACTACAAAACAAATAACCCAATATTAACCCTCCCTTAATTAAACTATTACAATTTTACAAATCTATGCAGCCATTCACCCCCGACTTAAATTTAACATGATTTAATTAAAAGTTTAGCTTAACAGAAAAAAAAACATAATAACTTAAAAGAACAGAAAAAAATAATTGAATGGAAATGATTTTTTAAAAAAAATATGTTCAATAAAAATAATTATTCATAGATAATTTAGTTGGTCAGATAGGAAATTCTATTTCTATTTAAATACTGAAAAATTTAGAATTTAGAGTTCTAGTTGTTTTCAAATACTGTAAAGTTTTAGAATCTATGTTCATAAAGTTCTTATGGTTTTAAAAAGTCCATCCTTAACAGTTGCTTGCCATTTGGGATCCAGTGTTAATTTCCCCGATGTCCTGTGGTGATGCCCTGCAGTCCACAATAAAAACAATTGGTCATTTCTCTTCTTTTTTTTTTTTAGAAAAACTGAAGGGATTGAAGAGTGTGTCTTTTCAATCCCTTCTCTTTCAACTCTCTCCGCACTAACACATATAGCACCTCTATCACATCTCTATCCTTTTCTTTTTTAACTTTTCCCTTTATAGTAAACTTTCGGATCCAGTGGACACTATGTCATGACGATGATGATCCTTTCATTGAGGTCCATTTCATGAGGGATTTCTTTTATTGGCTATTAGTTTCTATTGTTTTTTCTCTCCTATCTGACCTTAACTTATACATTTTGGGATGCCCAAGGGCTAGTTTACTTTTAACTAATTAAAATAATCATTTCCATTTTACACAATAGCATTAATTAAATTTGTACTTTCTTAAAGGTATATTTTTATCTTTAAATCTTTTTAAGTTTTTGTTGAAAATTTAGTTTTAAAACTTTTTTTTTTTTTTAATAAAGTTTTCTTTTAATAATTATTCATCTGTGCGATTTTATATATTTAAAGTTTAGATGACTTTTAACTTTCAAGTTTTAATTCTTAAAAAAGTTTTTATTTGCAAACTTTTATTTTTAATATCTAATTTTTAAAATAAATAATGTAATGGCATGTGTGCCCGTTACACTATTGATCGTAAAATTTCTGATACTTGTTTTCTTGGGGTTTTGTTTTGGTAGTGAGTCTTTATAAGTACTCTATCCCCTATCTGAAATTTATATGGATTTTTCCTCTCATTCTTGCTTCTCCGTTTTGCTTTATTAAGTAGCTATTCATAGGTCTTTTTCCTAGCTATCTCCACATTTATATCATGACATACAGCTGTGGTTATGTATATATTTTTACAAATGGTATTGGTGACTCATAACATTATTGTATTGTTGAAATGATTTATCATTTATGTCTTAGTACACGTGTGTGCATTCTTCTTTGCCTTATCTGGCTTTCAATATTGTCTTGAACATCCATGTCACTGTCAATTATTTTACATATATACATTGATTTAATTTTCCCTTTTGGAAAACCATATTGGGATTCAACCATTTAGAAAAAAAAAAATTTTCACATTCCAAGTTTGCAACTTTCGAAGTCCATCCTGTGCTGCATACCTTCCTTTTTTAAATTTAGGCATCATTATCCATTTGCCTAATGCATGTAAATGGACCTTCATACCTTATGGAATAAGGAATCTTTCTGGCTGCTGCTTCCACAATGAGGCAGGTTTCTTCTGTAAAAAACCTTTGAATAGCTAAAAGCTTTCTCTGGAAGTGAATATTATGATCATAAATGTCTTTAAATTTAGACTGCCTATTACGACAACCTTCTTTTGTGTTAGTCATCAGAGCTAACATTGTTTCGATCTGATGGTTGTTACTTAATTCATTAAGATCATACATGGAGAATACTTTAATCTTTCTTTGATGGCAAATAGTGCATGGGGATAATCCCAAGTATATATCCTATTTGTTTACCATCTTATCTATTTTCATGTATTCCCTCATGACATCTTCGAGGTTGTCTCAAGTCTCATGGGTTCATTATTTAACCCATGGTTAGCCGTAGAGTTTTGTAAGTTTAGCTTCACTTGGTATTTGAAAGCATTATCTGGCTATTCTTCTTTGAACTTCTGAGATCTATAATACAGATCAATTACTGCATTAGCTGAAAATGGATTGGTCATGCGGTTCGAATTTTCTGGTTGATCCGGTGACTCAGTATTATTTTCTTGTGATACTGTTAATGTCTTATTGCCTTGCATGTTCTGCCCCTCACTCACATCCTTTCTTTCTAAGATTTTCTGTTCAGTTTTATTAGTTTCAACAATGCCAGGATGACTCTCTACATCATTACTCTACCGTGTGACAATATGATGGTTGTGACAGCTTTTTTCTGTAATCACCAGTGCTAATATTTACTAGCCAGTTGACTAGTGATGGCACACTTGATCTCTTCCAGTCCCTGATGACATCTCATGTCCTTTTCATCCATCTCATTTTTTATTTCGCTCACAGTTTGTTTTAATTTTGTATTATCTCTCTGTATATTATTTAAATTAATGGACATTTGCTCTATCTCTGCAGACAGTTTAATTTTAACATCTTTAATTTCTGTTTTCATTTGTGCTTCTGACCTATCTGTCTTCCCTCAACTTTCTCTTAAATGACATGTACTTTCCCTCATCTCTTTGCCTATCCTAGCTTCCATATCATTCATATCTTTCTTGATGCTGTCCTTTATATCATTAACATCACTTCTCATACTACCCATCTTACTCATAATATCATTGCTTTTAGCTTCTATACTATCTATATTCTCTTTTAAACACTCCATCTTTGTTTCCAAATTACTATTTATTTTGGCTTCAAAATTATCAATTTTTGCTTTCACATTATTATTTATTCTAGTTTCCATGTTATCTATACCAGTTTTGGTTGCCATAGTAGCCTTCATATCCTTTATCTTAATATTCATATCAATCTTTATGGTGCTCATATGATAATCCATTTCCCTTTTCATTTCTTCTTTCTTGCTGTTCACATTGTTTTGCAGACCGCTGAGGTTACTGTTCAATTTCTGACTCATGTCTTGCTTCACATCACTCCCCATTTCTTCCCCGTCTCTTCTAAAAATGCCCTTAAACTGTCTATTTTAGCCTTCATATCATCACTATCAGCCTTCAATCTTGTCTCCATATTTTTTATCATCTGGGGCAATTGTGCCATTGTTATGGTATCTTCCATAGTGTGGACCACTTCAATTTGAGGTAATTGAACTATTTCTTTAACTTGAGTTTCTCGTGCCTCAATAGACATCCCATCCTCTCGGCATGTCCATGGGAAGCATTCGGCTTCAATCACAGACTCCCCAGATGTTTGACTGGCTAACCTCAATTTCACCTGTCTTAACACCACTAACCGCCCCTTTATGGTAAAACTCTGTTTCCATGTCAAGTAATTTTCTTCCACTAAATATCATGAATTGAATACCTTAACAACTTTTACTTATAAAAATATTGCAGCGGAATAATTGTTGCATGGTTTCACATTTTCCCTACCCATGCCATGTGTAGCATCAACTTCTGTATCAGTTTTAATTTCTGCTATTTTGACTGTCTACATTTTAGTTTAATTTTTACATCACCTGACTCCTCTATTTTAGTCCCAATTTATTCATGATTTAATTGTTTCACAAGTCTCTGTTTATTGACCCTGCATTCATTTCTTATATGTACATTTTTTTTTTTTACTAATTTTTAGTTTTAGGTGTCTTGTGTTCTTATCTAATATTTAGGTATGCTATTTATTTATTGTAGACATGTGTACAATAGTGATTTGGTGATAATTGAACTTGTTATACAAGGTATAAGCTTAAAAATATTCAACAAAAAAAATTTTTTTTTTTCTGTCCAATGGCTAAACCTCCCTTGCAACTATAATATGTTTATGCCTAAAACATTCAGCACCAGATGGAATAGTTTGGTCTACTACATGTGCAGGGAAAGAGTTGGATCGCATCAAACTACCATCGGATCTAGGGTCTTCAGGTAGGATGCTGAGACGACGCGGTGAAGTACATAACCCATAATTACATCTACACTCAATAAACCAGCTCAAGGTTTATCTACCAAACCCATATGTAATTTGGGTCATCTACCAAACCCATATGTAATTTGGGTCAGTTTATCCACATTCTCACCACTCTCTTTCGGAACCGTTGCCTCAGATTTCGAACTCTAGCAAGAATTTGCATTCAACTCTCTTGACAGGGATGTACCTATGCAGACTGTTAATCAATAACTGAATTAGCTCACCCTATTTATTTGTAAGGAATAATCTTGATTTAACATTTATCTCTCATGCTCATCAAACAATAATATGTATAGGTGCATGTATAGATTATTGGTTTTAGGATTGAAGATAAATGCTGGATCAACAAACTAGAGAGACTGTCAATTAAACAAAACTTCATAATTGTATTATATTGGACTATTTCCATCATTTAATATGTGGGTTGAATGTCTTTAGAAAAGTTTAATTTTTATTTAAATATTCCAAATGCATTCAGCTGTTAGTAATATCACAGCAAACAACTGTTAGTAATATCACAGCAAACAGGTTAGTATATGCACTAACTGTAGGTAATATCACAGAAAACAGGTTAGTATATGCACAACATTTCGAGAGGTACTTTTCTCCCCTCTTATTCAGGTGTTGCAGGCCTGACCATTGACAGTACTAGCATGGGATTCGAACCTGGGCCCTTAGATTCTTGATTATTGAATTTTAAGGTGATATTCTAACCAACTGAGCCATCCTGACAAAGGCAACAGTATGTAGTAATTTCATATACTTACCTATGAGGTTCCTCCTGATTTCTCCACTTTTTCCTCAGAGCAAAGTTGATTACTGGTTTCCATACATTATGTATAGTCACACTAGGTTGGCTTATGGGATTTTTTGCCATTGTCATGTGAGCAGCTTCTTTAAATTTTCTTCTTTGTACCTTTTCTTCTTTATCCAATATTTTTGTATTTTCCCAATGGAACATATGTTCATTGGTACATACATGGTCTGCTACCTTAGACACATCTGTCTTCTCTCTTCTAATCATCAGTTTATGTTCTTGCAAGCAATTTTGAATGGGACAGCTGGTCTCACCAATATGTGTTCTTCCACATTCACATGGTATTTCGTAGATGCAGTTTTTTCTTTTTAGCATTTCAAGTTTAGGCTTTGTAGATTTTTTGAAAGCCTCGTAATGTGCTGTGCCTCTGAAAAGCTGTTCTGATGTTATAGTGATTGCAGATTTGGAAAAAGAAAAGATCTATATAGAACAAACTCTTATGAAAAATGGTTATCCGTTAGCTGTTATTAAGAAAACATTAAATAGATAACAAAAAGAACCATCAAGAGAAAAAGACAATTATTGGTACTGTAGTGTACTCATACATTCCAAAAATAGCAGACAAATTAAGGAAAATCTGCAATCAGTATAACATCAGAACAGCTTTCCAGAGCCATACCACACTACGAGGCATTCTAGCATCTACAAAGCCTAAACTTGAAATGTTGAAAAGAAAAAACCGCATCTATGAAATACCATGTGAATGTGGAAGAACATATATTGATGAGACCAGCCATCCCATTCAGAAGCACTTGCAAGAACATAAACTGATGATTGGAAGACAGAAAACAGATGTGTCTAAGGTAGCAGACCATGTATGTACCAATGAACATACATTCCATTGGGAAAATACAAAAATATTGGATAAAGAAGAAAAGGTACAAAGAAGAAAATTTAAAGAAGCTGTTCACATGACAATGGCAAAAAATCCCATAAGCCAACCTAGTGTGACTATACATAATGTATGGAAACCACTAATCAACTTTGCTTTGAGGAAAAAGTGGAGAAATCAGGAGGAACCTCATAGATAAGTATATGAAATTACTACATACTGTTCCCTTTGGCAGTATGGCTCAGTTGGTTAGAGTGTTATCTTAAAATTCAATAATCAAGAGTCTAAGGACCCTGGTTCGAATCCCATGCTAGTACTGTCACTGGTCAGGCCAGCAACACCCGAAGAAGAGGGGAGAAAAATTACTCTCGAAACATTGTGCATATACTAACCTGTTTGTTGTGATATTACTAACAGTTAATGCATATACTAACCTGTTTGCTGTGATATTATTAACAGTTGGTGCATATACTAACCTGTTTGCTGTGATATTACTAACAGTTGAATGCATTTGGAATATTTAAATAAAAATTAAACTTTTCTAAAGACATTCAGCACACATATTAAATGATGAAAATAGTCCAATAAAAAAATACAGCTAGAACATCATCATCACAAACCTTCAGGAAAAAAAACTTCATAATATTTATTTACAGAAAAAAATTATAAAAACATATAACAAATTGTCAATCAATGTGGAAAAAGTTCAATAAATATTTACAAGAGAAAAAGAATTATTTGGATATATTCTCCTATACATTTAACTTCAAGGTCTATGATGAGCATCTATCATATTGTTACTTAGCAATTTAAAATTACTTATCCCCTATTTCCCATGATAGATACATATAATATAGACATTTATATATCCAAAAGTAATGAAAATTTTATAAGATAAAAGTGAGATTGCTAACTAACTTAATTAGAAATTTAAGTGCAACTCCAGATACAGTATGCAGTTCTAAGTGTGGAAGTGTGTTGATCTAAAATAATCATCTTTGCATATTTATATATCATGAGAGAAATATAATAAAGAAACAATACATGATATAATAGCAAAAAAAATAGTAAAGAATATTAATTCAAAGGGTTAGTCATTTATTCATTGAAAAGATCTTAGGAATTCTATTAGTAAAACATATAACAAATAATATGAATGGTCATGTCATGTTGTGGCATTGGTTATTTTAGTTAATTTAAAAGAGAAAGACTCTTACTGTTTAAATACTCAGTTTAAGCACTCACTTTCATAGCCACAAACGAAAAATCAAACATCATTTAAGTACGTAAAATTTTATTAAAAGAAAAAAAAAGACTTTTCAATCTTCCCTCCTGCTATTTTCACCTTTTCTTATGTTGGACTGTTCCAAACTGTTGAATTATATCATTAGTAATTCCGAGATATAAGACTGAGATAATAATAATAAAAAAAGACATATTTATACAAAAGAAAACATAACATTTACAACATTTCATGAATCGAGATGATCAGACACAATTGTTCATCAGAGTCCTTCTTGCATAATAGTTCTTACAATTTATGCATTTTTCTCATTATAAATGTTGATGACTCCTTATTGATTCTGAATAGCACATTCTGAACTTATTTATATTGGCAGTGGGTGGTTTTGTTTTATTCCTCATGTAGATTTCCATCATGCATGGACCCAGCTTATCAGGCACTTCAATGTAGACAGATAGATATTAATTTCACATGGCTATGATGGGCAAATGCTCGACCCACCGACAATTAATCATTCTAGCCAAGATATATCATATTTTGCGATATATATACAGGTCTATATATATGTATGCAGTTCGCATTTAAAAAATATATTATAATGGTCTGGGTGTATTTAGAGTCTTACCATAACTGCCGTACAAGGATGCCACCAGGCCATTCAAAGCTGGAAAATTTATATAGTATACAGATACTTATTGTTAAGATCCAATTTCTATTTTATATTGACCATTAGCCCATGACACTAGCTCATGGAGCAGCAGAGATAATTTTTAAGATTAAAAAATAAAATAAGCCACTGCTATATTAACAATATACAGAAACCATTTATTTTGCACATATAAAAAATTCAGAATTATTTATTTTAGTATAATGTTTACTTTAGAATTTGATTTAATTTACATTTTAACTTTTTATTTTAGAAGTTCGCACAGATGGATTAATTAATATTTTATTAGAGTGTCGAGTATGGATAGACTACATAGATTGTACTCGAAAAAGAAAATATTCAACTTTCCTTTTTAACCCTTCGTCTGTCTGGCGAGAAGAACAATTAAAAAAAACTCCATAGGAAGGGATTGCGGTCATTTTTGCCGACTTACCATCCCATTCCATAGGCTAAAGGGGTGATCCAAGGAGCAGGGAATACTGTCAGCTTCTGATGGTCAGTAAGAAATGGGACTATTTTGCATAAGTGCATCATATAATGTGATCCTGCATGTAGCGGATCTTCATACTACATTGTCTTATTACACCAATACATCCAGCCCATTAACTCAATTTAACTGTGAAACAAATAACCCAAGATTAACCCTCCCTTAAACTAACATAACTTTACGAATCTATGCAGCCATCTCCATCCAGCTTAAATTTAACATGATTTAAAATTTTAGTTTAATAAAAAAAAAAAATCATATTAAATGCTCAAAAGACAAAAAAAAAATTAATGGAAATGATTTAAAAATACACATAATAATAATTATTAATGAATGATTTAGTTTTGTCAAATAGGAATTCATATTTATATTTAAATACTGGAAAAAGTTTTGTATTTAAAGTTCATGAGTTATTTAGAGTTCTTACAGTTTAAAAGTCCATACTTTACATTTGTTTGTGATTTGGATCCCGTGTTGTTTCTAATTCCCACATCATCCTGGGGAGACCAGTGTGCTGTTAGCCGTTCTGTTGGTATTTATCCGGAGGTCCTTTGCTCTAACTGGTATAATTTTTTGCAGGACCCTGGGGTCCGTAATATAGGAAAATGATACTTCATTTCTTTCTTTTGGAAAAACTTAAGAGATTGAAAGTGCATCTATTCAATCCCTTCTCTTTCAACTCTCTTGGAACTGAACTTTATTTCCAATCTTTTCCTTTTTATATCAAAACTCCGGATTAACTGAACATGTTGTCATGATGATGATGATTCTTTCACTATGGTCCGTTACTTGAAGGATTTTATTGGTTATTCTGTTCTTATTGTTTTTATTTCCTACCTGATCTTTAATTATAAATTTTGAGATGCCCAAAGATTAGTTTACTTAGACTAATTAAAAATAATCATTTCCATTATTAGCCTTTTACACAATAGAAGTAATTAAATTTTGTACATTCTTAAAGATACATTTTTATCTTTAAGTTTTTGCTGAAAATTTAGTTTTAAAATACTTTTTTTTCTTTTAATAAAGTTTTTTTTTAATAATTTTCCATCTATGCGATTATATATATATGAGTTTCGATGACTTTTAATTTTTAAAAACAAGTTTTTTTTAAAAAAAAAAATAATGTAACGGCATGTGTGCCCATTACAATATATATATATATATTGTAATGGGAATTACTATTAGTCCTTCTTAAACTTTTTTAACTTTTTACAACTCAAGACTTTCCTTAAAACTTTTTAATTATTTATTCTTATTTTTATGAAAACATATTATTATGCACAATGACATTTTAAAACCAATTACTCAAGCAGGCGAGTAAATATGATTAATACTTACATATCAAGATTGCGATTTAATAAAATATTAAACCAACAGTCATTTTTCCAGACTGAAGTAGTTCTCTGACTGCATGAAATGTGAAACATCCCATGGGAAAATTTATAATGGGTCTAAAATCCAGGGTGCCATCCAATACTTAGATTGGAACCTATGAGATGCTACTAACACAGTTCAAGTGCTTGACCCATAGCTAGTTCTTCACATGAGACCACTACACATTTGGTTACAAACGGAGAAAGAGAAAAAGATGAAAAAACGGCATTAATAATTAAACAAATTTATTAAAAGGTACTAATTATCAATATTAAGATAACAATTTAAACAATTCAATATAAAACATAATGGATAGTATACACTTAGTAAGTTTTGCATGCTCATTTACGAATTCTATTTGGTATGAAATATAAAAGTTTTAATACTGACGTCAAAAGTATTTACCTAGTATTTGTGGCCCAGCTTTCAAACTTATTTGCGTTTTCAACATTATCTTAAATTTCTATAGGTGGCTCAAATAGTCTTTGGTTTCTTTGATAGATATGCATAGTTCTTGGGTTTTGTATATGGGTATGTACAATTCTTGGTTATGCTTAGTAGTTGGGTGATCACCCCCTTTTCCTCGGATCCATTTAGTTTCTTGGTCCAGATATTGGTAATATGAAGGAAGCTTTTTTTTAATGGCTTGTTCTATTGCATGTCTGTTTCACTTAATTTTCACATAAGTTAGTAAAGCGGATTGAAACTTCAGCAGAAGGTGAGTCAGAGTAATTTGTTATGGCATTTTGCTAAATCGCACACGGAAGAAGAGTAGATAACATGACGGAACACAACATTCAGCTCTAGCCAATCATTCCTTTTACTCTGGCTTGAAATGAACTTAATTTAAACATAACTGAATTCATAACTATCTGAGCTTAACTGAAATTAGAAATATAACTCTCAACTGAAAACAATAGAAAATTTGTGCCTTTTTTATTACTCTGACCCCACCTTTGCTCCAGCTTCAACACCTTTTATCTCTACAAAATTTAATTATATTTTACATTTTTTTTATTTCTATTTTTGAATTTTAATTACCGAGATTAGAAATTGTTCACTAATCAGTCTGGAATTTTAATCCCCAGCCTGATTATTTTTTGTACAAACTTTTTATTGTTTTTAATTGAAAACACATTTTCTTGAAGAATAATTTTAACAGATAAAAATATATAAAAGAAAGACAAGTTATAATTATTAATTAATTCCTAACTTATCTCTAAATTTTCCTTCTATTTTAACTTCTGTTTTTTTTTTCAAACTATTGATTCTGATATTTTTTTAAATGTTATATTTTTTTAATAAATAAAAAAGAACAAGTGAATCATGTAACTTGTATATACACACACACTTGCACAACGTGTGTATATACATACTATTACAATATGTACACTATAGAATAGAGTTATTTATTATTTGCGATATTGACTATATAACATATTCCTGTCATTTAAAATTTTATCTGAATAAACTGTTCTAATTTTTTTGCTTAACTTTTTAAAAAAAATCATAATACTTTTTTTTTTTTTAAATTTATAAGTTATTGAAACTTGTCTGATCATTTAGCTTGTATGAAAATGTTCTGTTTGCTTCCTTACTTTTTCAAATGGAAAATAATAAACAAATGACATTTGTTGAAATGCTGATTCAAACAGTGTCCATTTTGTAAAAAAAAATGTTATTAAAATAACTGCTTCAACAAAGTTGACTTTTCATGTCAAATGCACAATTTTAAAGAAGAAGGAGTCGTAATTGGTTTTTCTTTTTATACCCGGTGTCATTCCCATTGTTTATTCGCAGCATGTGCTATTGTTGCATTATATAAATATTGTGATTATCGATTCATTTTTAAAATAATAATAATAATATTATCATCCCCTTCTTATACTCGGTTACTTAGTACAATACTTGATCTTTTGTCCATTGCTATGACTATTTTTTTCATCATTAAAGTCATTGTTTATATTCATTATAGATGCACAAGATCTTCAACACAATACAATTGTTAATATACATATAAATTTGTATGAACTTTTCCAATGTTTATATTTTTTGATTAAACACTAGAATTAATTTTATTACTAAAATATATGTGTGATTTTATGGTAAATGACCTACCATTCCCACTATTTAATATACAATTAGTACACTGTCATAACTATTTATACATTTATATTTTTTAAGAGTGTTCTAGCAAAACTTATTATTTACTTTATATTAATATCTTAATTAAAAACAATCCAATATTTCAGGTGGCTAAGGTTTGTGTGGGTGTGATTTTAAGCTACCCTCACAATACTTTGTATTGTAATGGTCAAATATCTATTTTTTGTTAACAAGACTGAAAGATCAAGCAGACATTCTCAGCCAGCATGCATAGGGGTATCACTGCCCCCTGATCCTAGTTTAAACCCTGGCCTATGCTTCCTAGCCTCTACTACATAATTAGCACTCTTGACATCATAAATCTTCCCCTTTTTATAAAGCTCTGTTCAGCTCAGGGATATGCACAGATGCTTAACTATTATTTAATCTTAATTTTATAATTCTGACCAGAATGAGAAGGAAGATGAATAATTTTTTATAAATTAATGTTTATTAATAATTAATATATTAATACGGTGGATTGCTTATGTGCATTCTAAGGTTAAAGGCTATTTACTGGACTTTACAATTATATAGAATTATGGATGATGGTGATATTCATAGCTATTAAAATAAGGATATCGTATTATTTATCCACAGGTTAATGACAAGAATATTTATCACATCATTATGGGTCAACATTAAGTATATTTTCTTTATGTGGTTTATCTTTTCTAGGGAACCTTTTTTGATATCTGAAATAGATATAATGTAACATAGGGTTATGGTTAGATGCATAGATGCATACTGTAATGGTATGAAAAGTAGAGCTACTTTAACCCAATCTAGAGATGCAGGTTGAGTGGGTTTGAACCACCTACTCCTCCAGATTGCCACTATGTGACTTACTCTCAATAACCTCACTAGAATTTCTTCTCAATGTATGCCCGGTGGTCAGGAAGAGATAAGACTCTAAGGAGGAATTTACAAATAAGAATAAGTGGTATGTGTGAATGTATTAAAAATAAAGCAAAAGATTTATTGTTCACAAAAAAATTAAAGTTTATTATATATACAAAGAAAAACACAAGATCACTATGTAATGAGGCGGTCATTGATTTCTCGGTCTACCCGAAAGCATCAACGGGCTGACAATAAGTACATATAGGCAGTAAACATCGGTTTAGTTTACAAAATTGTATTATATTTACTTGGCATGGGATGAATGATTTTTGGAAGAGAGAGAGAGTAAAAGGGATCACTCAGAGGTGGAAGAGAAAGAAAAATAAAAAAAACAACAGAAAATTACTCGTTAAATAGATGTTCTTGGAGCTGTAACAAAAACATAGCCTATAACTTAAATTTGAACCCCTTTCACCAGTTTTCTGCATAGTGCTTTGAGCATAGAAGATAGTCAGGTTTAATAAAACAAATGTATTAACTAAAGGTATTACTCAGAGATTCACTGTTTTTCTCCTTTTTCTTGGCAGATAGTTTTCCGCAGAGATATTTTTCTCTATAAGGAGTGTAGAATGACATGAGGCTGGATGGTGCTCCGACCCTTAAACATAGTAGGGTGTGAAGGAACTCGTTTGCAGAGCGTGATCCTAGTTCAGAATGGAGCATAATGCTTATGTCCAGTCATTAATGGGTTTGACGATTACGATTTCCGGAATTCTGGCCGGAGACGTCCGTAAGATAAACCCACCAATACGGAGATTGAGATAAGACCCAGTTTATAAAGATATTTTGACTCCCAAAGTAATACACAAAAGATTAAGACGGAATAATAATCCGTTTAAAAGAAAAAAATTAAGCCTGAAATTAAACACTAATATCTAAATTCTCATGACACAAAGCTCTAACAAAACTGAGATAAAAATTTAGATAACAAGGAAATTTCCCTATATTATTGATCTTTACATAGTCTTATATATATATATGTTACTAGTGGCTTAATAAAAAAAAAGGACACGAGAATTCTATTTAACCAACTCTACCCACCTCTGTTAATGAAACTTCTTTAGCGTTTCTAGATTTCATAAACACTCTCTCCCACTTAAATATACATGTTATTTCAATTATATGACTACATGTATGAGCATATTCTATTCCTATTTGGATTGAAAAAGCAAAATGTGAAAAAAGAAAAACTTTCAATTAATTTGCTTTTTCATTAAATAAACCGAAATAAGAACGATTTACTGATTTCCTTTACAACAAAATAAAACAAAAACATTAATCTCATTTAGCATGACTTTTGCTCTTCTGCCGAGGTAATATACATTATATATAAAAAAATGACAAAATATTTTATTATTCTGCTTTTAATGAAATGTTTCAAAACTAATTAAATCATACAACTATATATATATAAAAGAACTAAATGTACATATACGTTTTGTTGATTATCATATTTTAAAATAAACCAAACACTAATTCAAAAATTTATATTACCGGTAATTTGAAATGCGTACATCTTTAGCTAGATAGTCTTATGGAGATTACAGTGCACTACACAAGCAATGGCTTATTTTGATTTTAGTCCTTCATTATGATGACTGGCAGCAGGCATTCGGTTAGGCAAGAAATGTTCTATCACTAACTCTACATTCTGATATTATATCTTTCCAGCTCCAGCAAAACCAGGAAAACCGACGAGAGAGAGAGAGAGAAAAATCTATTCGGCCATTTCCATTATCGTGCACGAAAATTCTTTAAGTTTCTATCAATGTTTGTGGTTTCAAAATCCACAGCAGTGAGCTAATATACTCTTATTTGTGTGAGCTTTTTACCCACTAGTTAACTATATTCTTCACTAAAATATCTTGTGCTACTTTTCCGTCCTAGCAGTTGAACTGACTCAGGCAAAGGCCACACAGAAACTAACTATTCTCTCTCTATCTCCACAACTTGTTGGCCATCTTGCATTCTAATCCCCATTGTTCTCTATCTTATCTTAATTAGTGCTTTTTAATTATTTCTTTTTTTAATCTAATTAATCTTTCTTCTCCAATGAGTTCTAGAAATTTTATTTCTTTATCTAAAATAAAATCTTTTCATTTTATTTTCTAAAATTAAAACGAACATTCCGTAAATTTTTTCCTACTTTAAATTTAGTCTACATTCATTGTGGTTGAACTCAGGGTCTTTAGTTAAACCACAGTGAATGGGGAAGCAAACACACACACATATATATATATATATTGTAATGGGATGGGGTGATAGGAAGTGGGTGGAAAGTAGAATTGAACTGGGGTGATGAAAACATCATCATCACCCTCAGTCAACAATATTTCAAATAAAATGATTTAATATAACATTTGCAAGAAGTATATTTAAGTAAAAAAATATTTAATACTAAAAGTAAAATGAGATTATAGAATCTCTGAGATCATTGAGAGATCAAAAGCTAACTCAAAAGAGCAACTAAAGCATAATTATTATCAACCAGCATTATAAAGTAAATATCAGTATAAGTAAATACTAGAGAGAAATAACCATCCATCATCATCATCATTGATGGGAATAAACAAATTAGTACAATAAAATATATAAATCAACAGCCAACCTTGTGACTGGATTGAAAATGGATCTTATGTAGACCAGGCTAACTATTGAGCCTTTGCCAGCTTGGACAATTATATAAACATAACTTGGATGCATAAGTTTAGTGCCCATCCATTAAAATACACAATAATCAGAAATAGAACAATAATGCTGGGACATTTAAAACATGCTGATCATCATCAATGCTTTGGCCACTTACTACCATTAATGTACTGGCCAATTATAAAATTAAATTTTTAATAAGTCTAAAGTAAAATAAAAAAAATAATTGTGCATGGGCTTTAAAGAGTATCCTCTTTTGCGCCAATCAGGATGATGATTGATCATCACTGGATGCCCAAAGCACTAAGCACATCCCCATTTATCCGTGTCCGAAATCTAACTCAGAGAACATGGGCTCTATTACTGTATGTGACCAAGAGATGATGGAATACAATTTTTAACAATTAAATATAAGTTTATTAATAACAATAAAATAAATGATTAAGGTCTTATAAGGGTTCTGATTTCGAAAAGTATACAATAATAAAAGTCATTACACTGTAATTTACAATATTACTACAAAATTCACATTATTACATCAATTTACATTATTTCTTAATTACTTTCTATAAACACATATATATATCCGTACACAGACGTGCGTCTTATAATATACAAGGAATACACTTCAATTAACTTAAAATGATTATATAAAAAAAAAGATAATTAAACTTTACATGTATAGGCGCACAAACGCGCGATTTAGGTATATACAATTAATATTCAATAGATGAATTGACATTTAATAAAAATATTAAAATTTTACATATATGAGTGCGCACGTATATACACACACTGATTTTTATCTATTTCAACTTGTTACAATAATATTATATTTTTTTCATAATTAATTCATTTGGAAAACACATAAATTTCACACATACACGTGTATATAAACAAAATATATAATTTAAAATTTAATTTCAGTTGATAAGTTCTTTTTTTTTTTTTCAAACTAAATAAAGTCAACTTTTGTTTGACAGATACTTGTTGATTAATTATCAAGGTCTCTTAATGTAAAATGTCTCTTTTTTTCTTTTATATATACACGAGACATGTTTATCTGTGGTTCCCTGGTGTATAGATAAACAGCAACATAAGTACACCAATTTCTTCAAGCTTTTTCTTGGCAAGCTTGGTTTTTGGTCCAGCAGAAAAATATAATTTCAGGTTTGTCATCATCAGGTAAAAGTACATAATTCCGGTAATTTGTTGGCATACCATGAGATTTCTTTTGTAGTCCAAGCAATTGTCAAGCTGTCTTCTAGAACATATTTAAGCAGCTAGTTGATCCATTTGAAGTGACCCTGACTTCATGAGTCAAAACTCTGCAGTAAACTATAAGGTAGCTACTGGACTGTCCTTAGATCTTCATAGGAACTTTGTATAACTCTGCTAGCTATTTTGTCCTCATTTTTTTTCAGGCTATTAATTCAGAAGTGACCCAGCTTCAAGTAAACCAAAACTCCTGTGAAGGAAAATAGTAGCAGTTCCTGCCTTCAGCTAATCAGTTTATGGTAGCTATTCTTCCAACTCTCTGCTACAGCCAGCAACATACTGCAACTATCCATTTTGATCAGCTAATTGCTGCCACTTAAAAATTTTTAGTAGCCAAGCTGTTCTGTTCAGCTCTTACAAAAAACTACAATCCAAATTGCTCTCTTCAAAAATCACTATCCAGACTTTGCAGTGGCCCAGTTGGCCCCTGCTTAAAATATTACAACCAGACTCCTCTGGACAACTCTTACAAACTACAAGCAAAAAATAACTGATATTTTTTTTTATCAGTCTTTTATAAACTTGGGTAGGTCAGGTGACAAAAACACAGTGGCTGTTTTCAATCTACTTTAATCCATTTGAAAACAAACTGGAAATTTCTATCAAAGTGTGATTTTCATGTTTTTACATTCATCTTTGGAATTTGACCAACGGTGTGATAATCCTTTTGAAAACATATACATGTTTTCATTTAGACAATAAAAATTTACAAATTAATTAAAGATTTCAAAAATAGACATTTTTTTCAAAATTATCAAAAAAACAAGCTTATATTTAAATTTCAAAATCAGAATTACAAATAATATTTATCAGACCTTTTAAAAGTTTAATTTATAAAACAATTTTTATTTTAAATCAGAGTTATTATTTAACCCTTTACATATTATGATTTTATTTTAGGAAATATAAAAAAAATATCTACAAAAATTTATTCTGTATTTATTTCTACTTTTCCTTTATTTTCCATATATATATACGCACACACACTATATTATTATGAGTATACCATGTAACCCAATTGGTTACAATATATATATATATATATTCCATGTGTATATATGTATAGCTTCAATACATAATAGGGAGGAATAATCGGACTGCATTAACTATGTATGGATCAATGGCTATCGAGCAGTAGGATCGGCTTTGAAATCTGAATATATGATTCATGGAATGAATATAAATGTCCTAGACCACAGGGGTGTTCCTGCTTTTAACCATAGGCACATCATATGAAGAAAGTATATATATATGGGATGCACTAGGGTTTAGGGGCTGGGATCTGCTGTCTTACAGCCCTATCTAATCCAATGATAATGTTTATATATTTAAATTATTATGAAGACTCACCAAGCACATATAAGATATATACCAGACACTGGATGCTCTGCATAAATTAATACAAGTGAGAATCATAATTTAATGAAATATTTGAGATAGCCCCTGACAATGTACACCTCCAATCCTGGTGGCAATAATGGCTACAATAAAATGTAATATTAAGCTAAGTAATGCCGATGCTAAATTTAATTAATGAAATTGTCTATAATTATAACGCACATCTCTATGTAATGACATATCAGTTTATAAGAATTTTAGCTCAGCTACCCATACTTATAGCTTATTAGTACAGCTGAATCTATTATAATAAAGGAGGGACTACCAACCTGCTATGTCTACCTGTTAGAGAATGCATTTCCACGAGTGTATGTATATATATAATATGCCCCCATGAAAGTAAACTTTAATTATACGATCCCTTAAACCTTAAACTATTTACATATATATATACAATTATTACATTAATGGGCCCGAAAGCATAATAAATAATAATAAAGATCAATACAACCTTTAAAAAAATCCTAGCTGACTCTTATCATGTTCAGGGGCCAGTTCTATGCACTTGAAGTCACTGTGGAAAAGGAAACATTCTACTCGAATATATATCCATCAACACAGATGGATCTCCAAGAATCAATTGAAGTCTTCCTCGATTGCTTTGTATTCAGACAGTTCATTGTTTTCCAATCCTAGTTATGATTGGCTGGTTCTCTGCACATCTGCTCAGGTGATTATTTACTTATGCTTCATACAGGCAATTACTTTTAACTTTTTTCTCTTTAAAAGCTTCTATATGTATATATGGGTATGTAAAAAAATATAAACATATACATACATATCATTAACTCCCCCAAGTTCAAAGATCCAGTTTTTAATCTGTTAACTTAATACATAATCTTTAAGATACTTGGGTGTCTTTACTGTCCTTTTAGCCCATAGGTTTATTTTCTTCTTCCATTGATATGTTGCCTCTTTATACCCAATCGTTGGTATCCATTGTTCTGGGTAAGTCGGGTGATATATTCTCATTTTCAGCTTTGTATAGCTAGTTGATGTGTTTGTGAAGTATTTCTCTGCACCTTATTTAAACTCCAAACATTTGTTTTGATAAATGCCAAATAACTTCCCTGCACCCAAAACTTATATTATTTCTTACCCATACTTTTTTCTGTGGTCTATATTTGTAGGTACCGGCTTGATGATCATCTTTATCCATGATTGGCACAATGTTTATTAATTTTGTGTGCAACTTCTTACCAAGATACAATTCTGCTGGTGATTTATCAGATTTGTCACTAGGGATCACATGATTATGGAGAGTACAGTCAATACTGCTTCATATATTTTAATTTTCCCAATTTGTTGATAGTGGTTTTAAGGATTTGTATGGCTTTCTTGCTTAATCCATTAGATTGAGGATGGTAGGGAGGGTGAGGGTGTCTTTTATCCCCCATTCCTGCATTGTTTCTTCAAATTTTTGTGCGGTATAACCAATACCATTGTCAGACATGAGCGTTTCCGGAAAAACGTGATGTGCAAAAATTTCATAAAGTTTGATCAGAGTCACATCTGTACAAGTGCTGTTTACTATTTTGTATTCAGTCCATCCTGAAAATGTGTTGACCATTATTAAAAACAGATGACCTTCGAATGGGGTGCAGTGGTCAATACATATGCATCTCCATGGTTTTTCAGTTTTAAGGCATGGTTCAAACTTTTCTGGAGGCATTTTACCACTAGTTTGACAGTTATTGCACTTGTTAATATTTTTCTCAATATCACTATTAATGTTGGTCCACCAGATTTAACTATGAGCTAATGCCTTTGCTCTCATGATGCCTCATGCAGCAGCTTCATGATCTGATTTCTATCTTTCAGTGGGATAAGAACCCGGTCACTGCTGAGAATGCAGTCATTGCATATTGTTAACTCTTCACAGGCATTCCATAATTCTCTATGTAGAAAACTCTGTGGTTTTTTTGGCCATCCTTCACTGATCTGTTTTATAATCCAATGATAACCATTGTCTTCAGATGTCCATGTTGACACGGTTTTGCTGTTGAGGGTTTGTTCTTCCAGGCATCAATATAATTAATTTCAATTTCTTTTATATGTTGTTCAGATTGATCAGGCATGCGAGATAAAGCATGAGTGAGGCCTACTTGTTTCCCTTTTTAATATGTTAATGTATAATCATGCCTCACCAATGTGCAAGGCCTCAAATGATCAGGAAATTTTAGTTCTTAATATTCCCAATGGGGAGTTGTGATCCGTTACTATTGTAAATCTGTGGCCATATAGATATTGATGGAATTTTTTGATACCAAACAAAATCGCAAGGCCTCATTGTCCAACTGACTATAGTTTTTCTCTGCATTGGACAAGGTACATGATGCATGAGCAATAGGTCATTCACCTTCCTGAGCTGGTTGACATAATACAGCTCTGACACTAAATTCTGATGCAACCGTGGTAAGCATTACTTCTAAGTCGCTGTTGTAATGGATGAGTAGTTTATTTGAATTAAGTATCAATTTTGTGTGTAGAAAAACTTTTCTTGTTCATCTTCCCACTTCCATTTTTTTTTCAGCAGATCATGTCTGGTGACATGGGCTTTTCCATCTAAGAAATTTTCAAAATAGTTAACTAGGCCAAGGAAAGCTTGAAGTTTGTTTATGTTGCTAGGTCGCTGTGCTTATGCAACTGCTTTAGCTTTCTTGGGGGGCTGAGATGAGCCATTTTTGGATATGATGTGACCTAAGAACTTAATTTTGCTCGCTTTCCATATGCACTTTTGGATGTTAAGTTTAGCCTCGCATTTCATGCAGTTTTTTGCAGACTTTATGAAGATGCATTCTGAGTTCATTTTCTGACATTTCTGTGATAAGGATGTCATCAAAATATGGGACAACACCCTCTAATCTATTAAGGAGAGTTTCAATTTTTGCTTGAAAAATACTCGGGCCGATGTTATTCCAAATGGAAGCCTCATACACTTAAATAACTCTACATGAGTGGTAAGCATTAATATTTCAGCTGTTTGATCATTAACTGGTATTTGGTGGAAAGCAGATCCAATTTACCAAAAAATTTGATTTCTGTAGTGATGCTAATATCTCCCTGGCATTAGGGACTGGCTACACTTACTGATTGCCTTGTTGGCTGAAACTCTATAATCTCCACACAAATGAATAATTACCAAAGGTTTGGCCCAGTTAGAATTCTCAGTAGGTGGTAATACCCTTTTCTTAACTAAGTCAGCGATTTCATTTTCAACTTACTCTTTTTGTGCAAACGGAACTTTGTAGATGGCATGTCAGTGCTTAACTATATCAATATGAGCATAGTTTTAATAACACCAAGTTACTCATTAAATAAACTACGAAATTTGTTTTGCATTTCATTTTCCATTTCGATCTTTTTCACAATTGTAAGGTTAATCTGAAATTTTGTAAACCATTGACACCCAATTAGAGGGTTTATAGGAGCCTAAACTATGTATAACATCAACTCTATTGTTATTCTGTCCATTCTACTTATGAGGCTCTGAACAACACTTTTAATTTTAACTGCATTGCTGCCCTGAGGTCAGTTTTCTCAAATTTGGTTTTTTTATTACTCTTGGTCATGACAGTGTACCAATCATGGACTGACTGTCCACTTACATAGATATGGGCTGGTCACACAGCTTAAGTTGTAACATAATTTTGTCATTAATAGCGGTCACATTTTTCACATTTGTATATTAACTTCCTTGACCCTGATGGGTACTTTTATAACTATTACTTGCTTCTTCATACATCTTTTCCCAATGCCCTTTTCCCCTACACTTTTTACAGTATTCTCTTTTATAATAACAATTACTGGATTTTTGACCCCCCCCCCCAGTAATAAGTATAAACACAGTTTCACTGTTAGCCATATTTTCATTATTTTATTGACCGTTCTTGGCTTACTGTTTTACAAACATCAGTTTGTGATTTGCTGTTATTTTTGAACTCAGCAAATTTACATGATTGTTCAAGCATGAGTTCATGAACTATCCTCCGTTTAATAGCATCAGTAATCTAAATCGGTCATGGCTAACAGTTGTTGCTGCAAATTATCATTGCACAAGCAGTTGTTCCAGCAGGGCTTTATCTAGGAACAATACGTGGATACAGTTCTTTGCTAAGTTACACAGAGCAATGTCATAATCTTTAATACTCTCATCCCAACATTGGTTCCTAGCACAAAATTTAATCTGGCCATGTGCCTCAAAGGTAGGGGGTTAAAATAATTTGCTAAACATTTTTTAACGTGATCGTATGCACATTCTTCCAGAGTTAACGGTTCTCTGAGCCTGTGGCTTTCTCAGTAACTCCTTTACCTGTGAAACATAATAATGACATAATCTTATACTTATCATCTTTAACGTTATTGATAAATAAGTATTTCTCTATGTGTTGAATGTACAGGGGCCAACCACTTGCCTCGCTGATGTCAAATTCCCTGATTGCTACTTGCATTGTTTCGACTTTTATCCAATTTAACTGTTCTTAACTTAATGGTCCGAATCAATTGTGAAGTCTAGCTATTAGAGGATGCACTGCCACGAGTGCAACACATTTCCACGAGGTGTTAATAATGACTAATGGTTAATTTTAAAGTAAACTTTAATTATACGATTCCTTAAACATTAATCTATTTACATATATATATACAATTATTACATCAATAGGCTCGAAGGCATAATAAATTCTAGCTGACTCTTGTCATGTTTGGAAGCCAATTCTCTGCACTTGAAGTCACTGTGTAAAAGGTAACATTCTGCTCGAATATATATCTGTCTTCACAGATGGATCTCAAGAATCAACTGAAGTCTTCCTCAATTGCTTTGTACTCAGGCAGTTCATCATTTTCCAATCCCAGCTTTCATTGGCTGGTCCTCCCACATCTGCTCAGGTTGCCTTTAATTAGTTATTTTTGTAGATTGTTGTTATTTCAAAGAATCTACTCACATTCTTTTTAATTGTTTCATTTGCTTAATGACATTTCTACTGCACTAATTAGACCATTGTTTATTTTTGGAATTTAATCTTTTTTATCTAATTAAACTATAACTTTTAATTTCTACTTAAAAGAATGTATCTTTAAAAGTTCTTAAATATTTTTTACTTGTAACTGTTTTCTGTCTAAAAATTTCTACATATATATATATGTATTCAAGAAAATATAAACATACTCATACATAACACAACCCATAATCAGTGATCTTCGATCCAGTCTCTATCATATTAAATTCAAAAAATTATATAAATTGTGATTCGCTCTATGCTTTACCTATATAGAGCGATCTGATATACATATATATGTGAGAACATGGATTGAAGTTATAAATATATTTTACCTGCAGAAAAAAAATATAAAACAAAATCACTTTTATAATTTCCACATGGGACACACCTGAGCAAATATATTTGCAAAAACTAAAAAATAATATCACTTGTCATCCTTCACTAATTTTTATTGCAACAGTAAAGAAAAATAACATCATTTAAAACAATAGGAGGAAAGAAAATTAAGAGGAAAATTAATGTAAACTTTAACTTTGATGTAAATGATTTCCACTCTTGGCTTCTATTTTCTCTGTGGAGTCCCTTCAGACATCACGAAGAAAAATGCAAGATGGAGTTGATATTTGTTAAATTCATCCTGAAATTGTTTCTTATAAATCAAATAAAAGTAATTAAAATTTTTTTTATTTTAGCCCAGCAAACTTACATTATAAAGGAAACAAAAAAAAATATTAAAAACTTAAAGGAAACTAGTGAGTATTTAAATTATAGTTATGGTTAATAAAGTTGGTTATATTTAAAGTAAAAACTTCATGAATGTTTACCGGCATCTTCATCTAGTGGAAAAGTTTATAATGATGGATAATGTCTCTGTATGATTTCTTAGAGCATTTTCCTCCATCAATTGCAATGGATTATGTGGAGCCCTTGGTCTCTATCAGCATTGGGATGTCTGAAGCACAACATACTTATCTCTGTCACTGGATCTCATCTTCGGGATGCCGTTCCCCCTCTCTAATGACACTGGGAAAGCCAACATCAAACTACTCGATCATTTTTTGGCATGTAGTTTCTTAATGATTTCAAGCCAAGAACCGAAGACTTCAAGCCCAGCCCAATGCATTTTTCAAGTTTTATATTCTTTAATTTGCCTTGGGAAGATTTTCAATTTACGGGTAGATTTTAATGGATTTCTTGATTTAATAACTTTTTCATTAGTCTTTCTTTTGCTTATTTTTACATCTTACTTTATCTTATCTTTATTTTCTGTCTCCTTTCTCTTTATTTTGACTTTAGAACCTTTTTGATGTGTACATGCTACAAAGATGTTGAACCATAACTATATTGCTGATTTTTATAATTGATTTAAAAATAAGGCACTGATTTTACTTAGTTAATGGTTTAATTTCATTAGCAAACTTTTTTTCTTGTTCTCCTGATTTACTTTATATGATTGTTACTTTTAAGTTGATTTTTTTACTTTAAGTTTGCTTTTAGTCTACTTTCTATTTTAATGCAAATACACAATGGCAGAATTGAAGAAAATGAAGCAAGCATATATGCACCACTTCAATATTGAGCTATGTTTAAGATTTGTTTTTTTTTTATAATATGTGAATTTAGCATGTCAATCCTCCTCTTTCATATTGTGCCAGTCAAAACATGCTTATCCATCTAACACGAGCTGGATCTCACAAAATGTACTTCAAACCCAGTCAAACCCGAGATTTAGGTCAGGGACCAGCCTGGATTCGAACCCACTCTCCAAGCACCAGATCTAACACCCAATGGATAACATAACAATGGTAGCACACGAGATTTAATTCTTCATCCGGCCCACTAGCAAATCGGAGAAAACAATAAGACTCAAGGACTTAAACATATATATACACAACGTAAATACTAGACATTCCACAGATAAAATCTAACATATTTAAATAATAGAGGCTTTACTAATGAATACTTATGGGCAATTAGTGAATTGGATTGATTTAATAATGAGACAGAAACTGATATATGATGAATTAAAATATATTTATTGACAATTGTTGTTGGCAAAATAGGTTTGTGGCTATGATTCAATGGAGCCAAATATCCTGCTATACAACTAATCACTACATTAACTTATTTGTTATGTCCTTTTATAATCAGTTCGAGTGGCTCTTTTACGTAAAATCAAACCAAGTCTGGAGTGAAACTTAATACATCTTAATTATAATAAATTTATTTTAACTATGGGCTTTTAAAGCGTCCCAGATAGCTTTAGATCGAATGGGTTTTCACGAATGCTTCGGATCAACGCCGAAGACTGCATATTAGGGAGGGAGAGTTGGCTATAACGATTTTACTAATACGCTAGGCACAAGTAAAGTATAATAATAAAGTGGCTCTGTGGATGGAAGAATAGTTTTAGGGTTTTTGTGACAAACAACGGTTTACCCAAGAACCAGTCGTCATGCTGCTAATGGAGAACCTTTATTTGGTTCAGAGGCGGGGGACTTACGTGCTAATCTGGCCCGTAGCTCAGACTTCGCTACTGCACTACCCATAAGAGAAGATGTGCTGGCAACGCCGTGGCTCCATCTTATATATATATCAAAAAGAACAGCACAACGAGAAAATATTAATAAATCCCACATCCGCCAAGCCGAAGGATATTATTATATTAAATGAACACTAGATCATCAGCTTGATCAAAAGAGCCAACTCTTCTGTAGCATGAGAAATACGATATGCTACTGACAGGAATATATAGATACAAACTTTACTTATCCCGTTCAATCTCTTTATTTATCTATAACTACTAAACTTTTAAAAGGGGGAAAAGTATATTTAATAGGGGTCTTACGAATACTTAACTAAAAAAATATACTTATGATTGCACTCCAGGCTAGTTTAATCTTTAATAACATAATAAATAAAGGTTGAAAAGCCACATTTTGTATTTATATTAATTAATTTACTAAATGACAAAAATATGAATTTGGGTTTCGAAACAGCGCACGAAATGATGCTATATAAATAATAATACGGAGATTTTAAATTCATATCTTTAAAAACATTTTAATAATTAAATGCACGCCGTTTCGAAACATAGGCATAACTAATAATAAATAAAATAAGCAAAAGAAAAGCAAAATATAATTGCAGTGATTAAATTATATAGCAAAACATTAATTAACAGAAATTTAGCAAAAGTATTTCATTTATAGAATTAAAATATTTTAGGAAACAATTTAGACAGTTTACACTATTGTATTAGCAAAAAGTATTTCATTTAAATATTATTTCGAAAACAATTTAGATAGAAATTTCAATAATATGGTTAGCTAACCTGTTTTTGAAGAAATAATGAATGTTTTTGAAATGCACACAGAGCTCTGCGATTTTAAATAATACTAAAATAGTTCTGTAGCTAAGGAGAGATTCGAGCTGGAACCGAAGGTGACTTCTTTGGCGGCTTATGGCATCTTCAATTTAGTTGGGAGACGATTTTTTAAAATAGTGTTTCTTTAGCTGGACTGAAATCGGAACGAGGGCAAATTATTTTTACGGCTTATGGCATCTTCAAATTTAGTTGGTGTAAGCTTGGTTATTCCTTTGGCATTTGATGGATTGAACTAGGCGTTCCATCACGGGAAAACAGCAAAATTTTGCCTGACTTTAGCCAGACATGTTAAGGTTGAACAATAATAAAACTTCTCCTGTTGACTCTCTTCAAAAGTAAGATGGATTCTCCCTTCCCGCTTAAAATAAGGCCTATTTATATCCTACTAAACTTTAACACCTTTCTGGAATTTCGTAAGCCTCGGGACCAATTGACTTTTAATTAAAGCAAAATAATATAATTCAATTTCTACAACAACTGATAAAATCTCCGAGGTGTTATATTTAATTTCCTTAAAAAAATGTATCAAAATATATAAACTATATAATTTGATTCATTTTCATTAATTAAATTTCTTTTCAGGTGTTATTACTTAGCAGAAGGAACGGTATTCTGATTTAATGAAAAAGACTTTTGTTGCAAACAAAAATCAATCAGAAAACAGATTTTACTTTTTTACCCGGGTGTGTCACTAATTGATATCTTGTTTACAAAAATTCTCATTTTTAATTGCGAACAAATAATTCTTATTTTATAAAACTAAATAACTTTTAACATATTTGTTTATTAAAAAAAAAGCAAATTTAAAGAAAATACTTGTTTCAACTATATATGTAAAACATTAAATCAGAAAACCGTTAAATAAATTAAAGAAAACATTTACATTACTTTTATTTAAACTTAAATATATATGAATCATTTTGCCGTTATTCCAAGGTTTAAATTATCCATCCACCTACGAATATTATAGCGAATATAATTAAAAATTGACTGAAAATTTATAAAACATTTTATAATAATTTATGAGCATTTCTCCGCTATAATTTTATCAAAGCTGTCTAATTATAGCGTGTTTTCGTAAGTAAGTGGATGATGCAATTTAAGCGGCCATTATAGCAAAGTTCTCCCGCTCGACTTATATATTACATTTTTACATTTAAAATAGGTTCAAAACTAGTTCAGACGAGTAGGTCATTAGGTTGATGGTGAAACGGAAAGGGATTGGAGGTTTCCGTTTCATATCAGTAAACTTAGTAAAAAAAAACAAATAAAAAAAAAAGACTTTACTTATATAACACGGAGCTAAATTATGGCTTCTTTCAAAATATAAACTCATGACTAATCCTACGCTAAACTTATGATAATACATCTTATTGGATTACACTATATAATAAATTTAATGCTTCTAACAATTATCAACACACACAATGAAATCATCGGTTATTAGTTAATATTTTAAACTTAAACAGATATATACCCAAACGAGTATACCTCTTTGTCAAAATAATGGATATGTTTTATATATATATAAAATATAATGCGTGTAATAAATATATAAAAGGGTATATAGATAATATATGGTTAAAATATAAAGTATATAATAGGTAAAATGGATATAGATAAAATGTAATGTGTATAATAACAATATAAAGGGTATGTAAATAAATATAAAGTGTATCATATATATATATATAAGGTATATAAATAAAATATAGAGTGTATAATATATATAGAGTGATCAAATCACTCACAAAAACAACTAACAATTTAAATAGGATCTGGGGGTTGTTTAAGGAGTAACTCCATGCCGGGGTTGAAACAACATCCCAATAGATCATCATCATCTTCATCAGATATCCAACTGTCTTCATCATCATCGGTTATCCATTCATAGCTTTCATTTTTGTCTTTCAACCTTACAGGAGATCGCTTAGGGTGCATTGTCAAACTTCGTATCTCATGCAGCTCGAAATTCTTTTCTTCAAACGTGGGCTCCTGTTCTGCTACAGATAACTTACTGGTATTTTCTATAGGAGTTTCTTGGCATGGAGTGTCTAGATGCTTTATATTATTAATATTACTCACGTTCATTATTGCTTATGTACATTTTACATTATTTTCATTTTCAATGATCTTTTCTTCAGTAAGTGCTTTTCCCTCTCTAAAATTATTTTCAGTATCATCTTCAGTCTGGCCAATAAATTGCACTCTCTCATGTCTATTAAGTCTTTTATCTTGGTAATCACTAGCAAAGTTGCTTTCCTTACTTTCCTTTTCTGTCTCTTCTTTCATTTCTGCTACATCTCTCAATTCTGGAATACAAGCTGTGATAATGTTTTCTTCTTTGTTGGCTATTTGACTTCTTTGTAGCAGGTTTTCTTTTATTTCATATATTTCCTCTCTGATCTTCCTTTGGGCTTCTTCACACTCTTGGAATTTGCTGCCTAATTCTGCACCAACGTTATAAACCTTATCTATCAAATCCTTTTCTTGACATTCTACCTTCTCTACTAAGGTCTTAACTTCTTTAATTATACCCCTATCTTGATTATTTTCCACTTGACTTGTCTGTAACGTTTCCTTGAATTCTCTCGTAACTTTATATTTATGCTGGCCACTGACTGATGGCCTAATTTCTTTAATTTGGGCCTCAAATCTTTGGTCAATTTTCTGATACCTTTCCTCCATTTTCTGTCTGTATCTTTTATCCCATTCTTCCATTTTCTGATCCATTTTTTTATTCCATTTCTCCATTTTCTGATCCTGTTTTTTATTCCATTCCTCCATTTTCTGATCCCGTTTTTTATTCCATTCCTCCGTATCCCGTCTAAGCTGTCTCAGCAACCAGTTAAAATCCCAGCCTTCCTGCTTAATCTCCATCGGTGTTTGTTCCGATATTTTTGTAACTAAATTCTCTGGCATAGCTACAGTTTTTATCTTGTACAATCCTTTCAAAATTATTATTATTTTGTACCTAATAAATATTTGATTTTTAAAACTTTTATACTTTTAATACGGCTGTTTGCTGCTCTCCCCCTTCAAGAACGACTCGCTCACTTCCATCCCAACTCTATGCCTAACTCACTAATATATCTATAAGCTTACTCCATCTTGATGCCCGTCCAACATATAATGAATTTAAAAAAAAATTTTCGTCTCCCTACTTTTTATTTTATAAAACATATGAAATTCTTTTTTTATTTAAAAAAAAAAATCCCTTCTTTTTTTCTAGCTTTAATAAAATATATGAAAAATTTAAAAAAAATCTTTTTTTTTTTTCGTCTATATATCTAAAGTATAACACATATTTTAATATTAAAGATGACTTAATAAAAATTTAACTCACCCCCGCTCTCTTCTTCCAGCTGTTTTTTTTTTATATATACATACTTAAATAGTTTTATGACCTAATTCCGTTTGACCCGTCTGCACCAATTTCAAACCTTTTAACTTTTGGTTAATTTGACGTTACTTTTATATATATATTTCTTACTCATTTTAAACCACTCCAATTCATAAAAATACTTTGATAAAACAACGAGTCCCCCCTTTTCTTTTAATCTAAATTTCTTTTCTCTGCTCCCTAATGACAAATTTATAAGAGGATGACTTATAACTTGATCAATCATCCTCGGGCGCCAGTCACTAGTGAACAGGAAAGACACAAAATAAATTTAATAAATTTTTTTGCTATATACACACAAAAGTCCATAACTCAGAGTATGTAGGTGTTTACATCGAGCCTCACTGGGTCGTCCAAACGCGGAAAAAAAAATCTTACATATATACATTATTCAAAAAAAAATTTGACTCAAAATCATTAATTTTGACCAAAAGAATTATATATATATACTCCATAATCTCTTCAGGGGTGGAAATGAGTTACAAGTCCCACGATTTGGGCATCCAAACACGGAAAAAAAAAAAACCTATGAGCCAGTCAAAACATGCTTATCCATCTAACACGAGCTGGAACGAAGGTGAGTTCTTTGGCGGCTTATGGCATGTTCTTATTCAGTTGTGAGACGATTTAAAATGGTGTTGGAACAAAGGCAAGTTCTTTTAGCGGCTTATGACATCTTTTATTTGGTGTGGTTGTTGCTTCGGCATTTGATGGATTGAACTTGGCGTTCCATCACGGGAATTGCAGCAATTCTTGCCTGACTTTAGCCAGACATGGTAAAATTAAACAATTTTGACTTCTGATCTTAACAGCTATTCAACAGCAAGATGGAGTCTATCTTCCCGCTTAAAATAAGGCCTATTTATATATTCCGACTAAGCTTTAACACCTTTCTGGAATTTCGTAAGCCTCGGGATCAATTGACTTTTAATTAAAGCAAAATAATATAATTCAATTTCTACAACAACTGATAAAATCTCCGAGGTGTTATATTTAATTTCCTTAAAAAATGTATCAAAATATATAAACTATATAATTTGATTCATTTTCATTAATTAAATTCCTTTTCAGGTGTTATTACTTAGCAGAAGGAATGGTATTCTGATTTAATGAAAAAGTCTTTTGTTGCAAACAAAAATCAATCAGAAAACAGATTTTACTTTTTTACCCGGGTGTGTCACTAATTGATATCTTGTGTACAAAAATTCTCATTTTTAATTGCGAACAGATAATTCTTATTTTATAAAACTAAATAACTTTTAACATATTTGTTTATTAAAAAAAAAGCAAATTTAAAGAAAATACTTGTTTCAACTATATATGTAAAACATTAAATCAGAAAACCGTTAAATAAATTAAAGAAAACATTTACATTACTTTTATTTAAACTTAAATATATATGAATCATTTTGCCGTTATTCCAAGGTTTAAATTATCCATCCACCTACGAATATTATAGCGAATATAATTAAAAATTGACTGAAAATTTATAAAACATTTTATAATAATTTATGAGCATTTCTCCGCTATAATTTTATCAAACCTGTCTAATTATAGCGTGTTTTCGTAAGTAAATGGATGATGCAATTTAAGCGGCCATTATAGCAAAGGTCTCCCGCTCGACTTATATATTACATTTTTACATTTAAAATAGGTTCGAAACTAGTTCAGACGAGTAGGTCATTAGGTTGATGGTGAAACGGAAAGGGATTGGAAGTTTCCGTTTCAATATGTAATCTCACTTTATACCCTACACCTTCATTACTTATCCTTCTATAGGTATCCTGTCTTCTATTGAATCCTATTTACTTAACTGATGTCAAATTATCTGTATATAATACTATCTCTAATTCTACCCATTTTTTTAAAAATGTATTAAGATTAACATATTGAGATATATTTACTCACAGTATGAATAGGGGTAATTTTACTTATTCAATAGTGGAACTCAAGTAATATACCAGGTATAGGAAGAGGATCATTTATATTTAAATTAACCATGTGAAGCAATGGATCTGAAGTCCGATCCATGCTTCACATCTTCCTATAAACTTAATTAATATTGTAGACCTAAATTAAGTTTATAGTTCAATATCAGCAGGGTTTTGCATTAGAGTTAAAAATAATTATGCTTATTAAATGTGTATTACAGTTAAATATTTTATTTTAAATAAATTTCATTCTATTGATAAAAATTGCTTAACCTATTAGTCAAACATACATATATATACATCTAGCGTATATATATGAGTTAATGCAAAATTCTGCTGAAATAAAATGCTTATTTTATTGTAAAATAATAATATATTGTTGTTCAAATTTTATTAAAATATTTAGTATGATTTGATTTTGAGATAAGCCTGCCAACATTTTCTAAAAGAATGTATAGTTTTAATTAGTGAGCCATTCAAGTGTAATTAAAGATGGCCTTCTCTTTCTTTCTTTTTAATTAAGAGAATTCAAACTTTGAAGTAAAAAAAAGTTAGAGTAAAAAAGTTAAAGTATTTTTAGAAAGTGTTGCTTTGAAACAAAGGAGCATGGGGAGGCTTATCAAGATCTCAGATCATACAAACAATGGAAGGTAGCTGTCAGAGAAAGTATAAATAGTAGGGAGAACAAAAGAGAGGGTATTCAGACTTTTCCTTTTGAATGAGTCAGTTGATTCTGATTTTGCTTGTGAAGGCGATTTATTAAGATTTTTCTTGCTGTTTTATTCCAAGTTTTCTGGAGAGTACATTCAGATTTCTTTTGGGAGAAATCCTTTAGATTTTGCTTCACATTTAGCTGGTGCTTAAAAAAAAAGTTATACAGTTGTCATTTTCAAACAATGGAGAAGTTGGAACCGGCTCAAGTTAAAACCAACCATATTTTGAGGAAAATGGATATGCTTGGCTAGGCAAATCATAGCTTTGCCTATCGCCGAGGTTCCTAAATACCATCCAAAATGCCTTAACATCCAATCAATAACCATCTGAACTCTATGCCGTGTCTGGAGAACTTTTCATGGAAGCCATACTTCATATTTTGCATTGTCCGGACAAACACCTATCGTCGGTCGGATCAAGCTACGGACGCCGTAGGAAACATCACGGAAAAAGGACGGTATCGTATCTCCTAAATTAAACTATCTCGTATGCTACTTTTGATTCATCTTGTCTTATTGTTGTATTGAATTATATGTATTTGCTATGTAAACATTTTATAAATTAACCGTAAATATATTTTGGGATTATCTAGCTATATGTAACCTTTTTACCTTCGCTATTCTTCCTTAGATTTAGTATTTCGTTGCGGTTAAATTTAACAATTCACATTTTTTTTTCTTCTTTTCATTTGAAATCACTTTCCAATTTTATTTATGTTGTTAATTAAATCCAAGTCAGTTTCTTTTGTGTGCCAACTTGATCTTTTTGATAACACCTTTTTTTTTGTCCGCCATTAGCTAGTCACGTATATCTGATTTAGCTATATACGTTCTAAGTTAATTTTAAACCCGGTTTTTCGCGCAAAGCCATAAGAAATGCTTTGCGAAAGGTTTTATTACCTATCGTACTTTATCGAGAAGATCGAGTTGGAAATTTTTAATAAAATTGGGAAGAAAAGAATTTGACCGCAAACCTATTAACTTGTTTTCTTTTTTTTTGTCTAATTAGTTTGTTGCAGTAATTTAGGGGAATAGCGGAGGCCATTAAAGCCTTATTCATATTTTAAAGCCAGTAATTAAACATTATTTAATTATCAAAAACTTGAGTTTCTTAGTTATGTTAAATGCTTTATTTTACTTTTAAATGATCCAGGCACGCATAACGCAAACACCAACACATATTTTAAGTACTTTAAATATTTAGCTTTTAGCTCCTTAGGATTTCCCGTCCATGTCTCTACCGCTGTTGCTAAGCTTTGTGGCCGGTTGAAAAATAATTTATGCGTGGCTCAGATGGTGTTGTTGGTTCGTGAATTAGCCCCGAGAATAGGCGAAATAGGGCAGAGGTTATTATATTCTTTATTTAATATTTCGCGTATAGTGGCCTCGAGGTACTTTCGCTTAGGACTCGAACTAGGTTAAACCAGCATACATAATCTGACTGTCACAGTAGATTTTTTTTTTCTCCGCATTCTGGACGCCCATCGTGTGGCTTTTCGAAATTTTCCATGCCCTGCAATGCCCTATATGACATTCGTATGTGTATGGAATGTTTTTTTTCTGTTTGAAATTAAGGAAAATATGGGTAGACGTATAATTTTTTTTTCCGATTCTGACGCTAACAACGTGGATGAGTGTCATTTTTTTTCTTTTCTTCAAAAAAAAAAAAAATTTTTTAATAGTACCCTGAGAAGCTAGTTTTAGTTTAATAATTTATATCAAATAATATATGTATAATTTTTTCCAAGTTTGTTTCCTAACGTGAGCTAAATGTCATTTTTTTTAACTAATTAAGAAATTAAAGGTGTTATAAGCTAAACATTTTTTTTTCCGAGTTTGATATATATGAAATGAATATTTTATAGTTAAAAAAAGTTAACACGCCGTTAGTTGTTTTTTTTTGTGTGTGATTAGAAAAGAAGATTTCAGAGTTAAAGTAATTTTTTGGTAATCCTAATTAGTTTTGTCATGGCCAGTACGCCATATTTTTTTTCTCGTATAAAGTAGATAGCTTCGATAAGGCGGAAGTGTCAAATATATACCCACCCGCCCTCCCTTAAATTAGCTTTCGTACTTTAGATTGTTTTTAGTATCGCTCAAATATGAAAAAGTTTGGGAATAATAATGTTTTTTTTCGAAATATAGTATAAACTGTAGTGTTAATATTTTGAGTAAAAAAGTACAATTACATAATAGATTTTTATTTCCGTTTGGATAAATTTTTGTTAATATCTTAGATAATTTTTTTTTCGTTAATAGGATTGTTTTTTCATAGATCGAAAGCTTTGATAAGTCAAAATTACACGTGTCAGTGTACGGTGTTAACAAATATTTTTTTTTCACGTTCCCTGCATTGCGTTTTTATATAAAATGAATGCTATAATCAGGCAAAATTTTCGTTCACTGTTAAATATTTTGTAATTACGTGTCCTACCAAATATATATATAAGTTTTGTTAATAAAATAGCAAACTTAATTTTCAACTTAATAAAGAGTAAATGCGTATGTCGTTTAATTTATATTTTTGTATAACATAGATGTCAGCCACCCTTTAGTTAAGATTTTTTTTCCCATTTCGGATTATGCTATTGAATCATTTATTGAGTAATCGTTAGGTGAAGACCCTTTGAGCAACCGTTAGGTGAAGCCCTTGTTTTTTTACTGATCGTTTATGAAGATTCCCTTAGTAACCGTTTAGGTGAAGACCCCTTACACTGTAGAGTTCTAAATTGCTGTGTAGCCTGAAATAATAGGTCTATGTCTGCAATTGTTGTTTCCGTGTCATAGTTGTGACCAGCGTTACTTGCCTGAAATAATAGGAGTATGCGGTTTGCAATATGACATTCGTTCTAATAAATTTATGTACATAATAATAAAAGAAATATTTGTATGGGTATATCTGTTTGTATATTCATATGTAGTCATATATATGCATATTTAGTGTGTACATATTCATATATATGGGTGTATATGGTATACACTTCGTTATAGTTCGGTAAAACCCGTTTTTATATAAATGTTTTTGAAACAGTTTTTGATCTCAATGCGTGATTCCGTAAAATTGCTTGATAATTGTTAATCTATTTCGGGTTGTGACCAAAATGGTAGTTGGTTTCGATCCCAGGTTCATAATTCGGAGTGGCGGTTATCATGGGATTTTACTTTTATTTTAATTTTTTTTGTATATATTTTGTTTTGTTAATCGTACTTTAGGCTGTTTAAATTGTTTTTTTTTTGTGTGTCATGACCAAAATGGTAACTGGTTTCGATCCCAGATCAGACAAATTACCGTACTTAGTTGTTATACGTCTTCGATTTAAATAATATTGTGTCATTTAAAATAGCATTTACTTATTCATCCAGAGATTTTTTTTCGTTCAGCAGAATCAAATTAAATTTTTTTTTAAAAGTGAACTGAAACGCAAAGTAAAATTTTAACTGCATTGAAACTTTATAAACCTTATAAATGTGTGCTTGGATCATTATCCATTAATATGTATATTTGATATGGCCATTGTCTTGTCGACTGGCGCCCTTCTCAAATAAATTTGTCGGCAAGTGCAATTTCTCATATCGGATATCAAATAGACTAAACTATACTAGATGATCAAAATAACAATGTATGCTTAGTGAGCCAAAATAATGTTTAAACATGACTTATGTATATTTTGCTCACATATTTCGTTATAGATATATACTTGTATTAATGTAAATGCATTTTTAGTTGTTTCAGGTGTCAGAGAAAGCCAGGTCAAGCTGTAAGTGGATTATTTTAGTTATATTAACATAGTAATGATATTTTAATGAAATATAAATAAAGTAAAGTGAGGAGAATAATATGTGGTATAGTTATTAAAGACAGACACGGCAGGATTTTTTTATATTTTCATGTGTAAACAGATACATATAGGCATAGGGTTAAAATAGGACCTCGTGAGGTAGGCAAAGTTAGTTTTTGAAAACATAAATAAAGAATTTAGAATATTTGACTTATTTTTTTTAAAGAACAAAAAAATTTTTTTTCTTCACATACAGGATATAGCTCCTAGATAGACATAATACAATATACTTATATAGATTGTATTAAAATACGTTTAGAAATAAATTGTGACTTTGTGTAGCAAAATAGCAAAAAAAATGGACCAACAGACGGACGCACATTATGACAGCGAGGAGGAGGTAGTACTCAATATTCCCAAGAGGCCAACAGGTACTCATAATGAAGAGTATAACTTTGATGCTTTCATCAAAGAAATGAGACATGAAAATGAAATAATGAGGAACATGTTCCAGCAATTCATGAATATGACATCTCAACGACTGAACCGTTTGGAGGAAAACATGGGTCTCCAGCAACAACATACCAGAACAAAAGTATGGCCAGATGAGGATACTCAGTTAAAATGGCAACAGAAACAAGATGATACACAACCTAAATCATTGATCGATAATGAAGTAGAGAAGGATATGTATGCCTGGGACACGTCAGTCAAGCATCAAATACAGGAAGGAGAAGACAATGGACAGATGGATGTGGATAAAAAGGAAATGAACACTCATCAACAGATCAATCCAATCAAGGCGCAACAAGGTAACCAAATCCTTACGCCTATAATAATTAATCCGGTAACGTCTCCGGTGGCTAAATTCATACATATACAAGGTTTTAGAGGGGAACCGGGTGGAAACCCTAGACACCACCTTGATAGTCTCAAAATGTTTTTTCAATTTCAGAATATGACAGAACAAGAAAAGGTGGCGATCTCCAGTCATCATTTAAAAGAATCTGCCAGAGAATGGTGGAATACTCTATCTATACAACCGCAAACATTTATGGAATATGAGAAGGCAATAATGTCAATGTACTGGAGTGCAGAGAGGCAGGAAGGTTTGATGTATTCCATAATGCATGAAAGATACCCAGCTAACCATCAAGAGACTTATGCTCAGTTTTTTGTTAGGCAGGTAAATCGCATTAAAGCCCTAACTGCTTTCAATTATCCAGAAATGCAGATAGTGAGGATGATTAGGCACAACATGCCACCCTGGATAAGGAAAATATTAATAAGCACTCAAATGCAGGATATTCAAGGCACGATTCGGATACTAACTGACATTGATTATGGGAACTTAGAAGAAAACCAAAATGATAGGGTCATGAACCCGTCCAAAAATACAAGGCAGTATATACCACCGGATCCCGGAAAGTTTAGAAATTAAAAACATAAATATAGCTAGTCAGACTAAAACAACACGGACTTGATTTAAAATATAGGAGAATGAATGATGGATAAACCGTTTTGTAGTAACATATAGAAAGATTATTAGTAGTAGCAAATTAAACATTACAGTGAATAAAGAGTAGGCTTGAACTCACCTGGTACAAATTCTTACCTCTGACCTGAAGCAACAGCATTTTTTTTTTTAACATTTTTTTTTTGCTCACTAACTATTGGGAAATGAAGCAATGGATCTGAAGTCCGATCCATGCTTCACATCTTCCTATAAACTTAATTAATATTGTAGACCTAAATTAAGTTTATAGTTCAATATCAGCAGGGTTTTGCATTAGAGTTAAAAATAATTATGCTTATTAAATGTGTATTACAGTTAAATATTTTATTTTAAATAAATTTCATTCTATTGATAAAAATTGCTTAACCTATTAGTCAAACATACATATATATACATCTAGCGTATATATATGAGTTAATGCAAAATTCTGCTGAAATAAAATGCTTATTCTATTGTAAAATAATAATATATTGTTGTTCAAATTTTATTAAAATATTTAGTATGATTTGATTTTGAGATAAGCCTGCCAACATTTTCTAAAAGAATGTATAGTTTTAATTAGTGAGCCATTCAAGTGTAATTAAAGATGGCCTTCTCTTTCTTTCTTTTTAATTAAGAGAATTCAAACTTTGAAGTAAAAAAAGTTAGAGTAAAAAAGTTAAAGTATTTTTAGAAAGTGTTGCTTTGAAACAAAGGAGCATGGGGAGGCTTATCAAGATCTCAGATCATACAAACAATGGAAGGTAGCTGTCAGAGAAAGTATAAATAGTAGGGAGAACAAAAGAGAGGGTATTCAGACTTTTCCTTTTGAATGAGTCAGTTGATTCTGATTTTGCTTGTGAAGGCGATTTATTAAGATTTTTCTTGCTGTTTTATTCCAAGTTTTCTGGAGAGTACATTCAGATTTCTTTTGGGAGAAATCCTTTAGATTTTGCTTCACATTTAGCTGGTGCTTAAAAAAAAAGTTATACAGTTGTCATTTTCAAACAATGGAGAAGTTGGAACCGGCTCAAGTTAAAACCAACCGTATTTTGAGGAAAATGGATATGCTTGGCTAGGCAAATCATAGCTTTGCCTATCGCCGAGGTTCCTAAATACCATCCAAAATGCCTTAACATCCAATCAATAACCATCTGAACTCTATGCCGTGTCTGGAGAACTTTTCATGGAAGCCATACTTCATATTTTGCATTGTCCGGACAAACACCTATCGTCGGTCGGATCAAGCTACGGACGCCGTAGGAAACATCACGGAAAAAGGACGGTATCGTATCTCCTAAATTAAACTATCTCGTATGCTACTTTTGATTCATCTTGTCTTATTGTTGTATTGAATTATATGTATTTGCTATGTAAACATTTTATAAATTAACCGTAAATATATTTTGGGATTATCTAGCTATATGTAACCTTTTTACCTTCGCTATTCTTCCTTAGATTTAGTATTTCGTTGCGGTTAAATTTAACAATTCACATTTTTTTTTCTTCTTTTCATTTGAAATCACTTTCCAATTTTATTTATGTTGTTAATTAAATCCAAGTCAGTTTCTTTTGTGTGCCAACTTGATCTTTTTGATAACACCTTTTTTTTGTCCGCCATTAGCTAGTCACGTATATCTGATTTAGCTATATACGTTCTAAGTTAATTTTAAACCCGGTTTTTCGCGCAAAGCCATAAGAAATGCTTTGCGAAAGGTTTTATTACCTATCGTACTTTATCGAGAAGATCGAGTTGGAAATTTTTAATAAAATTGGGAAGAAAAGAATTTGACCGCAAACCTATTAACTTGTTTTCTTTTTTTTTGTCTAATTAGTTTGTTGCAGTAATTTAGGGGAATAGCGGAGGCCATTAAAGCCTTATTCATATTTTAAAGCCAGTAATTAAACATTATTTAATTATCAAAAACTTGAGTTTCTTAGTTATGTTAAATGCTTTATTTTACTTTTCAATGATCCAGGCACGCATAACGCAAACACCAACACATATTTTAAGTACTTTAAATATTTAGCTTTTAGCTCCTTAGGATTTCCCGTCCATGTCTCTACCGCTGTTGCTAAGCTTTGTGGCCGGTTGAAAAATAATTTATGCGTGGCTCAGATGGTGTTGTTGGTTCGTGAATTAGCCCCGAGAATAGGCGAAATAGGGCAGAGGTTATTATATTCTTTATTTAATATTTCGCGTATAGTGGCCTCGAGGTACTTTCGCTTAGGACTCGAACTAGGTTAAACCAGCATACATAATCTGACTGTCACACATGTGCTAAAAAAAATGTATTAAGATTAACATATTGATATATATTTACTCACAGTATGGATAGGGGTAATTTTTACTTATTCAGTAGTGGAACTCAAATAATATACTAGGAATAGGAAGGGGATCATTTATATTTAAATTAACCATGTGCTGGTTGCCCATTTAACAGCTATATTTTATTTAGTCATAACTATTTCATTTACTACATTTAGTGGAACAATCTAACACTATCATCATTATTATCAATCTACAACTAGTATATTTCATCAGTCAAACAATATCTTTATAGGGTTATGAATTACACCTAATCACCATTTCTAATTAAGAAATGATATTATATGACTAATGAGTAGATTTAGATCTATCTGTACATTCCTCTACTGTTGGTTACTTCTGTACTCCTCATAACTTTCATTTAACCTTTTAACCGCTAATTATATTATTGGCTGAGTGAGGTAAAAGTCAAAACTTTTAATTGGCCAATTCACAAACTGAAGTATCAATTAACAAAGTCAATTGTCAAAATATATTCATATTTTAATATTATATTCACTTTAGTTTCATTTGTAAAAAATATATTAATAATTTGTCAGATTATGAAAGTGAACGAAAGTTTTTTCAAAAATAAATTTTGATTTATAATTAGAAAAATATTCGATAGCGGCCAAAATTAAAAGGAAAGTCACTCGCCAACCAACAAGATTTGCTGACATCATGATTTCTTCCCATTTTTATGTTGTGATAAGTATGTTGCAATAAATAAATAATTCTTACAAAAATCTTAACTATTTTTCTAAAATAATATTTATTTTTAGCATATTTTATCAAAATAATTTATAATTTGTCAAAAAATACTGTTAAAATGGTCTAAAACATTCGTTTATCATTTTCGAACTAAAACAAAAACAGTTCATAACTCTTTACTTTTTGGCAGTCATTTCCTTTGTTGACAATCAGATTTAAGCCAATCAGATTTAAGAAGAGGTGTTATTTTTTTCTTTGTTTGACATATAACATCATTTTTATTGATTTTTTACTTGTAAAATAATTCAAGAGAGGGCGGCATCTTACAGAACTTTTTTTACTCTTTAAAACAAGCACAAAATTGTAATCGTAGTACGAAAAGTGACCAATTTAGAGTGACATCAAGCCACTTCATTTTTAAACGAATCGATCATGCAAAGAGTTAAAGTACAAATTCAAAAGAATAATTATAAAGTGTAAACTTAATTGCCTGTACACACATGTAGTAAATGTATTTTAACAATAAAAAACAAATTTATTTAATTAAACACCTTATACATATATATTTAAAACACACATGTAACATTAAATCTGAATTGATATTATAAAATTAATACAATGGAAAATTACTTTTAAGTTTAATTAATAATAAATTCTCATGGTTTATGATATTTTTTTTTCATATGTCATAGCATTGGCCGGGACGCGAACCCACAACCATCTGCAACCAACTACTTGCTTGCAAGGTGGCTGCGATGACCTCTCAGCTAACAACGATTGACATTTTAATTATTAAAATAATAAATGAAATAAAATTTTATCTTGCCCAAAAATCATTTGTTAATTAGATTAGTCTGGTCTTATAAAATTTCATGCCACTATGTTGAGGAAGATTTGGACATTATTTAATGGATATACATGAATAATTGACAAATATTAAATTCTTAATATATTCATTGCAGATAAAGGTAATTGTTGTTCTGACAGGCATAACAACATAGGTCTTATAAGTTGACCATCATCTTTTCCCCACCGACAAGCAACAGGTGATTTCTTGTAGGTTGACTATCATTTTTTTCAGGAGGTAATAGACGATCTTCCATAGGAGGCCGAGCACCTCTTCTTTCCCCATAGACAGGTAACAGGTGATTTTTCCACGAAGGGCTGCCATTTCTTTTTTCCCCATAGAGAAACAACAAGTAATTTTCTACAGGAGGGCTGCCACTTATTTTCTCCCCATATTTCAGCAATAGGTGATTTTTCCACAAAAGGTTTACATGATCTAGATTTCAGATTGGGATATACTGGGGTTTTTAGCACTGCATTCTTCTTAGTTTCATTTTGTTATCATAGAATGCTGGCAATTAACAGTTCTTTGGCTATAATTGCTCCCAGATCAACTTCTGCAAACAGTAAAAATAATAGTATCTTGGGCAGGTACACTGAGTTAAAGGCACCAAAACAAGTATCTTGACTTGGAATACCAGAATGGTTTTAACAATAAACAAGAGAGAGTGGTTCTAACAACACTTAGCTATATACTCCCTCACAACAACAGATGATCCCTCTATCCCAGCGTTTCCCAACCTTTTTTGGCTCGCGTACCACTTGGTAGTACATCACGCTAAATTGTACCACTTCGTAAAAATGATTGTATTTTGTGAAATTTATTGCGAGTGTGTTATTTTATTTGCATTATAAATATTATAGGGTGACCATGTATTCACATCACAATGAGACAAATTACATTGAAACACGCTTAAACGATTATAAACTCACTAAAAATATAAATTCACTGTAACATATATATATGTGTGTGTGTGTTTGTTCAAAGTTTCATATTTATCTACTATTTTGTCATATTTCGTTTACTAATAAATGGTTTTAATAAAAACACAAAATTATAAAAAACCAATTAATATATTTTATCATAATCAAATATTTTTATAAAATAAATTTAATGAGATCCTTGTGCTTGTTTCGAAAAACATAATTTTTTGAAATTTGGTTCAAAAGATGTGAGGTATACCTTTAAGTCTACAGCTGCATTCAATTTGTTTCAATACTTTTTTTTTTTTAAATATATGAAGAAAAAGCTCTTTCTCTACTAATTTCATACTAGTAAATGGTAATAATAATTTAAGAGGTTTCTCAGAAAGTTGTTCATAATCTTTAATGTTTAACCAAAATTAATTAGATTGTGTCGATAATTCTATTAAATTTTCTTTCTCTTTTATTGATAATGATGAAGCTTTTTCTAAATGTTCTTCATAGAAGGGGTTTGAAATCCACTTATCATTTGTGTTTTCGGGGTTTTGCAAAATATTCCATTAAAGACAATTTTAATCCTGTTAAATGTGCTATTATATTTTCTCGTATATCTTGAGACAGACTAACCTTATTTTCAAACAAAAAAATATGTAGAGTTTTGAATACTTTCGGTTGATTGTTTTCAATACACTGCTTCCAAAAATCTAATTTCTTAATCATATTTTCAATTTTATCATTAACATTAAAGATCGTTATCGAGTTGTTCTGAGGTGTCAAATTTAAGTTATTTATTTGCAAAAAAATATCAGTTAAATATGCAATCACCTGAATGAAGCCAACCAAAATCATACAATTTCGAAGAAAGATCAAAAGAATTGTCTTCAAAAAAAAAAACTGTCCTTCTTGTAAATTCGAATAAGCGGGTTATATGGGGATCAATAAATTTTAATAAACAAAGACGATACAATCACAAACAATAACCTGTCACTTGTAAGCCGCGCGGGGAAGTGAACAAGAGAGCAGCACCATGACAACAGTGGTGGCAATATCTCAAGTTACTAATGGCTAACGGCTAAATTTAAAAATGCACTTCAAAAAAACGATATCGATTGCTGGATTTTCGATCATCGACTGTACATATTAACAACTTTACTGTATAATATTATTAATTAAAATAATTTTTATGAATTATAGGAAAAAACGTTTCTATGATATTTTTATGATTTGATTTTTTTTATGTCTGCCATTATTGATTATTTTTCGCGTACCACCAACCAGCAACTCGCGTACCACCAGTGGTACGCGTACCACAGGTTGGGAAACGCTGCTCTATCCAATCAAAATTTTACTTTAATCAAACAAAGAAAAAAATATTTTTTCCTTAAATTGATAATAAATTATTTCTCATCCAATATAAGCAAAACATAGAATAAAAATTAAATCAAAAAACAAAAATATTTTTGATCAAGCGTTAAAATATAATTCTATTTCCATTTTTTGTTTGGTTATCTATCTAATTATATTAAATGATTTTTTTTTTTTTTTTTAGTTACAATGAATAGACATATTTCCAAGAAACTACATTGCTTTACAAATCTTGAACCTTTTTCCAATTAATAATTTTGCTGTGACAAAAATATGTAACAAATTATTTTCTTCATATAAAGTCAATTATTGTTACTATATTTTCTTATATTTTAAGTTCATATGTATTTTTAATTAGTTTCATTACTATGCAATTGTAATGCTGTCAATACAGTATGTTTAGTATAACTAACACTTCCAATAGTTATATATATATATATATATTATTTATGACAGTGAATTTGAGGGCTAGTTTATCAATGCCAAAAAATAATATGTTATGAAAAAAATTGTTGTGGACACATTATTTTCATCCTTCGTTTTAATAAATAAAAGTAGTTTTTTTTCAATTTATTTGCATTGACTTTTATAACAATAGAACTAATATTTTTTTAAAAAAAAATTATAAATAGGAGAGGAAATATATAACTAAATTGAATTTAAACTTGGAAGATTTTTTATTTTAAAAATTAATATACATCATTATTAAAGCTATACAGAATAATGTACATTAAATGACTTTAACCATTTCAACTATTACTATTTGCAATGTTTGATTAGATGTCTAATACGTCAGTATGTCTGTTTTAAAGCAACTGGCCTCTCCTATTGTGGTGAAAAACACTTAATGAAGATGTAAAGCAAAAAAGAAGTCTTCAGTGCAGCTCAATGGAAATGAAGACTTTTAGTTGATAAATTGTGCTGACAGAAACAAGGCATACTGAGTTATTATTGCTTTATTTTTTTGAGAATGAATGCTACCCACTTGGGGAACAATGCTTGTATTAAGTGAGTTGTGCATTACTTCGAATAACTAATTAATATTTTAATTTGCTTCCTTAATTGTTTGTTAATAAAGAAATAAATGTAACTAACAAAGTTGTACTGATGCCAATTATGTTCATAGTCTGACTAGTTATATATTAAATCCTCAGACACAGCAGAGTGGAACAATTGACAGTTTGGATACAGTGGGAATGGGAAAATTTGAAAATGGCAGAGTAAATGCTATAATATGAGAGGTCAACATAAATAAAGCAGTCTAATGGAAAAACTATGTATTCCAATAAGACAGGATGTAACACAGTTGGCTAATAGCTTACCCAAGATGCCTTGTGAACATTCCATATGGAGAACATGTACAAATTTATGCACCAAACCTTTCAAAATGGGTAGTGCAACTTAGATTACGAAGTAGAAAGCAGTTGCCATAAGAGAAATATGTTGATTATAATTTTCCTTATGCAGATTGACCAAAGATTGTGATTTTGTCCCAAAGATAAATGATTACCTGCTGGAACAGTTTTTATATGGTATGTCCCTTTTGCAGTTTGGTTAGAGATGTGTGATTTTGGCCCAGAGATAAATGATTCTCTGCTGGAAAGTTTTTATATATTATGTCTGATAATCATTTTAGAAAAGTCTTACTATGTGATCAGGATTTAATCTACAAAATGGCAATAGAGAATAGCGTAGCTCAGAAGTTTGTGTTGTATAAATCTTCAGAAAATTACAGCATTGCAACCTTTGGAAAGGGATTTTGTTTATCAGTGAAAAACCTAAAGGGGATGTTCAGTTTTTTAATATACATAAGAAAAAATGCATAAATGTGTTATTGTTGTGATAAAGCTGGACATATAAACATAAACTGTAAGCATAAGGAAAAAATATACAGAATTTGTGATACTAGAGGTCACTTAGCTGCTATTTGTCATTTTAAAGATTGAAAATCGCTTTAAAAAAATTCGGATTACAAATTTGGGGCAGAAGTGGAGCACAAGAAATTAGAAATGAAAGTAAATAACAAAACCATGGATCATATACTCCTAGAAGTAGTAGTTAGTGATAAATGGGTAACAATGGAAGTTAGTTAGAAATTTGTCCTTAATGTCACACAACGATTGGATTTGGATTAATGACAGCCATTAAAAAAAATTTGTATTAAAAAGATGGATGAGATTGTAACAAATATAAATGAAAATAAGATTAATATTTGGAGCAGGGTAATATTTTCTATTAAATTGAACTCTAGGTGGAAATCCCTTGTATTGCACATAGTAAATAAAGATGTGAGTCTGTTGCTGTGTAGAATTTAGTTTGAATCTTTGACTATAAGACTGAATATATTAAAGATGGCCAACATGGAAACCCTTATGAAAAGAAGATATCTAGAATTGTTCAAGCCTGGATTAGCAGAATTAAGAGTGAAACCAATAAATGTGGAATTAATAAGTAATGTGGAACTGATTATTTGAAGGCTTGAAAAGTTCTGTTTGCTTTAAGAGAGAAGATAGAAAAAACTTTAAATGAGCTGGTCACTAAAGGGATCTTAATGGTGATGGAAGATTTGATATGGATTAAGCTGATAGTTACATAAATGCCAGATGGAACTCTGTGCTTATGTGGTGATTATAGGATGATCATCAGTAAATATATAAAGATAGGGTCGTATCTAGTACCTAATTTCTGCAAAGTACTGGCATTATTACAGAGGCTAATTATTTTGCAAAGATAAATCTGGAACTAGCTTTTCATCAGATTTCTGTAACGAAAAATACAGCGGAGTTGTTAACATTGACTATTTTAAGAGATTATTTAAATGTAATAAATTGCCTTATGGTATATATATATTGTCCCTAATGTTTTCCAGGCAAAGATAGTTATGTTGTTTAGATCCACGAATGATGTAATTCTATATCTATATAACATTTTGAGTAAAGATGCAACAGAATTGTAATTAAAAACCAGGTGGATTTTGTAATTAAAAACCAGGTGGATTTAGTCTGCTCAAATTAGCAAGGACAAAAGTAAAAATAAATGTTAGCAAATGTATTTGGTCTACAAAAGAAATATAAAATTTTCAAAAATGTTATAAACGTTCAGGTTCAGTTTCCAGATCCAAATAAAATTAAGGCTATTAAGAACGTAGTTAAGCCTAGAAATATGAAAAAGGTGCAAGCATTTTAAGAACGTTGTTAAGCCTAGAAATATGAAAAAGGTGCAAGCATTTTTAGGATTCTTAAATTTATATGAGAATTTTATAAAAGAAAAAGCACACTATTTCCATTATGTCAACTTTTTAAAAAGAAACAATGTTGGACCCAGAGGAGTGAGCATGAAAAAACATTTAATATGGCAAAAGAGATGTTAACTTCAGAAAGTTTATTGGTCCATTATAACAGTGATTTGGATTTTGTTGTAACGACTTATGCATCTGAATATGGTATCAGTGTTATTTTCCACCCACGTTTCAGAGTAGAATGTTCAATCATTTATGCCTTGAGAGTCCTGACATTGACTGAAAAGAATTACAGTCATGTTGGTAAGGAAGTGTTGGCTGGCATATTTACAATCAAGAAGTTCTACCATTATATTTATAAAGAGGCTAAACTCCATACAATAGCACCATTCAGTGCAAGCCAGAGTAATCATTGGATTCAAGAAGGTTTTTGCATAAAATCCCTATCTAGCACCTACTCATCCAGTATCTCCAAATTAGTTTTAGCTTGTGGTTTTCATTAGTGAGGAACCTTGGATCTAAGAGCACTGCATCTAGATCTTAGGATCCAATGCACCTTCAGTTACCACTTTTTATCTTATTAGCTAATTATAAAGCTTTGAGTCCAAAATGAAAACAGTAATGTTTTCAATTCAAACTCATTAGATCTGTACTCAGTTCAGCATCCTTACTTTTTGGTGTCTTTGATTCCTTAATAACCACAATCACCATAATCCTATTGGGCAGGATTAGTATTAAACCATTAAAAATGTTTAGACAAACTGTTTACACAGAGGCTAAACTCTCTATACAGTAGCACCATTCAGTGCAAGCCAGAGTAATCAATGGAGCAAGAAGCTTTTTGCATAAAATCCCTACATAATGCCTACTCATCCAGTATCCCCAGACTAATTTCTAGCTTGTGTCTTTCATCAGTAGTGAGCTTTGGATCTGAGAGCTTGGCATCTAACTTTTAGGATCCAATGCAACCCTCCAGCATCCACCTTTTACCTTATTAGCTAACTATAAAGCTTTGAGTCCAAAATGAATATTTTCAATTCAAGCTCATTAGCTTGTATAGTTGTGTAGATGAATTCAGTTCAGCTTCCATACTTTTTGGTGTCTTTGGTTCTTTAATAACTATAATCACCATAATCCTATTGTGCAAGATTAGTATTAAACCACTAAACAACACATAATCTCCATTCTTTATATTTACACAAACTATTTACACAGAGGCTAAACTCTCCATACAGTAGTGCCACTCAGTGCAAGTCAGAGTAATCAATGGATTCAAGAAGATTTTTGCATAAAATTCCTGTCTAGAGCTAATCATTCAGTATCCCCAGACTAGTTTCTAGATTGTGGCTTTCATCAATGAGGAGCCTTGGATCTGAGAGCACTACAACTAGATCTTAGGATCCAATGCAACCCTCCAGCAGCCACCTTTTACTTTATTAGCTCACTATAAAGTTTTGAATGAGATGTATGGAATGATATCTACTATTAAAGTTACTTTTCCTGCGATTGATTCTGCGTAGTCTATATGAAACTTCTCCTAAGGTTTGTCTTTGGCCATGATGTATAATTCTTTGCCACGAATGCAACCTCTGCTTGACATATACCACACATTTTTATGTATTTTTTAAAGTGCATATATTTTAGGCCACCAGATGTAGTTGCATGTCAAAGATTTTGCTCTCAATTGTATGGAAGGGAGTTGTAGCATAGTTAACATATGGTAATGATGTATTATGTGTTAGTAAAAGGGTATTAGATTACTTAGAGAAAGTACAAAGGGAAGTAGGAAGACATGCATTAGGTGCAGAGGTATGGACAGCAAAAGAGGCAATTAAAAGGGTATTAGATTACTTAGAGAAAGTACAAAGGGAAGTAGGAAGACATGCATTAGGTGCAGAGGTATGGACAGCAAAAGAGGCAATTCAAGGAGAAATGGGATGGTCAAGTTTTTATATGAGAGATGCAAAGAAGTAAAATAAAAATATTTAGTAGGTTGCAGTTTATGGATAATAAAAGAATAGCCAAAATAGTATATATGAGAGATGCAAAGAAGTAAAATAAAAATATTTAGTAGGTTGCAGTTTATGGATAATAAAAGAATAGCCAAAATAGTATTTAATTGGGTTATGAGTAAAGGGTAGGCAACAAGATGGGCAAGAAAGGTAATGCGGTATGCAAATGATTTGGATAAAGAATTTATATCAGTATACTTTTATAAAAGGTGGGATGATTTTTTTAGGAGAATTGTTGAGTGTTATAGTGGTAAGTAAGGATATAAAAAAATAGATGCATTAATAAAGAATACGGAGCTGGAGAGATGAGAACTAGTATGTCGAGTAAAAAGAGTTTAAATATATATAGAAGTAAGAAGAACATTGGGTGCCAGTTAATTTATGATAATAGTAAGGAAGTAGTTTATTGTTTAAGGCTCGAACAGGATCTTTAGCAACAAGAGAATATACATGTAAATGGAAAAATCACTAAACACCACATGATCACTATCTCATACTAGCACATAATTGTTATTAAACAAGGCAAAATTCTCCATACAGTAGTGCCAACCAGAGTAATCAATGGATGCCAGAAGGCTTGTGCATAAAATCCCTATCTAGTGCCTACTCATCCAATATCCTCAGACTAGTTTCTGGATTGTGGCCTTTGTCAGTGAAGAGCCTTGGATCTGAAAGGACTGCACCTAGATCTTAGGATCTAATGCGATCCTCTAGCAGACACCAAAATGTAATGATGCTGAACTGAGTTCAGACCCATATGACTAAGCTATTGAGCTTAGATTGAAGATATACTATGTTTTCAATTTCATTCTCATAGTTTTGTAGTTAAGTAGAATAAAAGGTGGCTGCTGGAGAGTTGCATTAGATCCTAAGATCTAGGTGCAGTGCTCTCAGATCCAAGACTCCTCACTGATGAAGGCCACAAGCCAGAAACTAGTCTGTGGATATTGAATGAGTAGGCACTAGATAGGGATTTTATGCACAAGCCTTCTGGAATCTATTGATTACTCTAGTTGGCACAGGGTGGCATTACTGTATGGAGAGTTTTGCTTTGTTTAATAACAATTATGTGCTAGTATGAGATAGTGATCATGTGCTGTTTAGTGGTTTAACACCAATCCTGCATGATAGGATAGTGGTGGCTATGATTGTTAAAGAGCTAAAGATACCAAAATGTACGGGTGCTGAATAGACCCATATGACTATATAAGCTATTGAGTTTAGATTGAAGATATTGTGTTTTCAATTTCATTTTTATAGTTTTGTAGTTAAGTAGAGATAAAAGGTGGATGCTGGAGGGTTGCATTAAATCCTAAGATCTAGGTGCAGTGTTCTCCAATCCAAGGCTCCTCACTGACAAAGGCCACAAGCCAGAAACTAGTCTGGGGATATTGGATGAGTAGGCACTAGATAGGGATTTTATGCACAAGCCTTAGGCATTCCATTGATTATTTTGGTTGGCACAGGGTGGCACTACTCTATGGAGAGTTTTGCCTTGTTTAAATGGAAAAATATGGGTGATTTAGTCTGCAAATTGTGAAAGGAAGGCATAGAAAATATTAGGCATCTGTTGATTGAATGTAAATGCTTGAAAGCAGAAAAGATACAATTAATGAAGTTATGGGAGAATAAATATGAACAAAGTGATTATACAGAGAGTGGGTTATTGGTTTTTATGCTAGGTTTGGGGAAAGACAAGGGCGATTTAGATATAAAGGCCATAGAGTTGACAAAGATTATGTTGTGGAAATGGAATAGAGCAGATTATGGGAAAGCTTAGGGTGAGGAATTGAAGGGGAAGGAAAAGTGGCTAATTGGTTTCTATGGGCATAGTTGCTGAGAGATTCCTGACTCCGTTTAAGGAGAAGTCACAGTACCATCACATCTCACTATACTTGGATGACCTCTATGCAACAATTCTAAAACTCAATGTCCCCTGCAGGTGGTATTACTGTTTCATCTCCCATTATTATTCATCCATTACACACTGATAACTTCTCCTTGTTAATCTAAATCTCTTGAGCCACCTTCTCTTATTCATTTTGTTAATATTTGATAGTCGTGATAATTATTTATCCATTTTTGAACCATTTCACTATTTACAATATTAGATTTTAAGTCAAGTGATTTACTTTGGGGAAATATATATATTCTAGCATGTGTGCATGTTCTGCACAACAGTTCTGAAAAGTTATAAAGTGTTATTATAAAATTGATAAATAAATACAAACAAGCTCAGCGCTTTCAAAGGATCTTGCCTTCATAATCATAGCTTGCTAATATGTTTAATGATATGTATATATGCTAATTCCATTTCTTCGATAAAGCATAGCATGTGTCCTTTCCTATTTATGGTGTCTTTGACTCATGAGATGAAGAAGGCCTTTCTGATTTTTTTTAAGGTCATGTCTCTCTACACATGATTGTGGGATTGTCTGAAATGCACTCATGATGACTTGTGCTCTGGTGCTGAAAGAAAACTGAATAGGTGGAAGGATCGTTGAGAGCTCTATTGTATGAATATTTATGTTGTGCTAATTGTGTGTGGACAAAGATGCTCTGCTTTCACCATAATATGTGCTTTTACAGTTATTGTAGGAGCAAGCAATATTATATACTGTATGGGGGATCTGTAAAAGTTAGAGTTTGTTTTTTAGTATTGTTAATTAAATTGTTGGAGTTTGTATCCTCCATCAAAGATTTACAACTATGCCCAAACATCAAATTGGCCACCATGGATGTTTCTGAACTATATGGCTCTGTGAATAGAGACAAGTCGACCCAAATTATCAGAGATGAACTTTTGCACAAAAAATAGCTCAACATCAAGTAGACTTCATTTATGACTTACTATGTTGGTTGGACAACAATATTCTGGCATTCTTCAGAAACCAGTGGTTCTCCATGAAACAAGGGTGGCCCATAGGTTTACCACTGAGTGGTGTAATTACCAGCATCTTCCTGATCTATTATGAGATCATACCTGGTTTAAATCCTGCATGCTTTCTAATATACACTAGATATGTGGACAACCTATTCATTGTTGCCACCCCTGAGATCATCACACAAATCAAAGTTGAATTGGAAACCAGCACAGCATTAGTTATGGATGTCACAATTGAAGATACTCACCAACTTATTAAATAGCTTGATGTCAACATACTAAGAGAAAACAACTACTGCCATTATAGTATGGCCATCAAACCATTGGAGATCAGATGCCATATACACCCCCAATCTAATGCCCTAATAGAACAAATTATCTGGCCTGGCATCTTTTTTGCACAGAAACAGGCTGTTATGTAAAATTGAGGTAGATACAAAAGCAAATGTAATAAAATACAAACAGGATTTATTGAATTTAGGATTCAGGCAGTCCACTGTTGACAAAAAAATCTTATATATTTAGAATAAACAGCTTAACACTCACAACACACAGGATAAACCCAGATCATTGCTACCATACATCTCCAATTTACACAGTAAATTGCATTCCATCCTCAACAACAGATATCAGCTTTGCTTCCGAACCCCCCCCCCCCCCAATTCTAAAATTTAATTAACAATACTAAAGACCAAACTCTACTTTTACAGACACCCCCATACAGTATATAATATTGCTTGCTCCAACAATAACTGTAAAGGCACATTATGGGGAAAGCAGAGCATCTTTGTCCACGCGATTAGCACAACATAAATATTTATACAATAGAGCTCTCAACGATCCTTCCACCTACTCAGTTTTCTTTCAGCACCAGAGAACAAGTCATCACGAGTGCATTCCAGACAAATCCCACAATCGTGTGTAGAGAAAGACATGACCTTAAAAGAGAAATCAGAGGCCTTCATCTCACAAGGCAAAGACACCATAAATTGGAAGGCCTCTTACTATACTTTATCAAAGAAATGGAATTAGTATATTTGCATGTCATTAAATGTATTAGCAAGTTATGATTATGAAGGCAAGATCCTTTGAAACTGTTCAGCTTGTTTGTTTTTATTTATCAATTTTATAACACTTTATAGTTTTTGGAAACAGTTGGGCCGAACATGCATATGTGCTAGAATATTAGTTTTTATATTATCTATAATTCACCTCTGTTTCTGTGTTTATATTTCAAATTTATTCAGGGATCTTGACAATGCATCCGCATGTGTAACATCTATCCCTTTTTTGAAATGTTACTGGTAATCATATGCAGCCAAAATATTCTGCCAGCATAACATCCTAGGGCTTATATGTTCAGGTGCTAATTTGTCATGAGCAAAAATGCCTAATAATGGTTTATGATCTGTAACTATATAAAAAATGTCTACCCTATATATATTGATGAAATTTCTAGGGCAAATACTATAGAAAATACTTCTTTATCTATTTGATTATAAATTTTTTCTGATTTTGAAAGTGTGCATGAAGCTTATGCTACTAGTCATTCTCCCTTATCTCTAGGGTGAGATAACTCTGCCCCTACTCCATGTTCAAATGCATGTGGTTATTTGAAGTTTTTTCTTAATATCAAAATGATCTGGGTTTGATACTATTAGCCCTTATTTATTTGCAAATAATTAGAGCAGTCTTTGTCTTATCAATTGTCCCATTGCCAAATTGTTCACCACATTAACATTAATATTTATTCATATTTCTTTAAATCATTCACGCTCTATTAACAAGCTGATTGGCAATTTTACTTTCTTATTCATGTTTTTAATAGGTAACTATCATGTAATCCATCATTCCTAATTCATTGCTCTTTATGTCTACAGCCTTGATAGATGTCTTTTGAATTGCTATGTCTGTATTTTCTCCCTAAAGCTATTTCCATAACTTCTCAGAGATTAATTTTATTCCAGATCCACTATCAATTTTCCTCTTATAATTTTTTATTACAGATCTCTAGTTATAACATAAACTTAGTTTGTCCACTGACACTTGTGGTATTGATACTATAGATTTTATCTAATATGACTCCCTTAGTTTTCAACTTTAACTGCTTCTCCTGACAATTTTTTTTGTCAGTTTCCTTACATTTTCTTGCCAAATGTACTCTCTGATTAAAATTATCACACATTTCACTTCAAAATTTGTAATCTCTTCATATGTGCTTAGCTTTATCACAGCAAAAACAACTAATTCTCTCATTTTTCTCTCTGCTTGAAATATTGTTTTTACTCCATGACTCTCGATCGGTTTTACAAACTCATTTTATTCTCATTTCTATTTCTAAAAAAATTCCTTTGTCCTATTGCTAGTTCGTGAGCCACTCCTTTCTTTCTGTGAACAAGTTTTGTCTGAATCTATCATCTAACAAACCCAAAAATATCTCCTCTGCATAAACTCCATATCCGCAATTTTTCACTAATTATTTTAAAGCAATGGCACACTGTTTTACCATTTCACCTTTCCATTGTCTATTTCTAAAAAATATCCTTTGTCCTATTGCTAGTTCATGAGCCACTCTTTTCTTTCTGTGAACAAGTTTTGTCTGATTCTATCATCTAACAAACCCAAAAATAACTGGTCTAATAATATCTCCTCTGCATAAACTCCATATCCGCAATTTTTCACTAATTATTTTAAAACAATGGCACACTATTTTACCATTTCATCTTTCCATTGTCTCATATGCTTAAAGATAGTCTAACTATATGCCTTGATAGTCCAGCACTAAAATAATCATTTAGTATTTTTTAACTATCTTTTCATATAATACTTTCTCAGCTATGGGTATCTCATAATACTTGTTTATTATATCTATGATTCTTCTTCACGATAAACACATCAGCACTGCTACTTTTATTATGCCCAATCCCATTGAGCAAAAAAAAAAAAACATGTGTAACATATAACATCAAATTCAGTTATCACTGACTGTCTAACACTTTTTTCAGGTTTGAACATAATGACTGACACACTGTTTTGTTATGACTTGGCTAGGTTCACTCTGACTGCTAAATTTACTCATTATACCAGACTTGAATAAGCATCTATGCCATGTTTTGGTGTATATTCTAAAATGGACTTATATGAATAGCAATAAGTTAAATAAACGAAAAGATAAGTCAAGAGAAATTAACGATAGTAATAATTAGTAATAATTAATTAACATTTATTGACCTTTAAGCAAAATAAACTGTATAGGATAGTTAACATTTTAAGTATTATATAAATAAAATCACTAAAATCCTCTCTTCCACTGATAGGTATTTTTAATTCTCATTAATTTTCATCATCAACTATATTCTAACTCAGCCAACACCTTCGCATTTTCATGCACATATTCCTGAGGTTTATAGCCTTAGTAAGTTGATTGATACAATTCTTTTTTGATATATCCTATAGAGCTCATCAGGTGCATGAAAAAAAAAAGATCTGTATGATCTGTTGATTGCCCTAACTGTCTTTTGCCACCTACAGAAGTTTGATTTCTGGAATTAATTCCCTCATTGCAGAAAAGGCTTTCCACCACCTTCCAGATTGCTTTCCTCCCTGGATCCTTTTTGCTCCAGTCAAATGTATATCGACAGCACTGACCGCACTAGAAGCATTGCAGGGGAAAAACAAAACACTTGCTACTTTCTGCATTTGCTATTTATACATACACATCTTTTCATATCTGATAATCCTGATTTTATTAGTAATCACAATCTTTTTTTCCTTATTATTTTCTGTTTCTGCCATAAATTTTCTATGATAAAGATCAGTCTATTTTTCACACATTTTTATTTGCACAGCTATCTTTTTTTTTTTTTTTTACCATAATTAGTTCTTTCAATCTTCTTTATTATTTCATTTAATGAGTTTTACACATTTGCTCTCTGCTTTATATACACAATGTTATCTTTTTCACAAATATTTTAATGTAATATACATTTGCTAATTTAATTATCATTTCACATTCACTTTATTCTTAAGCAATCTATTTTCGTTGCTCTCTACTTAAAATAATATTTCTATAATTAAACTTTCTTTGGATGTTCTTCTGTTTTGTTTTTCTGGAGTCATTAAATATAGCTTCCGATCTTATACATTATTAAACTTAATAAATCCATATTTTTAACCAAATACAACAAATATAATACTAACTTTTTTTGTAAGTCTGTTTTGTTTTACAATATTTTATATATATAATTTTAATAAATAAATACATTTTTAAAGTAAAACTTTTAAGTTTAAAGAAAACCATTGCAATTCAATAGTTTTCCTTAATACTCAATTGATACAAAAATATTGATTTATATTTGTATAAATAATGGATTAATTTCATTTACATTTTTCATTTCAGTGTCATGTGGACGAGCTGTTGCCATACCAAATTCCTCTCACAGTTTTTTTATTCCAATTGGAACAAATGGACTTGTTACATATAAATGCCATCCTGGATTTGTGATGGAAGGATCAGAAAATGTTTATTGCATTTCAAATAAGTCATGGACAGATTTACCTACATGCACATGTAAGTCACTCAGACTTTTATATCTTAGTATTAATATGGATTTATTTATTTTTATAAATTTAACAAAAATCGTTTGAAAAAAAAATATATATATTTTTTAAAAAAATATTTAATTAAAAACTCTTTTTCATTAAAAAAAAATTATTTGTTTCTAATAGAATTTTTATATTCAGTGTCCTAATATTTTTTGAACCATTTAGTGACATGTGGTAAACCACCTGAAGTACCAAATGCAATTTATAATTTCTCTATATCAAATAGAACAGCAGAATATCATTGCAATGAAGGTTATAAAATAAATGGATCTTCAAAAATTTTTTGCTCTTCTAAACGATTGTGGACAAAAATACCATCATGTATTAGTAAGCAAAATTTTTATTAACTGTACACACTTTATTATTATGATTATATTGGCAGATTAGTAATAATTGATCAATATCTCTTCAAGAGAAAATGATGTATTTAATACTGTATATATTTAAATGAAAGCATACCTGAACTTAGTCTATTAAAATTCATGCATATGTCTCTTTATGTTAAAATTTACTATGTACCACATACATGTCTTTTTATAAATAAGTTTTAATATCTAAAATACTCAAAACAAAAAAGCAGGTAAAAAAAACCATATACCTTTCTTAAAATTATTTATTTATCTTAATTAAATACAATCAAGAATTAATAAAGCAAAGCATGTTTAAATAAAATGAGAATACATTCTTTTAATCTTAATAATAGCTATTTGGTTTTTTTTATTTGCAATTTTCATTATCAGTGATTAATGTGACACTATTACAGAGGCAAATCACTTTATTTTAATAATGATTTTCATTTAATGGCAAAGTTCAGACTTTAATTTTCAATAATTGTAAAATGCTTTATATATATATATATATTATTATGATCAGATTTAGTATATTTTATGATTTACATTTTTGTTAATTTATTTTCACAAATTACATAGGTGCCACCAGGTTTTAAACATCAGGAAATAAATTAACACATTGTATTTAACACAATATTTTATTTCACCAAATAACAAGGAGCATCACATTCAATACCCATTTGTAATGCTGGTCTAGATTGCGGAGAGCACAAGTTACTCCTGATAAATAAGAATAGACCACACATTCTCACATTTAAAGAAATTAACGGATTATACAACAATAGCTTGATTACAAATATAATTAATTGATGTACAATTTATTTACACCAAACAAAGTTACTTTAATCTATATACATTATTGTCTTATTCCATACATGCAGAAAGACAATTATTACATATAAATGTCCAAGATTGCATTGCTAAATTTAATTTTAATCTTCATTACATTATAATATTTATATAGTTATAAATAATAAAGTACATTCATTATATAGCAAACCCCAACTTCAATAGACTCATTATCAACTATTATCAATCCACTGTAGGATGAACCTCTCTCCAAGTTCAATCCATCTTCTCTGATCTCTAGCTGCTCTTCTCCACATTACCCTTGCACATATTCTTATTTCATCCATCCATCTCACATGTAGTCTATTTCTGGGTTTTTTACAATTTCTTGGAATCCATTTTTAAAATTTTAATTGTCCATCTATTATCATCTCCTCTAGCAATATTCTCTTACCCTTGTATTGGATTTTCAATCTCTTTTTGTTACTCATAACATGCATTTCTATATACTTTTTGAGGGATCTGAGGTCTTTGTATTGCTCTTCTATTAAGTATTCAAGTCTCAGACCTATAAATAAGAAATGGTGAAACATATTTATTAAAAACTTTGTTTTTCAAACACAGGCATATTTCCTTTTAATATTAAGTTATGTATACCAAAAGCACTCCAACCAATTTTAATTCTATGATTAATTTCATCCATTATGTTTCCATCTGTAGCAATAATCTGACCAAGATATTTGTAGTTGTTAACTTCTCTAACTCCTTATTATCAGTATTTATTTCCATTTTTTGAGAAAATCCATTGAACATAACTTTAATCTTTTTAATATTTACCTTTAGTCATACTTTTTTACTTTCTTCTGATAACTCTTGCAACATTTCCTGAAGCTCTGAAGCATTATTTGCAAAAACATTATTGCAAAATCTAAATGATTTAAATTATCTCCATTTACTCATACTCCTTTAGCTTCCCATTTTAATCCACAAAATACTTTTTGCATCAATAGTATAAAAAGCTTTGGAGATATGGATTCACTCTATCTTACACCCTTCTCAATGTTAATCTTCCTAACATCATTATGTAATCTAATTGTTGCTGTTGCATTTTCACAAATATTCTTCAGAATATAATATTCTGGGTCTATAGCATGATGATCCAATGCTTTAATCACTGAAGAAATGCTTATAGAATCAAATGTCTTTTTATAATCTACAAATCCAAAGCATAATGGCAACTCATATTCATTGATCCTTTCTATAACTTCTCTCAATACTGGGATATGATTTACTGTGCAAAATCACTTTTAAATCTAGCTTGTTCTTTTGGTTGGTTGAAATCCAAAGTTCTCTGTACATGAGTTGTAATTATCTTGGTAAAAATTTAGTATAAATCTGATAAAAGACTGATAGGTTTGTAATTTCTAATATCTTCTTTATTAACTTTTGAAAATATTAATATTAATACTGCATTCTTCCAATAATCTGATACAGCATTATCATTTAGATATTTGGTATATAACTTTGCCAAAAAAAAAATTCTATTTCTTCACCTGCTTCTTCTAATATATTCATTATAATTCCATCATTATCTGGAGCTTTTTTGCCTTTTCATCAATTTAATTGCATATCTTACTTCATCATTTCAAATCCTGGGCAATTCAAAAGATATAATAGTTGTAGGAGGTACTTGTTTTTTATTACTATATAATTCTTGATAGAACTCTAGTACACATTTCTTGATGTCATCTCTCTTTTTAGTAATAGTTCCATCTTTTTTTCTTATTGCAGATATAATTTTTCTGCCAATACAAAAATGTTGTTTGACACTTTTGAACTTTATACAGCTTTATTTGCTTGTTCCCAGTTATACTTTCTTATACCTTTATCAACTCTTTTTTGCATCATTTTACAAAAATTCGAGATATTCAATCCTTCTTAATCCATCATTTTTATATATCTTCTTAATTCCTTCATTTCTTTATAAATTCTCTGGCTTCATTAGAAATTTTGTTGGTCAATTGCTGCTCTTATCTAAAAGCTATCATTGTTGCAGGTTTTAAAAGTGCATCAGGTATTTTCCTATTAATTTCATTCAAATCTGAATCATGTTCAAAATCTGATAATATTTGAAAACGATTTGCAAGTTCTAATTTAAATTCATTAGAATATTTCTGAAGATTAGGAATATCAATTGTGAATATTGCTTTTCTTAATAATTTTTGTTTCTCTAGATTTGCATTAACATGTATCTTACATCTTACTAATTGATGACCACTTCTTGTGTTGAATTTGTTAAGGACATTACAATCTTGAAATAGGTATTTTCAGTTGGTCAAAATATTGTCCTATTCTGCTGTATGTTCATTTCGATGTGTCCATGTCCATTTCCTTTTAACATTTTTCTCAAAAAAAGAATTCATAATATAAAGCTTTTTTGGTACTGATACTTAGACAATCTATCCCGCTTGATGGCATTGTTTCTAGCCAAAAGTAGTTGAAAATACCATTTATCAGGCACAACTTCTCAATTGATATCAGTAATCGAGTGCTAGCAATTGAGTCTTTTGGCTAACGGTGGCCAGCAGCATGTTTTGCGACCGATTGCTCTCACAATTCACACTTAGCCTACTTTATCAGTTAGCTCTGATATGTGTTGTTTACTATCTGTATGAATGGCTGACACTTAACAGATTGCTAAGATATCATGATAGGGTGTGAATAATTTAAATGATGAAAAGTGAACCAATATTCACTCAGAAGTAATTATTTTCAAACCTAAATGAATTACTATAAGGTCCTCCAAATTATCACACTGTACCAAATGTGTCAATTCTGCATACCTGAATCTAAAGTTTCGTACGTTGTGAGAGCTTGCGTTGGTGAAAAAATGGCTACTTGTGAAAAAAAGTATTTGTTCAAGCTGTCTCTATTGTGTAATATATTAAATTACGGTACGCAAAAAAAAACAACAACATAAAATAAAGGAACATTTATTATCAAACAAAAATAAATTGGTTATTGAGGCATTGTTTATCTACCAAAAATAAAACTATGTTTGAAGTAATCAAATCAACGTTAGTGAAAAAACACGGTATTAACAAATGAACATTTTGCAAATATATTCAATTACTTTCCCCCCCCAAAAAAAACATAACCTAAATGAACATTTTTTACATAACCAAAAACATCTTGGTTATTTAAAAAAAAAAAAAAAGAAGTTAAAATAAAGGAACATTTATTACAAAACAAAAAAATAATTGTGTATTAATTGAAAATCTATAATATTAGTTTAAAAAATAATAAAATAACCTAATTTTAAAAAATTGTTGTATGAGTGTCATTTTATTTTTTCTGGAAACTCCACAAGTCTATTTCCTCTCATTTCTATTACCATAAGTAAATCTTCCTATAGCATTTTCATCTTTCATTTGTTTACCAGTTCTAACATTAGTTTCCCATACCATATGAATCCATAAATATAAACATTACTTTGACTCATATATTTTGTAGTATTAACACATACTTACATCCTATATAGGATAGACATTAATGCTATATTTATGTAACAAGAATTATAAGGATCAATAAAACAACCGCTATCTTTCTGCAACAGTAACTGCAAAGAGGGGGAGGGTTCCTATTTAAATATAACTATGAGATCAATCTCAAATTTATTAAATGTAAATAGGAATGTATTCTCCCATATGGATATGAATAAACATAAACTGTTTTAGAGTACGCAATCAACTGCATATTATGACAGTCAGATAATGTATGTTGGTTTAACCCAGTTCTAATACTAGGCGAAAGTATCTCGAGGCCACCTATACGCGAATTAAATCAAGAATACTATGACCTCTGCCCTGTTCGCCTATTCTCGAGGCTAATTACGAACCAACATTATCTGAGACACGCATAAATTATTTTTTCATCCGGCCACAAAGCTTAGCATCAGCAGTAGATACATGGATGGGAACACCTACGGAGCTAAATAGTTAAATGTGCATAAAAGTACTATGAAAAATGTGTTTTGCATGCCTGGATCATTGGAAAAGTAAAATAAAGCATTGTAATAAAATTAGGAAACTCAAGCTTTTTTTTAGTTAAATAAGATATTTAATTAATGACTTTAAAATATTAATAATGTTTTTAATGGCCTCCGCTATTCTCCTAAATTAATGAAAACTAATTAGACAATGAAAACAGATTAAACGATATAATATTTTTGCAGTCTAAATCTTTTCTTCCCAATTCTAATAAAATTGTCAACTCGAATCTCCTCGATAAAGTACAATAAAAAAATCTTTCGCAAAGTATTTTCTATTGCTTTGCGCGAACAGCAGACAGTTTAAAATTATTTAAAATGTATATAGTTAAATCAGTTATACATAATAAGCTACTGGCGGACAAAAGAGGCGTTATTGAGGAGATCAAATTGGCAAACAAAGGAAACTTACTCATATGGAATTTAGAAACATAAATAAAATTGGAAAGAGATTTTAAAAGTAAAATTAACTTTTAAACTTAGCCGCAATGGAATACAAAATATTTATACATGTTAGTAATGAAGAATAGCGAAGGAAAAAGGGTTAAATGTATATATAGATGATCATATATATATATCTAAGGCTAGTCAAAAGAAATAATTACGTTATAAATATCATTAAATCAAACAATTCAAAAATATAATACAATAATGCCATTTAAAAGGTATTATCAAAAAGGGTAGAAAGTAAATAGTTCAATGGAGAGATATGGTTACCATCCTGGTACCTTGGTCATGTTTCCTACGGTATTCGTGGCTTGATCCGACCGTCGTTAGATATTTGTCCAGACAAGGAAAATGGAGATACGTAGCATGCTTTCACGAAATGTCCTACAGACACGGCACAGAGTTCAGATCACTATTAGGTGGATACTATGGCATTTTGATGGTATTTAGAAACCTCAGCGATAGGCAAAGCTATTTTCCTAGCCAAGCATAGTAGAATTCATCAAATTCATATGACTTTTAGCTTGTAGGATGTTCAAACGTCTCTGTGATTTTGAAGACAACAGTTGTATAACTTTTTGGAATAAAATCTCAACAAGCAAAATCTGAAAGAGTTCCCCAAAGAGAAATCTGAATGCTATTTCCAAAAGGAAAATCTGAATGCCACTTCCAAAAGGAAAATCTGAATGCCAAGTCTTTTGTTCACTCTCCTATTTATAACTTTTTTGTAAGCTACCCTCTATTGTTTGTATGATCTTAGATCTTGATAAGCACACCCACACTCCTTTGTTTCAAGGTAACATTTTCTAAAAATAACTTAGTTTTTCTTCTAAATTTCTTTCTTTAAAGTTTGAATTATTATTAATTAAAAAAAGAAAGAGAAGGCCATCTTTAATTTGCCTTGAATGGGCTAATTAATTAAAAATATACATTTTTTTAGAAAATGTTGGTGGGCTTATCTCAAAATCAAATCATACTAAATATTTTAACAAGATTTAAAAAGAAAAATACATTCTTATTTCTTTTGCTAAAATAAGCATTTTATTTCAGCAGAATTTTGCATTAACTCATTTATATACGCTGGACGTATATATATATATATGTTTGACTAATAGGTTTTACAAGTAATTTTTATTAACAGAAATTTAATCTTCGAATGGAATTTATTTAACACGAAATATTTAAATGTAATTAATTTTAGCTTCAATGCAAAACCCTGCTGATATTGGACTATAAACTTAATTCAGGCCTACAATAATAATAAGTTTATAGGAGGCTGTGAAGCATGGATCGGACTTCAGATCCATTGCTTCAATATATATAAAAATTCATCTACATTAAATCCAATTATCAATAATCATATGAAATTAATTATGACCGAATAAACAATAGTTATAATTAAATAATTAATTATGATTATTTAAGATCTGGAGAATTTAGGAATCAACACCACATTTTCATTATTATTTTATACTCTCTTTTTCAAGTAGTAATTTGTATAAAGTAACATATACGTAGATATATTTAAGAAAATAGTTACAATATTATTCACTCATACCTAGTAAAAGAGTGATTTTTTTTTTGTTTTAAAAAAGAAATCTGATAATTTCTATATGTAATATCCGAATTACAAAGTTAAAAAGAAATTCAAAACAGGAAAGTTCAAACTGTTATAAATATAAAACTTACAAAAAATAGCTAACATGTACTCCTTCCTCATAAATATTGGAGAATTCATATAGAATTATAACACACTTCCATGACCTTTGTTATTTGAAATGAATATTTTTTTGCATTTTTACTAGAGTTCTTGAAGTCATACAAGTATTCCAGATTAAATATACCTAACTTCTGGTATTCATTTTTTTATTCACAAAGCTTAGTGGGGTCCAATAGGATTTAAATGAAGGAATATCCCATTGTGATGAATCAAGGAAAGAAAAGTGGATTTCATATGTAAAATTTAGTGTCCTCTTGCACCTCATTGTAGTCCATTATTATTAAATAAATTTGAATATCACATTGTTTACTTGAATAATAAAATAATTTCATTTTTTTATTGAAATGAATAATAGTAGTTTGTGCATTTCAAGTTCTCATCAAATATGTTTCTTGTTTTTTCTTACAATGTAGCTTTCCGCCTGTAATATGTAGGCTTTACATGTAATATGTAGGCTTTTAATGGGTTTCGTGATATCTGATTTTTATGGTTCTAATCTAAAAGTTTTTTTTTTTGGTATGTTTTTTAATGTCTGTTTAGCTATAATATATAGGTTTTATATGTGTGTAGTTGCAAATCCTCTAAACATCTGACAGCTTGAAATGTTTTTTACAAGTGACGAAATATATTTTTTGTTTTTCAGCAAAATGTGGCTCTCTGCCTGATGTCCCAAAGGCATCTGTCATTTCATCATTTTTGAATGAGACCTATGGAATGGTTTCATATCAGTGTGATGACGGTTTTACATTAGAAGGGAATTCTGATATTTATTGCCTTTTGCCTGGAACCTGGACATCATTACCTTCGTGTGTCACCAAAGGTATGCTATAAATCCAATGCACTGGAAGTTAATAATGGTATTTGATTAATAATGATTTTTTTGTAAATTTGCTTCTAAAGTTTTTTGTTATGTCATGAGAAATATTGTAGTATTCTGCAAAATAGTATGTTTTTTTTTTTTTTGGAATTTATGTATTGTGTGATTCAACATTCCAAGTTGAAAACTCACTTATTACATTGTCAAATGAAACTGTAGCTTTATAGCAATGTGTGGATAGGTTTAATTTATTTGGACCATCTGAACTTCTTTGGCTGTTTCATGCACAATGGTCAGAACTGCCATTATGTGTAGCTAAATGTTTTTTTCATTTTTACAAGAGATGTTACATTACATTTTTCTTCTATAAAGAATTTTGTGAAAATAATGATTAAGGAATTGGAATATATTTCTATGATCAGTTTTCCATGTAAAACTTGTTTCAATCTAAGTTTGATTTATCTTTTATTTATAGTATATGCTTGGTTTTTCTATTTCTTTAGTTAAGAAATGTGAACCTCCACCCGCAGTACCAAATGCAATATTGAACTTCTCTGTAGCAGATGAAATAGTGTTTTATCATTGCAAAGAAGGATTTACTCTGAATGGGTCATCAAAGGTATATTGCACTTCGGAAGGATTGTGGAAGGATCTTCCTAATTGTCTCTGTAAGATTATAACCTGTTTCTAATTTTTTATTGTTGCTCAAAAATTATAGCAATTTGAAATTTTTATTTTCTGTCCAAAGTTATATTTTTTTTAATGGTTTCTTTATATGTGATTTTTTTGTGTCGAATAGAAAAGTGTTTTTCTTATGCTTAATGTGTGTTTACCTATAATATGTAGGTTTTACATGTGTCCAGCTGTAAATCCTCTAAACATCTGGTCCAATTTGAAATTTTTTTTTTTAAATCCATTAAGTTGTGATTAATATCTTATTTACGAAATATGTTTTTTGGTTTTCAGTAAAATGTAGCTCTGTGCCTGATGTCCCAAAGGCGTCTGTCATTTCGTCATTTTTGAATGAGACCTATGGAATGGCTTTATATCAGTGTGATGATGGCTTTACGTTAGAAAGGAATTCTACTGTTTATTGCCTTTCACCTGCAAGCTGGTCGTCATTACCTTCGTGTATCAGCAAAGGTATGCAATGAATCCAATGCATTGGACGTTAATATTACGTGTTTCATTAACAATGATCTATTTGTAAATTACTTTCTAGATTTTTTTAGGTAGGACATGAGAAATATTGTAGTATTTGAATATTGTAGTGTTTAGCAAAATGGTTTTTTTTTTCTAATTTTATGATATGTGATTCACCACTCCATTTCGAAATGAATCTGTAGCTCTTTACCACTGTGTAGATGACTTATGTTTCTATGGTCCACTGACAATTGTCAGAACTACCATTATGTCTAGCTACAGTTTTTTCATTTTTCGAAGAGGTGTTACATTACAAGTTTTTTCTGTAAAGAATTATGTTAAATTAATGATTAAAGAATTGGAATATATTTGTATGATAAGTTTTCCATATAAATATTGTTTTAATCTAAGTTTGATTTATGTTTTATTTATAATATATGCATGTTTTTTTTATTTATTTAGCTAAGAAATGTGATCCTCCACCTGCAGTACCAAATGCAATATTGAAGTACTCTGCAGCAGATGAAGTAGCATTTTATCATTGCAAAGAAGGATTTACCCTGAATGGGTCATCAAAGGAACATTGTACTTCAGAAGGATTGTGGAAGGATCTTCCTAATTGTGTCGGTAAATTTATAACCTGTTTCTAGTTTTTTATTTTTGCTCAATAATTATTGCAATTTGAAATTTTTATTTACTGTTCAAAGTTATATTTTATTTAATGGTTTATTTATATGTTATTTTTTTCTCTCGAAGCGAAAAGTTTTTTCTTATGTTTTTTAATGTGTGTTAACTATAATATGTAGGCTTTACATGTGTCCAGCTACAAATCGTCTACATCTGATCCTAACTTGAAAATTTGTTTTAAAGGCTATTGAATGCTGATTAATATCTTATTCATGAAATATATTTTTTGTTTTTCAGCAAAATGCGGCTCTCTGCCTGATATCCCAAAGGCGTCTGTCATTTCTTCATTTTTGAATGAGACCAATGGAATGGCTTCATATCAGTGTGATTACGGTTTTACATTAGAAGGGAATTCTGATATTTATTGCCTTTCACCTGGAACCTGGTCATCATTACCTTCGTGTGTCAGCAAAGGTATGCTATAAATCCAATGCACTGGAAGTTAATAATGGTATTTGATTAATAATGGTTTTTTTGTAAATTTGCTTCTAAAGTTTGTTATTATGACATGAGAAATATTGTAGTATTCTGCAAAAAAGTATGTTTTTTTTTTTTTGGAATTTATGTATTGTGTGATTCACCACTCTATGTTAAAAACTCACTTATTACATTTTCAAATGAAACTGTAGCTTTTTACCAATGTGTGGATAGGTTTAATTTATTTGGACCATCTGAAGTTCTTTGGCTGTTTCATGCACAAAGGTCAGACCTGCCATTATGTGTAGCTAATTTTTTTTTTCCATTTTTACAAGAGATGTTACATTACATTGTTCTTCTGTAAAGAATTTTGTGAAATTAATAATTAAGAAATTGGAATATATTTCTATGATCAGTTTTCCATGTAAAACTTGTTTAATCTAAGTTTGATTTATCTTTTATTTATAGTATATGCTTGGTTTTTCTATTTCTTTAGTTACGAAATGTGAACCTCCATCCGCAGTACCAAATGCAATATTGAACTTCTCTGTAGCAGATGAAATAGCGTTTTATCATTGCAAAGAAGGATTTACTCTGAATGGTTCATCAGAGGTACATTGTACTTCGGAAGGATTGTGGAAGGATCTTCCTAATTGTCTCTGTAAGATTATAACCTGTTTCTAATTTTTTATTGTTGCTCAAAAATTATAGCAATTTGAAATTTTTATTTCCTGTCCAAAGTTATATTTTTTTTAATGGCTTCTTTATATGTGATTTTTTTGTGTCGAATAGAAAAGTGTTTTTCTTATGCTTAATGTGGGTTTAGCTATAATATGTAGGTTTTACATGTGTCTAGCTGTAAATCCTCTAAACATCTGGTCCAATTTGAACATTTTTTTTTTAAAATCCATTAAGTTGTAATTAATATCTTATTTACGAAATATGTTTTTTGCTTTTCAGTAAAATGTAGCTCTATGCCTGATGTCCCAAAGGCATCTGTCATTTCGTCATTTTTGAATGAGACCTATGGAATGGCTTCATATCAGTGTGATGATGGCTTTACGTTAGAAGGGAATTCTACTGTTTATTGCCTTTCACCTGAAAGCTGGTCGTCATTACCTTCGTGTATCAGCAAAGGTATGCTATGAATCCAATGCATTGGACGGTAATATTACGTGTTTCATTAACAATGATCTATTTGTAAATTTCTTTCTAGATTTTTTTGGTAGGACATGAGAAATATTGTAGTATTTGAAATAGTGTAGTATTTAGCAAAATTGTTTTTTTTTTTTCTAATTTTACGTTATGTGATTCACCACTCCATGTGCAAAAATCGGTCATCACATTTCATAATGAATCTGTAGCTCTTTACCATTGTGTAGATGACTTTAGATTATTTGGACCAACTGAAGTGTTTTCTATGGTCCACTGACAGTTGTCACAACTACCATTATGTCTAGCTACAGTTTTTTCATTTTTCGAAGAGGTGTTGCATGACAAGTTTTTTCTGTAAAGAATTATGTTAAATTAATGATTAAAGAGTTGGAATATATTTGTATGATAAGTTTTCCATATAAATATTGTTTTAATCTAAATTTGATTTATCTTTTATTTATAGTATATGCATGGTTTTTCTATTTATTTAGCTAAGAAATGTGATCCTCCACCTGCAATACCAAATGCAATATTGAACTACTCTGGAGCAGATGAAATAGCATTTTATCATTGCAAAGAAGGATTTACCCTGAATGGGTCATCAAAGGTACATTGTTCTTCAGAAGGATTGTGGAAGGATCTTCCTAATTGTGTCGGTAAGTTTATAACCTGATTCTAGTTTTTTATTTTTGCTCAATAATTATTGCAATTTGAAATTTTCATTTACTGTTCAAAGTTATATTTTATTTAATGGTTTATTTATATGTTATTTTTTTCTCTCGAAGCGAAAAGTTTTTTCTTACGTTTTTTAATGTGTGTTAACTATAATATGTAGGCTTTACATGTGTCCAGCTACAAATCGTCTACATCTGATCCTAACTTGAAAATTTTTTTTAAAGGCTATTGAATGCTGATTAATATCTTATTCATGAAATATATTTTTTGTTTTTCAGCAAAATGTGGCTCTCTGCCTGATTTCCCAAAGGCGTCTGTCATTTCTTCATTTTTGAATGAGACCTATGGAATGGCTTCATATCAGTGTGATGACGGTTTTACATTAGAAGGGAATTCTGATATTTATTGCCTTTCACCTGGAACCTGGTCATCATTACCTTCGTGTGTCAGCAAAGGTATGCTATAAATCCAATGCACTGGAAGTTAATAATGGTATTGGATTGATAATGATTTTTTTGTAAATTTGCTTCTAAAGTTTTTTGTTATGACATGAGAAATATTGTAGTATTCTGCAAAATATTATGTTTTTTTTTTTGTGGAATTTATGTATTGTGTGATTCACCACTACAAGTTGAAAACTCACTTATTACATTTTCAAATGAAACTGTAGCTTTTTACCAATGTGTGGATAGGTTTAATTTATTTGGACCATCTGAAGTTCTTTGGCTGTTTCATGCACAAAGGTCAGACCTGCCATTATGTGTAGCTAATTTTTTTTTTCCATTTTTACAAGAGATGTTACATTACATTGTTCTTCTGTAAAGAATTTTGTGAAATTAATAATTAAGAAATTGGAATATATTTCTATGATCAGTTTTCCATGTAAAACTTGTTTAATCTAAGTTTGATTTATCTTTTATTTATAGTATATGCTTGGTTTTTCTATTTCTTTAGTTACGAAATGTGAACCTCCATCCGCAGTACCAAATGCAATATTGAACTTCTCTGTAGCAGATGAAATAGCGTTTTATCATTGCAAAGAAGGATTTACTCTGAATGGTTCATCAGAGGTACATTGTACTTCGGAAGGATTGTGGAAGGATCTTCCTAATTGTCTCTGTAAGATTATAACCTGTTTCTAATTTTTTATTGTTGCTCAAAAATTATAGCAATTTGAAATTTTTATTTCCTGTCCAAAGTTATATTTTTTTTAATGGCTTCTTTATATGTGATTTTTTTGTGTCGAATAGAAAAGTGTTTTTCTTATGCTTAATGTGGGTTTAGCTATAATATGTAGGTTTTACATGTGTCTAGCTGTAAATCCTCTAAACATCTGGTCCAATTTGAACATTTTTTTTTTAAAATCCATTAAGTTGTAATTAATATCTTATTTACGAAATATGTTTTTTGCTTTTCAGTAACATGTAGCTCTATGCCTGATGTTCCAAAGGCATCTGTCATTTCGTCATTTTTGAATGAGACCTATGGAATGGCTTCATATCAGTGTGATGATGGCTTTACGTTAGAAGGGAATTCTACTGTTTATTGCCTTTCACCTGAAAGCTGGTCGTCATTACCTTCGTGTATCAGCAAAGGTATGCTATGACTCCAATGCATTGGACGGTAATATTACGTGTTTCATTAACAATGATCTATTTGTAAATTTCTTTCTAGATTTTTTTAGGTAGGACATGAGAAATATTGTAGTATTTGAAATAGTGTAGTATTTAGCAAAATTGTTTTTTTTTTCTAATTTTACGTTATGTGATTCACCACTCCATGTGCAAAAATCGGTCATCACATTTCATAATGAATCTGTAGCTCTTTACCATTGTGTAGATGACTTTAGATTATTTGGACCAACTGAAGTGTTTTCTATGGTCCACTGACAGTTGTCACAACTACCATTATGTCTAGCTACAGTTTTTTCATTTTTCGAAGAGGTGTTGCATGACAAGTTTTTTCTGTAAAGAATTATGTTAAATTAATGATTAAAGAGTTGGAATATATTTGTATGATAAGTTTTCCATATAAATATTGTTTTAATCTAAATTTGATTTATCTTTTATTTATGGTATATGCATGGTTTTTCTATTTATTTAGCTAAGAAATGTGATCCTCCACCTGCAATACCAAATGCAATATTGAACTACTCTGTAGCAGATGAAATAGCATTTTATCATTGCAAAGAAGGATTTACCCTGAATGGGTCATCAAAGGTACATTGTTCTTCAGAAGGATTGTGGAAGGATCTTCCTAATTGTGTCGGTAAGTTTATAACCTGATTCTAGTTTTTTATTTTTGCTCAATAATTATTGCAATTTGAAATTTTCATTTACTGTTCAAAGTTATATTTTATTTAATGGTTTATTTATATGTTATTTTTTTCTCTCGAAGCGAAAAGTTTTTTCTTATGTTTTTTAATGTGTGTTAACTATAATATGTAGGCTTTACATGTGTCCAGCTACAAATCGTCTACATCTGATCCTAACTTGAAAATTTTTTTTAAAGGCTATTGAATGCTGATTAATATCTTATTCATGAAATATATTTTTTGTTTTTCAGCAAAATGTGGCTCTCTGCCTGATGTCCCAAAGGCGTCTGTCATTTCTTCATTTTTGAATGAGACCTATGGAATGGCTTCATATCAGTGTGATGACGGTTTTACATTAGAAGGGAATTCTGATATTTATTGCCTTTCACCTGGAACCTGGTCATCATTACCTTCATGTGTCAGCAAAGGTATGCTATAAATCCAATGCACTGGAAGTTAATAATGGTATTTGATTAATAATGATTTTTTTGTAAATTTGCTTCTAAAGTTTTTTGTTATGACATGGGAAATATTGTAGTATTCTGCAAAATAGTATGTTTTTTTTTTTTTGTGGAATTTATGTATTGTGTGATTCACCACTACAAGTTGAAAACTCACTTATTACATTTTCAAATGAAACTGTAGCTTTTTACCAATGTGTGGATAGGTTTAATTTATTTGGACCATCTGAAGTTCTTTGGTTGTTTCATGCACAATGGTCAGACCTGCCATTATGTGTAGCTAATTTTTTTTTTCATTTTTACAAGAGATGTTGCATTACATTGTTTTTCTGTAAATAATTTTGTGAAATTAATAATTAAAGAATTGGAATATGTTTCTATGATCAGTTTTCCATGTAAAATTTGTTTTAATCTAAGTTTGATTTATCTTTTATTTATAGTACATGCTTGGTTTTTCTATTTCTTTAGTTACGAAATGTGAACCTCCACCCACAGTACCAAATGCAATGTTGAACTTCTCTGTAGCAGATGAAATAGCGTTTTATCATTGCAAAGAAGGATTTACTCTGAATGGGTCATCAGAGGTACATTGTACTTCGGAAGGATTGTGGAAGGATCTTCCTAATTGTCTCTGTAAGATTATAACCTGTTTCTAATTTTTTATTGTTGCTCAAAAATTATAGCAATTTGAAATTTTTATTTCCTGTCCAAAGTTATATTTTTTTTAATGGTTTCTTTCTTTATATGTGATTTTTTTGTGTCGAATAGAAAAGTGTTTTTCTTATGCTTAATGTGTGTTTAGCTATAATATGTAGGTTTTACATGTGTCCAGCTGTAAATCCTCTATACATCTGGTCCAATTTGAAAATTTTTTTTTAAATCCATTAAGTTGTGATTAATATCTTATTTACGAAATATGTTTTTTGGTTTTCAGTAAAATGTAGCTCTGTGCCTGATGTCCCAAAGGCGTCTGTCATTTCCTCATTTTTGAATGAGACCTATGGAATGGCTTCATATCAGTGTGATGATGGCTTTACGTTAGAAGGGAATTCTACTGTTTATTGCCTTTCACCTGCAAGCTGGTCGTCATTACCTTCGTGTATCAGCAAAGGTATGCAATGAATCCAATGCATTGGACGTTAATATTACGTGTTTCATTAACAATGATCTATTTCTAATTACTTTCTAGATTTTTTTAGTTAGGACATGAGAAATATTGTAGTATTTGAAATAGTGTAGTATTTAGCAAAGTTGTTTTTTTTGTTTCTAATTTTATGTTATGTGATTCACCACTCCATGTTCAAAAATCAGTCATCACATTTCCAAATGAATCTGTAGCTTTTTACCATTGTGTAGATGACTTTAGATTATTTGGACCAACTGAAGTGGTTTCTATGGTCCACTGACAGTTGTCAGAACTACCATTATGTCTAGCTACAGTTTTTTCATTTTTCGAAGAGGTGTTACATGACAAGTTTTTTCTGTAAAGAATTATGTTAAATTAATGATTAAAGAATTGGAATATATTTGTATGATAAGTTTTCCATATAAATATTGTTTTAATCTAAGTTTGATTTATCTTTTATTTATAGTATATGCATGGTTTTTCTATTTATTTAGCTAAGAAATGTGATCCTCCACCTGCAATACCAAATGCAATATTGAACTACTCTGTAGCAGATGAAATAGCATTTTATCATTGCAAAGAAGGATTTACCCTGAATGGGTCATCAAAGGTACATTGTACTTCAGAAGGATTGTGGAAGGATCTTCCTAATTGTGTCGGTAAGTTTATAACCTGATTCTAGTTTTTTATTTTTGCTCAATAATTATTGCAATTTGAAATTTTCATTTACTGTTCAAAGTTATATTTTATTTAATGGTTTATTTATATGTTATTTTTTTCTCTCGAAGCGAAAAGTTTTTTCTTATGTTTTTTAATGTGTGTTAACTATAATATGTAGGCTTTACATGTGTCCAGCTACAAATCGTCTACATCTGATCCTAACTTGAAAATTTTTTTTAAAGGCTATTGAATGCTGATTAATATCTTATTCATGAAATATATTTTTTGTTTTTCAGCAAAATGTGGCTCTCTGCCTGATGTCCCAAAGGCGTCTGTCATTTTTTCATTTTTGAATGAGACCTATGGAATGGCTTCATATCAGTGTGATGACGGTTTTACATTAGAAGGGAATTCTGATATTTATTGCCTTTCACCCGGAACCTGGTCATCATTACCTTCATGTGTCAGCAAAGGTATGCTATAAATCCAATGCACTGGAAGTTAATAATGGTATTTGATTAATAATGATTTTTTTGTAAATTTGCTTCTAAAGTTTTTTGTTATGACATGGGAAATATTGTAGTATTCTGCAAAATAGTATGTTTTTTTTTTTTTGTGGAATTTATGTATTGTGTGATTCACCACTCCATGTTGAAAACTTACTTATTACATTTTCAAATGAAACTGTAGCTTTTTACCAATGTGTGGATAGGTTTAATTTATTTGGACCATCTGAAGTTCTTTGGCTGTTTCATGCACAATGGTCAGACCTGCCATTATGTGTAGCTAATTTTTTTTTCATTTTTACAAGAGATGTTACATTACATTGTTCTTCTGTAAAGAATTTTGTGAAATTAATAATTAAAGAATTGGAATATATTTCTATGATCAGTTTTCCATGTAAAACTTGGTTTAATCTAAGTTTGATTTATCTTTTATTTATAGTACATGCTTGGTTTTTCTATTTCTTTAGTTACGAAATGTGAACCTCCACCCGCAGTACCAAATGCAATATTGAACTTCTCTGTAGCAGATGAAATAGCGTTTTATCATTGCAAAGAAGGATTTACTCTGAATGGGTCATCAGAGGTACATTGTACTTCGGAAGGATTGTGGAAGGATCTTCCTAATTGTCTCTGTAAGACTATAACCTGTTTCTAATTTTTTATTGTTGCTCAAAAATTATAGCAATTTGAAATTTTTATTTCCTGTCCAAAGTTATATTTTTTTTAATGGTTTCTTTATATGTGATTTTTTTGTGTCGAATAGAAAAGTGTTTTTCTTATGTTTAATGTGTGTTTAGCTATAATATGTAGGTTTTACATGTGTCCAGCTGTAAATCCTCTATACATCTGGTCCAATTTGAAAATTTTTTTTTTAAATCCATTAAGTTGTGATTAATATCTTATTTACGAAATATGTTTTTTGGTTTTCAGTAAAATGTAGCTCTGTGCCTGATGTCCCAAAGGCGTCTGTCATTTCCTCATTTTTGAATGAGACCTATGGAATGGCTTCATATCAGTGTGATGATGGCTTTACGTTAGAAGGGAATTCTACTGTTTATTGCCTTTCACCTGCAAGCTGGTCGTCATTACCTTCGTGTATCAGCAAAGGTATGCAATGAATCCAATGCATTGGACGTTAATATTACGTGTTTCATTAACAATGATCTATTTGTAAATTACTTTCTAGATTTTTTTAGTTAGGACATGAGAAATATTGTAGTATTTGAAATAGTGTAGTATTTAGCAAAGTTGTTTTTTTTTTTTCTAATTTTATGTTATGTGATTCACCACTCCATGTTCAAAAATCAGTCATCACATTTCCAAATGAATCTGTAGCTCTTTACCATTGTGTAGATGACTTTAGATTATTTGGACCAACTGAAGTGGTTTCTATGGTCCACTGCCATTTGTCAGAACTACCATTATGTCTAGCTACAGTTTTTTCATTTTTCGAAGAGGTGTTACATGACAAGTTTTTTCTGTAAAGAATTATGTTAAATTAATGATTAAAGAATTGGAATATATTTGTATGATAAGTTTTCCATATAAATATTGTTTTAATCTATGTTTGATTTATCTTTTATTTATAGTATATGCATGGTTTTTCTATTTATTTAGCTAAGAAATGTGATCCTCCACCTGCAATACCAAATGCAATATTGAACTACTCTGTAGCAGATGAAATAGCATTTTATCATTGCAAAGAAGGATTTACCCTTAATGGGTCATCAAAGGTACATTGTACTTCAGAAGGATTGTGGAAGGATTTTCCTAATTGTGTCGGTAAGTTTATAACCTGATTCTAGTTTTTTATTTTTGCTCAATAATTATTGCAATTTGAAATTTTCATTTACTGTTCAAAGTTATATTTTATTCAATGGTTTATTTATATGTTATTTTTTTCTCTCGAAGTGAAAAGTTTTTTGTTATGTTTTTTAATGTGTGTTAACTATAATATGTAGGCTTTACATGTGTCCAGCTACAAATCATCTACATCTGATCCTAACTTGAAAATTTTTTTTAAAGCCTATTGAATGCTGATTAATATTGTGACGGTCAGATGATGTATGTTGGCTTAACCCAGTTCGAATACTAGGCGAAGGTACCTCGGGGCCACTCATACGCGAGATATTAAATCAAGAATACTATGACCCCTGCCCTCTTCGTATATTCTCGAGACTAACCCACGAACCAACAACACTATCTGAGACACGCATAGATATTTTCTTCCCGAGTCACGAGCTTAGCATCAGCGGGATACATGGACAAAACCACCTGCGGAGTTTAAATAGTTAAATTGCAAAAATACTTAGAAATATGTGTGTTTTGCGTGCCTGGATCATTGAAAAGTAAAACTAAAGCATTTAATATACAATTAAGAAACTCAAGCTTTTTATAGTTAAATCATATGTTTAATTAATGACTTTAATAATATGACTAATGATATAATGGCCTAGCCCCTAAATTAATGAAACAAACTAATTAGACAATAACAACAGATTAATAGGTTTGCGGTCTAACTCTTTTCTTCCCAATTTTATTAAAAATTGTCAACTCCATCTTCTCGATAAAGTACGATAAAAAAAGAATCTTTCGCAAAGCATTTCTAATTGCTTTGCGCTAAAAACAGTGTTTAAAAATTATTTAAAACGTATATAGTTAAATCAGATATACGTAAAGCTAATGGCGGACAAAAGAGGCGTTATCATAGAGATCAAGTTGGCACACAAAAGAAACTGACTCGTATTTAATTAACAAACATAAATAAAACCGGAAAGAGATTTTAAATGAACAAAAATTAACTATTAAACTTAACCGCAATGGAATATTAAATATTTACACAGGTTAGTAAGGAAGAATAGCGAAGGAAAAAAAAGGTTAAATATAGATAGATGATCACACAATATATATAATTAAGACTAGTCTAATAAAAATGGTTACGTAACAAATACATATAATTCAATGAAGCAATTAAAAAAAATATGAACAAAAAGGTAGCATAAGAAATAGTTCAATAGAGGAGATACGATTACCGTCCTTTTTCCTTGGTCATGTTCCCTACGGCGTTCGTGGCTTGATCCGACCGTCGACAGGTATTTGTCTGGACAATGAAAAAAATGTAGTATGGTTTCACGAAAAGTTCTCCAGACACGGCACAGAGTTCAGATGACTATTGAGGGGATACTATGGCATTTTGGATGGTATTCAGGAACTTCGGCGATAGGCAAAGCTATTTATTTGCCTAGCCAAGCATATTCATTTCCCTCAAAATACTGTTGCTTTTAACTTGAGCATGTTCAAACTTCTCCATGATTTGAAAACGACAGTTGTATAACTTTTTGGAGTTTAGCTAAATGTGAAGCAAATCTGAAAGATTTCTCCAAAGAGAAATCTGAATGCACTCTCAAGAAAACTTGGAAATAACCAGCAAGAAAACTCTGAATGAATCACCTTCAAAAGGAAAATCTGAATCAACTGAATCCTTCCAAAGGAAAAATCTGAATAATCTGAATCCTTCAAAAAGAAAAATCTGAATAATAATCTAGTCTTTTGTTCTCACTTCTATTTATACCCTCTTTGTCAGCTACCTTCTATTGTTTGTATGATCTGAGATCTTGATAAGCCTCCCCATGCTCCTTTGTTTCAACGCAACATTTTCTAAAAATAACTTTTACTTTTTTACTCTAAATTTCTTTCTTTAAACTTTGGGATTTTATTAATTAAAAAAAGAAAGAGAAGGCCATCTTTAATTTGACTTGAATGGGCTTAACTAATTAAAAATATACATTCTTTTAGAAAATGTTGGTGGGCTTATCTCAAAATCAAATCATACTAAATATTTGAACAAAAAGTAAAATACATTCTTATTTCTTTTAATACAATAAGCGTTTTATTTCAGCAGAATTTTGCATTAACTCATATATATATGCTTGACGTATATATATGTTTGATTAAACGGTTTTCACAAGTAATATTTTTAACAGCAATTTAATGTTACAATGGAATTTATTTAAAAGAAAATATTTACAAGCAAATACAAATTTAATAAACGTAATTAATTTCAGCTGTAATGCAAAACCCTGCTGATATTGGACTATAAACTTAATTTAGGTTTACAATATTAATCAAGTTTATAGGAAGATGTGAAGCATGGATCAGACTTCAGATCCATTGCTTCATTTCCCAATAGTTAGTGAGCAAAAAAAAAAATGTTAAAAAAAAATGCTGTTGCTTCAGGTCAGAGGTCAAAATTTTGTGCCAGATGAGTTCAAGCCTACTCTTTATTTGCTGTACTGTTTACTATATTAAACAACTAACAGTCTTTCTTTACTTTATTATATCACTAACGGTTTATCCATGATTCAATCCCCTGTATCTTAAATCGAGTCCATGTTGTTTTTAGTCTAACAAGTTATATTTATCTTTTTACTTTCTAAATTTTCCGGGGTCTGGTGGTACATAAGGTTTTATGTTTGTAGCATTATACTGTCTTTGTAGGCTGAGATTATTTTTCCAAAACAAAACACTTATTCCACACTTCTTTTTTAATGTGTGAGGGCCTTTATATAATGGGAAGAACTTTTTAACTTTCCTCCACACTTTACTACTTGGCCTAAGGTCTCTTAGCCTTGCTTGCTTTCCTTTCCTGCATTTATATTGCCGGTTTCGATTCTTGCGATGCCGAGTTGTACGTCTTAATTTATCCCTTGCCTTCTTTTGTTGCTCAGTCATGTTCTGGTCTTGGAGACAGATTTTCAAGCTATCAAGGTGGTGTCTAGGGTTCCCACCCGGTTCTTCTTTAAAACATTTTATGTTGCTAATATTTGCCACAGGAGTTATAGTATTGATTATTGTCGCAGTAAAGATTTCACTGCCTTGTTGCACCTGGATTTGGTTCAACAGCTGTTGATCATTTGTTTTTTTACTCTCCTCATTCATTTGTCCAGAGAAATCCGACTGGTGAGTGGCTTCACCTGATTCATAATCACTCCACGATTTCATATCAGTGTCATCTTGATTTTGAGTATCATCTTCTGGTGATGCTTCTGTTACAATACTCCGTTCTTGATGGAGTTCCATATGTGCCTCCAAACGGTTCAATCTTTGCGATGTGATATTCATAAATTCTTGCAACATTTTCATCATCATTTCATCTTCATCTCTCATTTCTTTGACGAGATCTTCCAAATTGTATTTTTGTTCATTATGAGTACATATTGACCTATAAACTTCGCCTCTCTTCTGTTCCTCCATTTTTGCCTAATATTGGCTATTTTGTTACAAAACAATTTATTTCTAAAACGTATTTTAATAATAATCTATATAAGTATATTGTATTACGTGTATCTAGGAGCTATATCCTGTATGTGAAGAAAAATTTTAGTTCTTTAAAAAATAAGTCAGTATTCTAAATTCTTTATGTTTTCAGAAATTAACTGTGCCTACCTCACGAGGTCCTATCTTAACCCTATGCCTATATGTATCTGTTTGTACATGAAAATATATATATATAAAATCCTGCCGTGTCTGTCTTTAATATTTATACTACATATTAGTCTCCTCACTTTATTTATTGTTATATTTCATTAAAATATCACTGCTATTTTGTCCCAATATAATTCAAAATAACACACTTACAGCTTGACCTGGCTTTCTCTGACACCTGAAACAACTAAAAAATGCATTTACATTAATACAAGTATATATATAAAAAAATATGTGAGCAAAATATACGTAAGTCATGTTTAAAAATTATTTTGGCTCACTATGCATACATTGTTATTTTGATCATCTACTATAGTTTGGTTTATTTGATATCCGATACGAGAGATTGCACTTGCCGACAAATTTATTTGAGAAGGGCGCCAGTCGACAAGACAATGGCCATATCAAATATACATATTAATGGATAATGATCCAAGCACACATTGATAAGGTTTATAAAGTTTAATGCGATTACAATTTATTTTGATTTTCACTTCACTTTCAAAAAAAATCTCTGCATGAATAAGTAAATGGTATTTTAAATGACAATATTAAGTAATTAATACGTATAATAACTAAGTAAGGTAACATGTCTGACCTGGGTTCGAAACCACGCTACCATTTTGGTCAAGACAGAAAAAAAATTTAACCAGCCTAAAGTACGATTAACAAAACAAAATATTAATACAAAAAACAATTAAAATAAAAGCAATATCCCATGATAACCGCCACTCCGAATTATGAACCTGGGATCGAAACCAACTACCATTTTGGTCATACCCGAAATAGATTAACAATTATCACGCAATTTTACAGAATCACGCATTGAAATCAAAAACTGTTTAAAAAACATTTATATAAAAACGGGTTTTACCGAACTATAACGAAGTGTATACCATATGCATCCATATATATGAATATGTACATCATTAAATAAGCATATATATGACTACATATAAATATAAAAACAGATATACCTATACAAATATTTCTTTTATTATCATGTACATGAATTTATTAGAAAGATGTCAAATTGCAAACAGCATACTCCTATTATTTCAGGCTAGTAAACGCTGGTCGCAACTATGACAGGGAAGCAATGATTGCGGACATAGACCTATTATTTCAGGCTACTCAGCAATCGAGAACTCTACAATGTAAGGGGTCTTCACCTAAACGGTTACTCTAAGGGTCTTCACCAAACATGGTTACTAAAAAACAAGGGCTTCACCTAACGGTTACTCAAAGGGTCTTCACCTAACGGTTACTCAATAAATGATTCAACAGCATAATCCGAAATGGAAAAAAAAATCTTAATTAAAGGGTGGCTGACATATATGTTATACCAAAATATATCTTTAATATATATATTTATTAACAAACATACGCATTTACTTTTCATAAAGTTGACAATTAAGTTTGTTATTATTGAAACAAAACTTATTTTGTATCTATTGTTTGCACGGAACGTAATTTCAAAATATTTAAAAGTGAAGAAAAAAAAATTCTGCATGATTAAAATTATTGATTTAATTAAGGAAACTAACGCAGAGAAAGTGAAACACTATAGTTTGAACTTATCAAACTTTTCGATCTTACAAAAAATTTCTATTAACGAAAGAATGTTATCAATTTTAATCTTTACAAAAATTTGTACAACGGAAACATAATTCTATTATCTATTTGTACCTTTAACTAAAATGTTATATTTCGAAAAAAAAAACATTATTATATTACAACTTCTCAGATTTAAGCATTTCTAAAGTAACGTAAAGTACGAAAGCTATTTTAAGGGAGGGCGGGTGGGTATATATTTGACACTTCCGCCTCATCGAAGGTATATACTTTATACGATAAACAACGATATGGCAACTGGCCATGACAAAACTACTCATTAGGGGTAAAAATCTTGCTATAACTCTGATATCTATACTCATTAATATATATCTTCACTATCTATAAAAAAAAAACTAACAGAGTGTTAACTTTTCTAAATGTAAAACATTCATTTCATATATATACCAAACTCGGAAAAAAAAATTTTACTTTATGACACCTTTAACTTTTTAATTAATTTTTTTTAAAAAATGACATTTGCTCACATTAGGAAACAAGACTCAGAAAAAATTATATATATATTTTTTTATATAAATATATTAAACCAAAACAAACTTCTCAGGGTACTAAAAAAAATTTTTTTTTTTTAAAAAAATGACATTCGTCCCACTGCGACAACTTGAAGCAAAAAATTCACGCATAACTAACAATTATTCGTGTTATCTAAAACAATCACTATATATATGCGTACAAATCCGAGGACAAAAAAAATTCTACATATATACTATTATTTAAAACATAAACGCTGCCTACAGGTTGTGGAAAATTTCGAATAGCCACACGATGGACGCCAGAATGCGGAAAAAAAAAAAATCTACTGTGACGGTCAGATGATGTATGTTGGCTTAACCCAGTTCGAATACTAGGCGAAGGTACCTCGGGGCCACTCATACGCGAGATATTAAATCAAGAATACTATGACCCCTGCCCTCTTCGTATATTCTCGAGACTAACCCACGAACCAACAACACTATCTGAGACACGCATAGATATTTTCTTCCCGAGCCACGAGCTTAGCATCAGCGGGATACATGGACAAAACCATCTGCGGAGCTTAAATAGTTAAATTGCAAAAATACTTAGAAATATGTGTGTTTTGCGTGCCTGGATCATTGAAAAGTAAAAATAAAGCATTTAATATACAATTAAGAAACTCAAGCTTTTTATAGTTAAATCATGTTTAATTAATGACTTTAATAATATGACTAATGATATAATGGCCTCCGCTATTCCCCTAAATTAATGAAACAAACTAATTAGACAATAACAACAGATTAATAGGTTTGCGGTCTAACTCTTTTCTTCCCAATTTTATTAAAAATTGTCAACTCGATATTCTCGATAAAGTACGATAAAAAAAGAATCTTTCGCAAAGCATTTCTAATTGCTTTGCGCTAAAAACAGTGTTTAAAAATTATTTAAAACGTATATAGTTAAATCAGATATACGTAAAGCTAATGGCAGACAAAAGAGGCGTTATCATAGAGATCAAGTTGGCACACAAAAGAAACTGACTCATATTTAATTAACAAACATAAATAAAACCGGAAAGAGATTTTAAATGAACAAAAATT